>JAMXBB010000002.1:32021437-32344362 GCA_024138015.1 Lumnitzera littorea
ATATATATATATATATATATATATATATACATATATATTTAAAGCACTACTAAACAACCTACACCAAATAAATGAATAAATATAATATATAATATATTTCATAAATAAATAAATTATTAAAAAAAAATTAGAAGAACCAAACCTAAGTTGCATGTTCAATGTGTGCTGTAGTGCTCGGAGACGTGACCATATTTGTGTGTACGGTTGGACAGTGAAGTGGCGTACTGATTGGAGTTGCAGCTGTGGTGTTGGAGCGTGTGTTGCCCAGTGGCGTTGGTGTGCAGCTCGTGAATCTTAACAAGCAATGAGTTTGCTGCAGTGAGCTTGTGCGTTGGCAAGGTCGATGTGAGGACGTGCAGCAGATGTGTGTCGCAGCTGTTCAGCAAGAAGTGAAGATGGCTAATCGTTAAACGGTGGATGAGATTGTGTGAGCTTGTCAGTTGAGTTAGCGTAACCGAGAAGTGCTGCTGCTACGCATGTGATCAGCATGTGATGTGTGCAGGCGGTGAGTTGAGATCGGTCGGTCGGTAGAGACAGCAGTGTAGACTGCCATCGTTGGCTTAGACGTGCTCGGTGAAGAATCTGTCTTGCGCAGTCGTGTGAATGGAGATTGTGATTAGAGACTGTGCAGCTAAGTTGCTGCTGCTGTTGCGTATGGACTGTCATACTATCGTGGAGTGCTGCTGCTAGATTGATCACCGGCCGTGGATGGAAGAAAGGATAAGGATGATCGGCTGCTACCTGGTACTTCAATTACTGCAATTTGCAATGCAGTGATTGGTGAAGTTGTCATGGTTGTGCTGTTGTATAGCGTGTAGATCGTGCGTGGAAGTAAACAGTCAAGGCAGTGAAGTGAAGTGCACGTGCTTTGGTTGTATGAGTTCGTAACAGGGGCTTATCGACCGTGTGATGTCGTGATGCTAGCGCAGTGTGGCTTAGACGTGCTCAGTGAAGTCTGTGCGTGCAGCAGCAGTATACAAGCTTAAACTATGTGCAGAGGACAGCCGTTTGTGTATTGGGGACTGTTGCGCGTGTCCTGTATCCAGGCGATGAACTGCTATGCTAATGGAGTTTGGTTGCTGAATTGTGATGGAGTTTAGAGAGCGTGCGTGTGATCCAGCGTTTGTGGGTGTGCTATGACCGTACAACAGTGTTGGAGGAGCAGTGCAGCGAGCGTGCGTGGACGTGTTGATCATGCGTTTATGATCAGCGTGGGTGTGAGGACGAAGTGAAATGTGTGTTGCGTGTGGGACTTGGGACTTGGGACGCTAGACGAAGGATGGGGACGACTATGGACTGGTGTTCGTTATGTGTGTGACTGAAGTGCCAACGACAAGATTGATCGATGTGCTCGCGTCTTTAGGAGAGGATAGATGGACGGTGGGGCTAATTGTGAGGGTCGGAGTGTTGGGGAAATGGAAAATCAGTTCTTTTTTGCGAGTGTGTAATTGTCACTTATTTATGCTGTGTGATTTATATTTATAAAACTCGAAAAATAAATCTTTTAAATCATATCAATCATATTAGATTTGAATCTTTTATATTAATTCATATCCGATTTAATTTTTATCAAATTATATTTGAATCTTTTATATCGATTCAAATCCGATTTGACAAAAATCAAATTAAATTTAAATCTCTTTATATCGATTCAAATCCGATTTAATAAAAATCAAATTAAATTTGAATATCTCAAATGTTTATCACATTAGATTAAAAAGATTTAATAAGATTTAAAATTAAATTTAAATCTCATACGCTCAACCAATTTTCGTAAATAAAAGAAAAAATAAAAAGGACATGTATGCCTAGTAAAATTCAAACCCGTAACCTCAAGCCAACTTAATGCCAATATTCAAATGTTCATCCGTTAAACTATTAACCTATGCCTTAATCTTTAGTATAATTAAATTATACTTAAATTGCGTGACTCTTTAAAACTATTTAAACTGAACTAAAACTAAATTAATTAACCTTAAAACGTTTTACTTTTTAAAAATCTATTTTCTTAAATCTTTATAATTTTTCCTTTTTTCATTTTTTTTTTTTTTTGTATTTTTATCATTTTTCAAATTTTTTATTTATTATTTTATTTTGAATTAGGACCCTTTAAAAAAAGAACAAAAATGAGAAGACAAAAATTGGGTGCCTACATCCCAAATTTTCATATACATATCTTACTAACTTAAATATCAGAATAACCAAACTAAATAACCTCTTGGCTTAGTGATTTACCCTTATCTATTTTGTGGCTCATCTTCCATAAACTCATAACCTCCTAAAGAAGGCCCAATTTCCTTTGGGAAGCCCGAAAGACTTTATCAATAACTAAACTAAGGAGACATTCATAGTTTCAACTAATATATTATTTAAGTTCATTATTTATAAATATTTCCCAATTATTATTATTATTTGATATTTTCTTCTCTTCTTGCTTCCCATCCTTCTTAACCTTCTTTCTTTTTTCCTTTTCCTTTTTTTTTTCACTTATGTGACATTTATCACAATAATTCTTTTATAATTCCACTTCTATGAAAGGGTTAGAGAAGTGTCTATACTTTCAAACTTAGGCAATTTAGTGCTTGAAATTTTAAAATTTGCAATTCAATGTTCCAAACTTTGAAACTTGTTCAAGTGTCCCCATCCACTTAAAATTAATACTTGTTAACTTACTGCCAACATGGCATATACATGTATAAAGTGAAAAGGCAAGGCAAGTGCTAATACATTCAAGTTTGGGCTATTTAGTCTCTCAACTTTCAATTTTCACAATTACTCATACTTTTAAATGATGTTAATTTTAGTGTTACTCAAACCTTTAATTTCTTTCATCCTTATTTTTCAAAGCAGAAGAATTTCTTTGTTATGGTTATCAACATACTCTTAATAGCATATAACTAAATTGTACACTCAAACAACTTTATCTAAAAAACATCCAATAAAAGTTAATATTTAAATATCTAATAAATTTATTTTTAGGTTTTATAATCTTAATCTTATGGGTATATACTACTAGTAGTATATTAGCATTAATTATGTTATGAAAGAAAATAGTAATAGAGAGACATATTTAATATATTGGTATTAGTATAAAGGATAGAAATAATTATATTAGAATACAGAGAACTTAATTACATTTGACATAAATATAATAGTAATCTCAAAATTTATATTCCTTTACTAATTGTGTAAATTTGTTATCACAAATAAAGGATAAATTTTTGCATTTACTCTCAATAAAAGTGACTAATAGTGTTATATATTCAAAAATATATACAAAGGCAAGAAGAAAATGTGAAGGAACAATCTTAGAAAATGCATGACAAGTAGAGATAAGGACCTTTATTTATAATAGCAAAGTTCGCTGAAACTCCTAACATGTAATCAATGACATTTAAGATAGTATGCTAAAGAATTGCTTAAAGTGATGAGACATCCTCTTATCAACAGATTCTTTTGAATATACATAACATCCTTAGCTATGTAAATGAAAAAGCTAGGTTAACAAATGGGTTAGTTTCTCTAGAAGACTCATCATAATGTGACGCTTAAATCTTAGCACCCAACCTACGAGTGAAATGTGTCCCAACAGTCTAATCACATTCATGGCTTTGCAATGCCCCATAACATCCTATAACTGTCAAAGTAAAGTCTTGAAAAGGTGAAAGGACATGAACTAATAAACCTAAAGCCGTAGAGTCTTAAGATATTCAACAAGTCTAAAGGGAGACAAAAATGCATGTGCCCCTCATAACCTCAACCTAAGGGTAAGAGCAAAGCTTAACTATAGATTTCAATGCCTGAATATCCTACAAGCACTTATTGGCCAAGCTTAGAGATAAGAGTAAGATTGACCATGAACCTTAACACTTGTCACACCTACCAAAATATCTTCAACTCGATTGTGGAAGGACGAGCTGCATATAACCTCACTCACTCAGCTACAAAGGCCAATATGCAACCTCCCTAAACACCAACTATTTACACTACTCTCACTTAACTCCTAAAATCAACTCGGCCTGTGCTCGAGCCCAATAATAAAGAAGACTCAAGTCAAAATAAGTTTAACCTATGCTTAAGCCTAACAATACCAAATTAAATTTAAGCTAGAATCAACTCTACTTATGCTAGAGCCTTAATAGCAATGAATACCTAAGTTAGATTTGACCATCTAGTAGCCTTAGGCACTAACTAAGCCCAAATCAACCTTCTGCTTCAAGTGACTAGTTAACAAGGAGAGTAGGAGGAAGTTTTATATGTAAACTTACACCCCTTCAATGTCTTGTACATTCATGGGTCTACAAAACCCATTGGCCTATAGGGCCTCATTCTTAGCACTTGGGTTTGGTCCTTACTATGATGAGAAGACCCTTAAGAGAAGTTGCAAAGCATCATCAAACTACATCAACTGTGAGGTACTGTCTTAAATAAGAGCCCTCATTAGTTATCCCATTGGAAGATATTTGTTCCCTTAGGAGAGGTATGTCATTAGCTTATCAGCTCCCCTTCCAAGGATAGAAGTATTAACTAAAGCAACCAACACTATCTACATGGCATGATCGCAAAGGCTAAATCGTCCCCTTATGACCCTTGGGGTAGTATTACAAATTTAACACAAAACAGAATTACCACCCCATATCACTCCTAAATGTTCCCTAGATGCACATTCTCTTTATTTCTCTACGTCTCTTGAGTGTTCACATTGAAAGTTCCCCTTCTCAAGGGCTTCATTGATTTAAGAATCAAAGTAACAGTCAATGCACCCTTAGCTCACCTATTCTTTTTTACTAACCTAATCTCTGACATTGTTAAACAAACAAGCTAAAGGGGATTTAAATCATCAACACATGCTACACTACAAAACTTATATTTATATCAAATTAAGGATTTTATAAACTTTATTTTACAAAACTAACTTTTCAAGGTCACTTCTTCTAACTTGTTTAACCTAATTGTAACCTAAAACAAATAATGCCACCTAAGACTTTAAATTTAGTAGCCCAAGATATAGGGTGTTACAATAAACCTTAGATAATCTTGTCCATTATATTCCATAAGATTGAGTAATAGAAGGTGGATTTTAATCTAACCCTTGCACATTATATCACATGTTCACTTTACCACTAGGCTAATCAAAAGATTGTATATTCAACATCTCTTATCTCTTTCTACATCATCTTGTACTTGATCGAGCATATTGCATATACATGATGTGTATAACAAACCAACACATCAACTAATAGGAATTAGCTTACAACGATCCTTAAGCCGAGGCTGAGCATATGCAAGTCGATGCCAACCTATTCTAGACAGAAGCTAACTTATCCCTAGTTGAAGCCGACCTGTCCCATCTGAGGCCGAGCTAATAGCAAAAGGCTAAGAGGGGAAAAGGGTACAACTCGACAATAGGCTTGTTGTGTCTCGAGAAGCCAAGAGACAAGATAGCTTAGGACTCGAGTCCAAAGAACAGCTTGGTACGATATGAGAAAACTAGTGCCAACCAATCCTAAAGCTTGGTAACTGTAAGCTAACCTCATGGTAAGCTTAGCTAAGAACTATAAGACCCCAATAACCCTTATTTGAACCAGGACATTTAATTGTCGACCTCACCCAGTTTGGATCCTACTCATTCCAGGACAACTCAAATGACCCATATGTCAACCTTCCTATTAAGCATATGGTTTTGTACACTTGTAAATATTTTCCTGAACTTTAATTGGGAGCCTACTTTAAGGCTTAAGACCTTGTACTTTATTTATATTTTTACCGCTAAGGTTTTCAAATATACTATAAATAGCAACATTTTTAATTAACAGACATAGTTAAACCTTGTTTTAAAGCACAAGCATACTTAACATCTTTGGTGAGCTACTTAAGCTTATGCTTCAGATTATTGAGTGTTATTTTAGTCTTTAATCTTTCTTGTTCTTATCAATCTTATTCTCAAGATTGTAGTGAACCCCTTTCATTTGGGCGAGTTACAAACATGGAGGTAGTCATTTATCAAGTAAAAACGAAGGAGATCGTATGAGTAACATCTAACCCTCTTTTGAAACCTTGAGCCTTGGTTTGGTTTTTGTGAGTCATATTAAAACACATTTTGAGCACAACTCCTTATTGTGTTTGTGTCTTGGTGTGTAATATCCATTCACATTCGCATTCAAATCCCTATTCCATTTACTAATTTCTCATTTCCATCAAACTTCGAATAGCCATTCAAGGTTTGTATTCACTACATACACTCCAAGTTGTATCATCAACACTTTCAACTAATATATATATTATTAAAGTTCATTATATATAAATATTTGTCAATTGTTATTATTTTATATTTTTATTCTCTCCCTATTTCCCATTACTTCCTATCTCCCCTACTCCTCCATCACCTATTATGCTTTTTTACTCTCCTATCTCTACTAACCTTATCCATCCTCTCGCTACACTCTCTTCTTCCACTTTTCTCCTTCCTTCTTTTCCACATATGTGACACTTTTTGTAGTAATTCTTCCATAATTCCATTTTTATATACTATTATTATATCTTAGATATTAGAGTAGATGTTAAGGTAGCAGATGGCATATGTCATTAGATATGTCTTATAACTACAAATGTTGCTATTAGGTGATAAAACATAAGGCTAATAACAACAAATCTCATCCTTGTATGCACCTTAAACATTAGGTGCACATTTATTTTAGTTTCAAAGATCTCGCTTCCTATCCTAAGTTGTACAATCAAATATCTTTTCCATAATTTAAAGAATCCAAAGACTACAACCCATTCTTATTATTATAAACTAGCTAAATCCTTATTTTTATACATAAATATGCAATTGATGTGTAAGTAAAGTAACCATAATTTTTTTTCCCTTTAAGTAAATATTTTTTTCCATAATCATGTATATTTCCAATTTTTAAGTATTCAACTAAATAAATGCTATCGATAAAAATAAATAAATAAATAAATCAATACTAGAAGGATGAGTATGCGTGATTTGTAATATATGTGTTAGAAAATAAAAGGGTTTAAAATTCACAATATTTGTACTTTGTATAAGAAAGTTGATTAAAAAGTAAGCATACACTAAAGTTATACTTCCTACCAATTAGCATTCATAGAAAAAAGGTTATATGATGAGGATAGTATTATGTAAGCTAAGTTATGTAAGTTGTAGCTAAAACTAGAACAAACAAGATTGAAAAAGTAGAGGATACGAAAGTTTGTGAGGAAAGAAAGAAAGAAAGATGAGTTATGTGAACTGTAGCCCTCAATACCATATGCTGTACAGATAACTCGCTTATATACAAGAGTGCCATTGCTACCAAAATTGTTACAAACTAACTAACCAAAACTATTACGAACTAACTATAACTACTAACTACTTGTAACGTCTATTAACTAACAATTACTACCTACAAATTGAAATAAATATCTTCAACATACAACACCGCCCCCTCCTCTCCATGCCCCCACAGATGGAGAGTATATATTGAATACTCCCATCTTGGATAATTGATAGTGAAAATGATCCGGCTATAATCCCCTAGTGAAGATGTCTACCGGTTGTTGTTTTGAAGAAACATACATTGGTAATACTATTCCTTCAACAACCTTGTTGTGTATAAAGTGCAAGTCCATTTTTAGATGTTTTGTCCACTTATGGAAGATAGGATTCTTAGCAATATACAATGCAAATTGGTTATCACATAAGAGCTAAACTGGTAAAGAACACATGACATGACACTCCTTAAGCAATGAGATTGACTAAGGAACCTCACACACAGTGGCAACAAGTGCCCTATACTCTAACTCAACTGAACTTCAGGCAACTATGGTCTATTTCTTTGACTTCCAATTCAATAAAGAATTGCCCAAAAACATACAAAAACCAGTTGTAAACCTTCGAGAGTTAGGATTGGATACCCTCCCTCGTTACTATTACTATAGGTTCTAAGAACCAAATCATTACTAGTAAGAAAATAAAGTCCTTGACCAATTGTACCTTTGACATAACATAACACATGCTCAAGAGCTAACTAATGAGTTTTCTTAGGTCTATCCATAAATTAGTTGAGCACATGAACATAATCGGTAATGTCTAGACGCGTGATGCATAAATACAAAAGTTTCCTAATAGTTCTTTGATAGCATGGAGCATCAACCAATTCAAAAGAATCTTCTTTAGACAATCTATTATTAACCACAATAGGTGTAGATAATGGCTTAGCTCCAGTAAAGCTTGTATCTGTTAACAAGTCAAGAGTGAATTTGCACTATAGTAAAACAAAACCATGTGAAGAACATGCAAGCTCTAAACTAATAAAGTATTTAAGTACTCCAATGTCTGTAATCTTAAACTGAGTATGCATAAAAGTCTTCAACTGCTCAATAAGAGAAATATGCTTGCTGACTAATGCTATATCACCAATGTACACTAACACAATCACCATATCATCACTTAAACCTTTTACAAACAAGGAATAATCACAATAAGACTGCTTATATCCATACGCTATAAGGGATTGTGTAAGCTTGGCATTCCATTGTCTGGATGCCTACTTCAAATCGTAAAGTGACTTGTTAAGCTTATACGTAAGCTTTCCTTGTGAAGGATAGTGGATTAGAACAGAAAGTCCTTAAGGAATGTCTATATATACTTTTTCATATAAGTTACCATTAAGAAAAGCATCATACACATCCATTTAGCGCACATGCCAGTTATAAGTAATGTAGACACCCTATTTTTATCCCCTTGTAGTTTTAATTTTTTTAGAATAAAAGAAAAGGGTCTTAATTCAAAAAAGACCAAAAAAATTGAAAAAAGAGAAAAATAAAAAAAAAATTTGAAAAATTAGAAAATACAAAGTGTTAAAGGTGTAAACCCTGTGTAATCAGTATTATAAACTCTAATTTAAATCCAAGTATCTTAAATGATACCATAATTCGATAAGGTTATATGAAATAAAATTTTTATTAACATGAGAAAACAAATTTAGTATTGATTGTAAAAAAACCCTAAAAAATTGATCAAAAACTAAATCGCGTACAAAAATCTTAAATCCAATGTGTGCGTAATTACTCAAAATTGAATCCGAACTTGAATAAAACCCTAAAATTATAACTTTAAGCTTATAAAATGAATAAATATCACTTAATAATGATATAATTATAGTTGATTACAATAATCGTAGTTGATTACAATTATCAACTAATTCACGTATTCGCATAAAACTTTTACCGAAAACATCAAAATAGCTCATAAAAATTATAATTGTAACAAGTACCAATTAAATTAATAAATTTACATAAAATTCCAAAATTAATTTATAAATGTCATTTTTATTATATTTATGTTTGGAAAATTAACATATAATTATTTTTATTTTTCCTTTTTCTTTATTTTCTTTTCTTTTCTTTTTTTCGTTCTTCTATTTTCCTTCTTGCTCCATGTTGCAAGCTCTGGAAATCAGCAGCCCATGTGTATAATTTTGATGTACATGTGTCATTGAAATTATAGAGCAAGGATAAATTACTTAAAGTAAGTGTCATATCCAAATTAATGAGGAGATTTAAGTAGATTATTTTTCTTCTTTTTCTTTTACTTTTAATCCATTTCCTGTTAGATTTTTGTTTGCATACGTCTGGAAATTGAAACCAAAACTAGAAAAAGAAAAAAAGAAAGCAAAGCAAAGTTCACACATAAAAAAAAAAAAAAAAAAAAACAAACAAGAAAAAGCAAGGGAAAAATCAAAGACCAACAACAAGAAGAAGAGGAAGAAGAAGGAGAAAATTAAGGGATTTTCTTATTCAAATTACTAAAACAATTAGATAAGTATTTATTTAATTTTTTTGTACATATATATATATATATATATATCATATAGTATGAACATGTATACTAAGTATTTGTTTATTTATTTACATGTACAAATATGTATGCATGAATAGATATATACATATGTATTAAGTATTTTACTTATTTGTGTATATATATATATATATAGGCGTATGTACATATATTATTATGTATAATATACGGTATATGTATATAGGTATAAATAGTAGTACATATAGTATGTATTTTTCCTACACATGTATTTTTGTACATATATATGTGTGTGTATTATATATGTATGTATATTTGGTATTTTGTTATATAATATATGTAGGTATACACATATAGTATATGTATATGTACTAGGTATTTCCTTTATATATATGTATATATATTTAGTAATTTATTTAATTATATATATATGCATGATTATGTATATATATGTACTTATTAATTTTAATATATGAAGTATATACATGTATATGTATAATATATGTATATATACTTAATAGTTTCAAAGTATACAAATTTTTGTATATTTGTGTAAATGTATATGGAACTGATGTGACTATGTATATATACATATTATTAATAATATTTTGTATTTTAGTATATATATATATATATGTATATAGTATAACCGTACATATACATAAGTATATAAAGTATAAATAAGTGTATATTATACTTATATGTAATGTATAAGTAAAGTTAGGATAATTTAATATATAATGTATTGTATACATATGAATGTATGTATATGAATATTGATATATACGTAAAAATACAAGTTTATGTAAATAGTATATACAATGTACTATAATATTAAATTAATAAATAAAGTAAGTTAGTAAATATATATATATACATAAATACCGTAAATTGGAGAAAGATTAATAATTAACTAAATTAGAAAATTTAAAAATATATAATCATAAGTACTTATATATATATAATTATACCGTAAAATAGAAAAATAATGAAAAATTCAAAAAAATGTACAAAGGTGATACGTGGCACTTTTATATGCTGCCACATCACCATTTATTATAAAATAATTTATTTTCGTAATTAATAATTAATTAATTATTTAAGTAGAAAAAATTTGAATTAATAATTCTAGAATCTCAAAAATAGGTAAAAATAAGTAATTATAGTAAAATAAGCTTAAAATAAGAAAATTATTAATTATACGATCTAAATAATTATTAAATCGTAAATATACTAAAAAAAAAACTTAAATTGATATTTTATAACCTTTTATGTTAAAATGATAAATTTTATAATATTTTTATATCATAGTTCAAATTGCGAGTTACAATGTCCAAAACGGACCTTACTACGAAAAAATACGCTAAAAAACAATTGAAGAATCCAAGTTAAATTGAAAAAGTTATACAAAATTCGATAAAAAACTCAAATCGATGATTTCACGCAAATCAATAACTAAGTTAAGTAAACAGTATATATTGCAATACTAGTTTAGTTTTTAATTCCTAAACTTATTACTTTCCATATTCCTTATTCTCAAGTGATCTCAACATTGACTTTAAGTTGCCATCAAACTATTACAACCCTTGAGTCGATTATGGCTAAATAAGTTTTTCCCAATGATTCCATACTTACTTATGTATGTAGTTAGTGAATTTAAATTGTTATTATTAATTGAATGTTGTGTGAAGCTGGGTTACACTTGTGTATGATACTGTTTGTTGGTAGTGAATTTACTTTAAAATATAATAACGTATTAATTGTTGCATAGTAAATTTGATAGTAATTGATTGCCTATGAACTTATTGATCATTGAACAATAAGACCTAACATTATTCGACTTGAAAGAACAAAATCGAATCACGCATAATCATGTACTGCATAACTAGTTCCAACCATCACATCATACAAAAATAACGAGAGGCCATACGTGAGATGATTAGTTGTTGATATAGATTTCGTATGGTGCATACATGCAATATGAACTTACCCTAATACGTGGGACCACTAAGTGTTGGAGGCACCAACCGCTTAGCTAAAAGTCGAGTCCAAAGGCCTCCATTTAGGGGTGAGTGAAGGTTGTGTGAGGGCTATGTGAATCTACTTATAATCATACATAGAACTCGATTTTGATAAAAACTAAAAAGGGATATACCATTATATTTTGAATATGAAACGCGAAGTTTCATTATGATATAAGTTCTAGTATGATACTCGGATCTAACTATTGCTGATGTATTTTCAATCTTGACTTCAGAGGGAGTTAAATCTAAGTTGCATGCAGTACCTGATCACTTACATATATTTGTATAGCATACTGATTAATCATCCATTCACTTGATTGAATTAATTTGTTATATAACTTGTTTATTATATGGTTGTGGGAATTATCTTACTGAGCTAGTTAGCTTATACCTCTTAGTGTTCTTTTACAGCTGATCTGTTCATGAAGTCAAGCCATTGTATGCCCGAGGTTAGTTGTATATCAAGGAGTTGATGTGAGAATAAGATATGATATGAGTCCACTTATGATACTATATTTAGTCTCAGAACCTTATTATGTAATATCAAATGAGAACAATTTATAATATGAATTCTTATTGTCTTCTTATCTATAAATCTCTATATATGTGTGTGTTATTTATATTTGAATGATTGTAATTNTATTTTCGTAATTAATAATTAATTAATTATTTAAGTAGAAAAAATTTGAATTAATAATTCTAGAATCTCAAAAATAGGTAAAAATAAGTAATTATAGTAAAATAAGCTTAAAATAAGAAAATTATTAATTATACGATCTAAATAATTATTAAATCGTAAATATACTAAAAAAAAAACTTAAATTGATATTTTATAACCTTTTATGTTAAAATGATAAATTTTATAATATTTTTATATCATAGTTCAAATTGCGAGTTACAATGTCCAAAACGGACCTTACTACGAAAAAATACGCTAAAAAACAATTGAAGAATCCAAGTTAAATTGAAAAAGTTATACAAAATTCGATAAAAAACTCAAATCGATGATTTCACGCAAATCAATAACTAAGTTAAGTAAACAGTATATATTGCAATACTAGTTTAGTTTTTAATTCCTAAACTTATTACTTTCCATATTCCTTATTCTCAAGTGATCTCAACATTGACTTTAAGTTGCCATCAAACTATTACAACCCTTGAGTCGATTATGGCTAAATAAGTTTTTCCCAATGATTCCATACTTACTTATGTATGTAGTTAGTGAATTTAAATTGTTATTATTAATTGAATGTTGTGTGAAGCTGGGTTACACTTGTGTATGATACTGTTTGTTGGTAGTGAATTTACTTTAAAATATAATAACGTATTAATTGTTGCATAGTAAATTTGATAGTAATTGATTGCCTATGAACTTATTGATCATTGAACAATAAGACCTAACATTATTCGACTTGAAAGAACAAAATCGAATCACGCATAATCATGTACTGCATAACTAGTTCCAACCATCACATCATACAAAAATAACGAGAGGCCATACGTGAGATGATTAGTTGTTGATATAGATTTCGTATGGTGCATACATGCAATATGAACTTACCCTAATACGTGGGACCACTAAGTGTTGGAGGCACCAACCGCTTAGCTAAAAGTCGAGTCCAAAGGCCTCCATTTAGGGGTGAGTGAAGGTTGTGTGAGGGCTATGTGAATCTACTTATAATCATACATAGAACTCGATTTTGATAAAAACTAAAAAGGGATATACCATTATATTTTGAATATGAAACGCGAAGTTTCATTATGATATAAGTTCTAGTATGATACTCGGATCTAACTATTGCTGATGTATTTTCAATCTTGACTTCAGAGGGAGTTAAATCTAAGTTGCATGCAGTACCTGATCACTTACATATATTTGTATAGCATACTGATTAATCATCCATTCACTTGATTGAATTAATTTGTTATATAACTTGTTTATTATATGGTTGTGGGAATTATCTTACTGAGCTAGTTAGCTTATACCTCTTAGTGTTCTTTTACAGCTGATCTGTTCATGAAGTCAAGCCATTGTATGCCCGAGGTTAGTTGTATATCAAGGAGTTGATGTGAGAATAAGATATGATATGAGTCCACTTATGATACTATATTTAGTCTCAGAACCTTATTATGTAATATCAAATGAGAACAATTTATAATATGAATTCTTATTGTCTTCTTATCTATAAATCTCTATATATGTGTGTGTTATTTATATTTGAATGATTGTAATTATTATAATACAATGATATTGCTTACACTTTCCCACTCTAGGATGTTAGTTATAATAGTAATCTTGTATATCGCATGAAAGATTATCGATTGAGAGGAAAATTAATTTATAGTTCTTTATATGGTATACAATGACTGCCACAACTAGCCCTCTCGGGTTGTGATAAAAGGTGTTCAAGTTAAGTCAAGTCAGTTAGTTGTTTAAGGTCAAATTAGGTAATAGTCGAAAGTATACATGCAATTTAATAAATTTAGAGACTTTAAAATTTTTGGATTTATTAGAAAAATATTACAATAAAATATTTAAATAGATTTTTTATCCAATTTGAAAATATTTTTAATAGGATTAATTAAAATAAGGCTCCATAATTATTAAATTGAAAAGTGGCATTAAAATATATTTAACATGTATTTTTTGGGCTATATTAAAAGGCTTAGGTCATTTTAAGGAAAATTAGGTCAAGTTAGCTTGGACTTGAATGTAAAATTAAGGTTAGGTCTAGTGTCACAGTTTAAGTACGAATGAATTGGATAAAGTAATGAGAAAAAGCTTAGCTCAATTAGTTAAGTGCTTCGGCATGTGACAAGAAGGATTAGAAGGTTATAGGTTTGATTTCACTCCAACACATTTTGTTGGAAATTTTTCTTTAGGCTAAGAAATGTTGAGTGTAATATCTCATAAATCAACAATCTAAACATAAACATTTAAGTATTAAGATAAAGTCCTGTCCGTGTACGATTAGGGTCAATAGTTAATTTAGGGCATTTGGGAAAGTAAACTAATTAGGCTACAAACTTACGGGAAACATAATAACCCTAATCGAAGAGTTTTCATAGGTTTGAAAATCCATAATACAATAAAAATATCAAGAATACAATCAAAATACTGAAAATTTATTCTATATGAGACCTTAAAGTCAAATTTAGGGTAATCGTACCTAAATTTGGAGCTTTCAGGAAAAGTTATCCGATTGAACCCAAACTTTACGACCGAGATAGAAAAGTTAATAAAAGTGATTCGGTGAAGTAAGATTTTGAAAATAATTATCAGAAATCCTAATTTTACCTTTAGAAGTATGATTACTTAATATAGTTCAAAATTACTTAAAACCCCTAAAACTAAACTCGGAATGCAATGAAGACTTAGAAATAAGATAATTAGACAATAAAAGAAAATAATATAGTATAATATACTATATGAGTATACACATATTTTTATGAGTATACCTGGTATATATAATAAATATACCGATAAATTAACCTAAAATAATATGATTATGCATAATGAGCAATAGAATCGCAAAATTAAATAGGGAAAAGTATTTTAAAAATAAAATATATGCTAGAAACATAATTACACGTATATAATTACTCATTACATGTATGATATATATAGGATATATACCTAATATTAACAAAAATCGTTAAATACTAATATAAAATATCAAAATACCCTAAAATATTATCTAAAAATTATAAAAATAAAAATAAAAAATGACCTGAAATATGATTGGATTAAATGTTGAGCAACTTAAAAAAAATAAGCAGCTAAATCAAAAGTAAATTTATAAAAAATTTACACCTCTTACTATGCGTTTTTCAAGGAAAATATTAAAATAAATTACTTAATGATTAAGAAAAAATTCAACTAACCTAAACTACTATAAAAAGGATCCTAGGATTCAGATTTAACATTTTCATAACCAAGAAAACCTAAGAAAAATTCGAAAAAAAAAATTAGGAAAATTTGATAAAAAATAGGAAAAAACAGAGCAAGTACCAAGTCTAGCTAGTTCTCCGACCATTCGATGACCTAACGTAAAGCCCCATCGCCACCTAGTAGAGCTACCACCAACTAGGCCGGCTGACAACCTCTCTCCGGCTCATGGTGGCCAGAGCTCCGATGAACTCAAGTTTCGAGTTTTTGCCCTGTTTTTCTTTATTTTTGAAAATTATTAAATTAATTAGGAAAAACATAAAAAAATTAATTTAGAGGTTATTTTAGATGTAATTTTATTTCATAAATTTATTTTAACATAATTATGAATATTTAGTATACTTTCTTAACAAATATACTATTCATCTAAAATTTGAAATTTAAAACAAATACAGTAAATGATATAGTTTTTGGCTCAAAATTTTTGTGTAAGATACTTATGATATATAGATAATTTCTATGTAGCCTGATTTTTTTTTTTTAATATTTTCAATATTTATTGTATTTTTTGGCCTAAAAATAACTCGAAAATAGGCTGAAATTGTGAAATAAATAGGAAATTATGAAATTAAATGATGAAATGGACATGTACTGATTTCTAGTAAATAATAATAATGTTGGGATAGGTTGAAATCAATTTGGTGCAAAAAGGATATTAATTAGGTAATTTAGGATAATTTAAAGGGAAAATCATAAATACGAATATATAAATGATAGATCGAAAACTTGAAACCAAGGACTAGCTGAATTCCACATATTTTTAGGAGTCTATAGAACTTTTGGGGGAGTTATTTGGTAACCCGAGCTATTTATTATGAATGTATGTAGTAAAATAGCTTATATAACGAATCAATACCCAATTCTAGTGATAATAGGTTAAAATATGACAAATAGGTGAATAAAAAACTATCTATTTGTGTACTGGTTAAATTGGATAAAAATTACATTTTTTAATATGTTTAATAATATTTTAATAACTAGGATCCGTTATAGAGATATTAGGGTTATATAGTATCTATATTATGAGTTATATTGACAAATTAGGTAAAATATGGTTTAATAACATAAATTACGTATAGTATAATAATATTTGATTAGATACATATAATTGTGTCAAAAACTCAAATTACCGATTAAAAGTCATTTCTAGAAATTAAGACTTGTAATATGTATCGTTAAGTCTATACGAGCCCAACAACACTATTTTTGCTAAAATCGGATAAACCTAGATAATATAATCTATATTTCTACAATATTACTGATTTACGTACTATTATAACTCTACCGTAATCGACACGTGATTTAAACAATTACATGTACGTTTTGATACAATTGGAATGATATATTATACGTAATAGTATAATTGCATATATTATTAATACTTAATAACTTAACTCGATCGATATAATGAAACTATATATTATTATATAATAAAAATGATAATATACTTTATATATGTATATACATATATATATAGCTACTTTAGATAAGACCTTAATGTTTTTATAACTATTATGAAAATTGAATTTAGGTTTTGTATATATAGGGCCTCCTAATGATTAGACCGTTGACGATACGAGTTTTCCAAAGTAAGCGCTAGGACAAGTAAGTAGGATCAATGCTTTACTGCATTTTGAGATATTATTTCAGAATATATAGGGACTTTAGTATGTATTAGTTTGTGCTTATAGTTAGTTGTTTGTGCATATGCAATGCTTATGGTTGGGTTTCAATTTACTGTGATAGGAGTTAAGCTCCATGATATGATTGTTCTGTGAATATTATTATTGAATTGTTTAAGCTTAATTGATCACCTTAAAAAGATGAACTAACTTAAACTTGGCTTAAAATCTAATTTGATATACATTGTAACCTACTAGGGGTAATGACTAGGATTCTCGAGCCAAACACGGATTCCCTTCGATGAGGATAGCTAAAATGGTCCTTTCCCCACCCTTAGCCGAGCTAAGTGATAGGAGAGGAGGTCGCGGCAAGCTTAGGGGCCATGGTTCGAAGGTAGTCATAGGAGAAGGGTGTCTTCCATTGCACAAGCCCTAGTTTGGTTTCGATTCGTAAGTGTGTAACGTCAATCTCCTCAACCCGGATTAGAGCGAGTGAAATTCCTTTGATCTCATGACGAACCGGATAACGTCGTACGATGGTATTTGCTTGTACATACATTGCATCTAACTAACTTAATTGAAAACCCCGATTGTGATGTACTGAATGCATACTTCTGTCTCTACCCCACTTACTGAGCAAGTTGTAGCTCATTCCCCTATAGTTTGTTTTACAGGTTCCAAATAGCTTATAAGTGCCTACCTAACACCAGAACCCTAGTAAATTGGGACAGTGAGCAAGATATAACAAGAAATGGTCAGTTGTTGCCCTTAATATTAACTTTTTATCTTTTAAGGAAAACTACACAAAACTCTTCAAAGGGCTTAGTAGTTTTCAATATTTTGGTTTATATATGAAATAACAGGTACTTGTGAGATTTACTACTATTTTTTTTATAAGGTTAAATGATAAGTTTATTATTACAAATTATTTCATAGGATTACTCTACAGGTTTATATCAAATAGGTATCGAATCGGACACTTCAAAGGGGTAGAGTCGAGTATACCTTGTGTAAACTAGGTCTAAGATAGTAGCTGTGAGGACAGCTTCTATTTTAAGATAGTTCACACGGTGAGACTGTTACGACTTCAACTTTTCAGGGCATGACATTGAGAAAGGATAGAAAAACGATAGAGTTTCTAGAAGGATAAAGGATTGAAATGAATCTTAGGATTTTTTTTAAAGATGAAAGCAAATCTTATGAAGATGATATTAAATCTTATGAAAAAAAAATATTTGTTAAACCTAAATGTAAGGAAGCTTAATCCTTATCAGATTTGAACAAATCGAATAGGCAAAACAAATTTAGAAATGCTAATTTATAAAAGGGGATCATCAGCAGTAACTAAGGGATCCTCTTCACCTTTCAATCAACACCGCCTATCCTTGACCCTTTGATAACTCATATACAAAAAACAACCCCCAACTACACCAACCATCTCTAACATAGCAAGACACATACTTATGCACATTAGCCCACATCAATTGGCCTCTTGACCACCAAGTAACTCCCATACTACAAAACCCCTAAGGCCAGTTTGTACTACGCATGCAACTTCCTCAACAATAAAGCAACCACACTCTGATGACCTAAACACATCATCCTCATCCTCCTTCAACTCCAATCACCCTACCATTAAACACCATCAGCTACTTTAAGACAAGAACACAATGCCATATGATATGAGGCAAGTGCACCTATCAATTTTAATATAACGGATGTGAGTTTGAGTCGATCCTTCAGAGATTTCAAGTACTAATATTAACCTTAGCTCTATTATCTAACCGAAAAATCGTGTTGAGTTGAATGAATTAAAAATAATGAAATTAACAAACTAAACTAATTATGAGACTTAATTAAGCAATTTAGAAAGCAATAATACTATAAACGACTTCAAGAAATTAATAACGTATTTAGGAATTATTTCCCCTAGTGTTTAACATATGACCGCTTAAAATACATTCAATTTAGTTTCTATTATTCTTGACCGGAGGGATTCACAATTAAAGCTAATATCTTTCTCAAGCATATTTACCCTAATCCTAAATTATTTACCGGAATCTCTTCACTTAGTAATATAACTTAGAATTGCATTAATACATAATGAATTCCCATACAAATAATTAACTTTCCGGAAGAAACATGTATCTTATCCCTAAGTATACATGTAATTCTCTCCAATTATGCCAAGATCTAATTACACATGCAATTTCTCAATCATCATACATAATATAATAAATTGATACTCTAGAATTATCAATCAACAATTAAACAACATAATTAAATCAAGAAGGAATAGAAACTTTATTGAAAATTATAAATCAACCCAAGAGTCACATAAAACCCTAGGTTCCATAATCCTAAATACTCGAATTCTAAGCTATCATAATGAATCTAAAAACGAGTTCCATAAAAAACATAGAATAAAACATGGAAAACCCCTTTAATTGATGAGCAATCTCTCTAATCTTGAAGTTGATGTTGCTTTCCTTTTTCTTCTCCTTCTCTTCAAGTCTCTTCTCTTCTCCCGTGTCTCGTTCGTTTCTCTAATGTCTCTCTCGTATCTAAACCCTCAGATATCCTTTTATATATGTATTATAAGGATTCTGTTTTCATTACCAGACACGACTTGGCACATGGCCGTGTCCCCAGGTCGTGTAACTTTCTGCACCTAGGCAAATTTTTCTACATAACTTCAAAACTTCATAACTTCTTCGTTTGAATTCCGAATTGAGTGAAACTTGATTCCTTTTCTTCGTTTTCGATCCTAGAACGCGTTCAAACCTTGAAATCAAAATTTTACTCAATTAAGTATCAATTTATTTAAAGAAAACAAAAAATGTAAGGGAAATACTATAAAATCACCATATGAAATATGTTTAAAATCAGAGTTATCACCATACCCTGTCAATCATGCCTTCTCACTAGCCTAATGCTATGTTTTAACAGCAACAGGTGCAACATACTATACAACTCCATTCTACTCCCTTGCGCGACTAAAACCAAACACCTTTCCTCATTCTGGCCAGTACTCATACGAATCCAACACAATGCCACTATTAGTGAAGCACCCAACCGACCAACCCAAAACCACCTTCCTTACGCAATAACACCAGTTAACCAAACTTAAGCATTAAATTACGACAATCCCCCAACCTAAACCTAGTCATAACCCCTACGACCAGTTAACACTACACTTGCAACTTCCTTAACAATAGAGTAACCATACTCTGATGACCCAAACGCATCATCCCCACCCTCCTTCAACTCCAATCACCCTACCGTTGAACACCATCAGCCCCTTTACGACAAGAACCCAATGCTACACCTTCTTAATCACTCTTTTACACTAGCTTGACGTTGAACTCTGATAGCAACAGGCATGACACACTACACAACTCCATTCTACTCCTTCACACCCTTCCTCGCTCTAGCCAGCACCCATATGAATCTAATATGATGCCACTATTAGTAAAGCACCCAACCAACCAACCTAGAACCACCTTCTTCATGCAACAACACTAGTGAACCAAACTTGAGCATTTAATTACAGCAAGCCCTAACCTAAACCTAGTCACAGTAGCCACGATACACCTATTACACACCTCTTTTAACACTTTACTCTCTCCTCACCGCCAAACATACCCACATACCAAACCAACTTCGATTACACCATGCCTAATGAACACCAACATCAGTCGTAAGTAGAGCCACATCACTGTTACATTCTAAACCAAGCCTAACACCACAACCATAAGTCGAACCCATTATACCTAATTGTGCAACAATTTATAGTACACTACTCACGTACGATTCGCTCACTTCACACACCACCACCACCACAACCTAACACTACACCACAATCTCAATTAAGCTCCTTACATCTCAAAGCCTTCGATCGACGACTCTCTTACCTTTGTGCATCACTATAGAAGCTCAAGCACAACCTCTCTCTCTCCAACTCCAGTGGCTACATTACAAAGACTATTGAACTTGCCACTGTGATACCACCAATCTCAATTGCATCAATGAATTTTACATGAAGGTACAATTACTTGCTTAAAATTCGTGTTAAAAACCACTACTCCAAGCGATATGGTTGCTACCCTTTGCCTATCCCAAGTGCGACCCAAACTCTAGACTAAAACTAACTCAAATCTACATTTGAACCCGTTGACCGACTCATGTCTAGAGCTCATCAAGTTTAGTCCCGATTTTTTTTTCAGTCACTCTTTTCCTTATTTATTTATTTTATATATTAGTTGTTATATTTTTTTTTTATGGGTTCTTCATATAAAAAGAAAAAAAAAAGCAGAGAAAAGAGAAAATAATAAAAAAGAAGAGTAAAAGAGAGGTCTTTAAAATAAGGTTTTTTTCCTCTAATAAAAGCATTTTTTATTTAAACCTTTTAGGAATTTTTCAAAATAAAAAAAGAGATAAACAAAAAAGTTGAAAAACTATGTTTTATCACTTAGAAAATTTTTTTAATAAATTAATTAATTAATTAAATTAACCCTTTCCAAAATTAGCACCCTTTTTTAGATTTTCAAAAACAAAAGAAAATAACTTACAACCTTTTCAAATTTTTCTTTGAACAAAACCAAATGGCTAAAAAAAATATAAACCCAACCGATTTTCAAAATTAAAATTCATCAATCTACTAATGTTTTCAAAGAATGAATTACGAAAAGTTTGATCCCTACTAAAGAGTATGTAGACACCTATGAGATGACTTAAAATAAGGAAATTTTTTATTTTCCCTTTGTAAATATTTTTTAAGTAAATTTAATTTTCTTGCAAATATAAAATTATTGTTTTAACGAGTATTTTGAAATATAAAGCTAAGTTTGAAAGGTTAAAAGTGATACCCATTATGGTTTAATAGAGTAACCCTCGGATCCAAGATGCTTGATTTTAAAATCGTTTTTCTTAAAAAAAAAATCAATTTTTACGTAACTTAATAGCTAAATTATAACTAATCCACCCAATTGATTATATCTTAACTTTTTCTCGACCTTAGTTAGGTGATGACTACAAAGTTTAAAAAAAAAAAATGAGAAGAAAACTAGATTTCCTTAAATTCCTAGTCGAAAGTTAATATTAAATGAATTAGGGTTTAATATTAATCGAATTAAGGAAATTAAAAAAACTGAAAAAAAATCAAGCTCAACAAGTAGTGGCAAGACAGAAAAATAACCTCACTATTGCATGTTTAATCATTGGATTAAAGTTTCAATGTAATCAAGTCCTTCCTTCTAATTATACCCTTTTGCTACGAATAGTGCCTTTACCTATCAATGGACCCATCTACTTTAATCTTAAGCTTATATACTCATTTATACCTAACTGTGTTCTTCCCTGATGGAAAAGTTACAATGGTTCATATATCATTAGCAACTAGTGCATCTAATTCTTCTTACATGGCTTTGCACCAAGGCTCAAGCTAGTTGGCTTGCTCATAACTATTAGTTTCAGCATGTTGTGAAAGTTGAACACTACAAGCTTAATAGCTAAGAGACAATGAATCATAAGAGAAGAACCAATGCAAAGGATGAGAAGTTGAAAAACATATGCCTATAGAATTAGCTTCTAGCAAATTCAGATGATAATCCTCAAGATAAGAAGGACACTTATGCTATTTGATACTTCTTTTATGCCCATCTAATCCAACATTTTCAATAGCATTATGTTGTTCAATAGGTACCAAACAACCTTCATCAAAAGTTGGGTCAGTAACACCTTGTTGTATAACTATATCATCAGGAAATAGAGAAAATATATGCTCTGCAGATAGCAAAGTATCTATGGAAGGCAAGGATATTAGCAAGAAAGAAGAACTTCCTATCTGTGTTAAAATCCAATGAGGAAATGTATGTTCTAAGAACTTAACATCTTTGGAAATGAGAAACTTTTATCTATCAAATCATACACCTTATACCCCTTTAACTCCAAATGGATAGCCAACAAAAATAGATGGATGTGCTCGAGAACCAAATTTAGACCTCACTCTTACAAGAGTAGAAAGAAAACATAAGAAGCCAAATACTCTTGAGTGAGAATAAGATGGCATTTGTCCAAACAACAATTGAAAGGGAGATTTTCCTTATAAAACATCTATAGGTAGTCTATTAATCAAATGGGTTACTGTCAATATAGTATGTCCTTAGAAACATAGTAGTAGAGAAGCTTATAATAATAATGCTCGCGCAACTGAAACTAGATGTCGATGCTTATGGTCAACAATTCCATTCTGTTATGGAGTTTCTTCACTAGATGTTTGATGAACAATGCCATGAGTAGCATAAAACTGAGTCATAACAAACTCCTTTGTATTACCACCATTTGACGAAAATTAGGAATAAGCATAGAAACCTTATGTTTAGATCTCAACAAGTAAACCCAAGCCATTCTAGTAAAACCATCTACTATGGTGAGAAAATACCTGTATCCTTCTATTGTTGGAGTAGCAAAAGGTCCCTAAACATCCATACGAACCAATTCAAAGGCAACAAATGTACTTCGCATGTAAACAAGAAAAGCAACATGTTTCTATTTTACCATTGAACAAATCAAGCAATCAAAAGAATTACATCCTTATTCAACTAGCTAATCAATTTCATTCTACTATAAGATGGATGCCCAAATCAAAAACGCCAAACATCAAATGTCTTAGGCATATGATTTATTACACTTGAAATGAAACTATGATCTAAGAAACAATTACTCTTCCATTGAGTAGTAACAACCTCACTTAGCTCTCGTTACAACAGATATAAGCCATGTTTAACATGAGCTCAACCAATCTCCTTTTGACTGAAACAATCCTAAATAGAAGCAAACCATTTTGTAAAAAGAACCACACAACTGCTATCCTGAACCAACTTGCTAACAGAAATGAGATTATGCTTAAAGGAAGGTAGAAATAGAACATGCCAAAGAATTAAATTTGAACTCAAAACAATAGTGCCAATATGTGTTGCAATTATTTGTTGTCCATTAGGCAAGAACACATGTCTCTAACCAATTTCAAAGCACATTTAGAATAAACTGATCATGATGACCATAGGATCAATAGCTCCCAAGTCCATGATCCAAGTGATAAACCCTATTTGTGAATAACAAGAAGAAAAATTGACCATACTTGCCATATGACTCATAGATGACAATGCATCTTGAGAACCAGTTACACAATAAGAGTTGTAGAAGAAGTCACAGCCATTACAGCATTAGTATTATGACTTTCAAAAACATTCAACAAACTTAGCAAGTTGAGGAATTACTCCTTAGATAGATGTGCACCTACAGATCCACTTATCATGCTTGCATTACCTGCAACTAATGAACTATAGCTACTATTAGATTGATAAATGCAATTTGTCTTACTTGATACTCTAACATTGCTATAACCAGTAGCTACACGATGCAATCTAGACACTTGCTGTTAAACCACATTGTTATTTTTAAAATGTAGTGGAAAACTAATCAACTTATAGCACTTGTCCTTTAAATGCCCCTTCTTATGGCAATAGCTATATATAACATCACTTCTACTTCTTGATTTAGGATTTATACACACCATAGCAGATGCATCCAAGACTACAAAATCTTTTGGCCAATTGGCTCTCGGAAATTCATCCTTTACAGCTAGATTATAAGCCTCATCTAACATAGGAAAGGGTTTTAAAACCAAGATTTGAGATCTTAGAGCAACAAAATTTTCATTTAAACCATTAAGAAACTTGAAAATATAGTCCTTTTATGCCATCTCAACAAATTTATCAAAACACTTTTGGTCACAAGATCCGTTAGAATAATGTGGTAATGTTCTAAAATTCCGCAATTCTTCTCATATAATGTTCAATTTTGTAAAATATTCATCTACGCTCCTTGATCCTTAAACTATACTACTCGACATATGATGAAGTTGACAAATCCTAGTGTCATATGGCTATGAGAAACATACCTTAAGTTTGTTCTATAATTCCTTGGCTGTACTCATATACAATATTGTTGACACAATTGATTGTGAGACTGATTGAAGTAACTAAGCAACTATTAAATTGTTGCATTAATTCCAAGCCACAAACATCTTCTTAGATTTATTTGGTACTGGAATTAATCCATCCACAAAGCCAACTTTGTTTCAAATCGACAAAGCTAGCAAGAATGACTGACTCCATGGGTTGTAATTGAGATCAATAAGTGTAGGTGTGATTGCCACCGAACTCTATGAATTTGAGTGATAAATATGATATGGTGAATTAATGTCCTCTAAAGTTGAAGCAAATATGTATGATCAATTACAAAGCTCTAATACCATCTTATGTAAGCTAAGTTGTGTAAGTTGTAGCTAAAACTAGAATAAACAAGATTGAAGAAGCAGAGGATATGAAAGTTTGTGACGAAAGAAAGAAAGATGAGTTTTGTGAACTATATTTTTCAACACCATATGATGTATAGATAACTCATTTGTATACAAGAGTGCCATTGCTAGAAAAATTGTTAGAAACTAACTAACCAAAATTGTTACAAACTAACTATAACTACTAACTACTTGTAATGTCTACTAATAGATAGTTAACTATCAACTAACTGAAATAAATATCTTCAATAGATAGGATGAAGACAATAAAGAATTTTGGTATAATAATACAAATGATAAAGAAAAAATATTTGATAAGAAGTTAATTGAAACTCTTATTGAGTTTTGGTGTAGAATCTTAGTGTATAATTTAATATAGGGGAGTTTATGATTGTAATAATAGCAGAATTGATGGCTCCTAATGAGTCCTTATTTAGACTTATGTTGAAAATAATTTTTTATTCTCTCCATTTTTATTTCTTTAACTTCCATGAATTTTAAAATAAATAGTTGAGATTGTTGGGACCTTTAAACTATTTTCTGATATCATTGTAACAATTTTTTAACGCCTACAATCATAAATATTAATTATATGTAGTATCATATGAAGGGAAAAAAGGTAATTGAGAAAATGAAAATAGAGGCAGAGAGATTTATTTCAATTGAAAATTATTGACTTAATTGACGCATATTGTACCCAATATGCGACTTATGTTTACATCCTGCTTGTATTGAGAAATTTAAATATATATATATATATATATATATATTTAACATATATCATACGTAAGCAAATGTAAACATTTTGAGGTTGATAACAACGCAAATGTAACATTTGAGGCTTATATTAGGTGTATCAAGGAAAATGAGTCGTATCTTGCCATCATTCATGGAAAAAAGTAGGCACTTTCTATACTATATTTATCTTAGAAAATATACATAAAAAATGAAGATAACGATGGATTGACGAAATAAAAGCACAAAAACAAGTCAAAAAATTTGACCACACTTTGCTAACATTTTTTCCATGGAGTCAATAATGGAAGCTCATGGACCTATCTCGTCACACAACTTGCAGAGAAGCCCAATCAGAATGATTGGTGCAGTTTGAATATATGAGCAAAAAGCAAAATAATAAGCGGTGCCGTTTGACCCCTATGCATAAGCAGAATGAACTTCTCACATGGGAACCCTAAGAATTGGAAAATTTGGGTTCCATCACCATCAAGTTATTTCAGCCAAAGCTATTGACTTCTAATTTGGGATTTTTCAGTTTTAAACCCAAGGGGAAAACATATTATTCCAAAATTCTTTGTTGATAAGGACTTATGTGGAATAATTAGTCTATCAGTAATTTAATATCTGGCACAATATGGGGATTTCTATTTATGCAATGTTAATATATAGGAATTAGGCATTCAGATGTCAATTTTCGCAAGATTTCAGAATCAAAATTGAATTCGAGTTTTTCTAAAAGTGTAACTAAGTACTTGAAATTTTCAAGCGTAAATGGAAAGGATATCAAGTCAATTACCAAAAATTCGTGACAATTACATAAACCAATTATATATTATTATGTACAAAGAACATTTAATATAGCTCTTTGTATATAAGATAATACAGGATTACAACGAGTTTCTGGAGAAGAAAATTTCAATCCAATTGTTTGAAACAGAAGGATAGCATTAGAGGATAAGAATAAATTCATGAGCAATGGATATCTAAAAAATGCAAAGAAAAATGGTATTGCCTTTATTTCTAGTAAGATCGAAAAGGGGAAATAATGTACTATAGTCACTAATAACTTAATACACTTTTCAAATTGGTTGTGCGCGAATTTTCCTCATGGGTGTACTAAATGACATTTTTCCTTCACATGACACGCAAGATTCATATTTTCCACCAGAAGCAATCATTTCCTTAATTAGTCGACGTACTCTAAAGTATATGCCGTGTTTAGGCGCCTCGCACAGACAAACACATACAAAATTTTATGCAACTATACCCCATATTACAAGCAATCGTGACCCAGAATATTCCATCCAAAATTAATTTCTTTTTTTTTTTTTTTGGCATAATACTGAGTTACTAAAGCAAAAATTATAGAGTTTAAATTTATATAGAGAATAAAATATTTTAATTAGATGGGTGGATACACATTATTAAAAGTTGTACAAATAAAGTACACATCCACATCATTTGTTACTAATCGTTGTTATGGCACACACCATGTTGGTCGACATCCACTTTAGTAAGTTACTAATATATAATGAATATTTTCTTTTACTCCACATCCTTCGTTTAATTCAGATTCAAATGTTAGTCCTTTTTTTCTATAATTATTCCACTTGGTAAAAAATTCTTCACGTTTCGCCTAACAATTCAATATTCAAAGATCAACGCCTAGAACTTTTAAAGATGTTATGATGCTCCACTTGAAATTAAACATGAAACTAGAATACATTCATTTTACACTCAAAAAGTCAAAACCAAACTTCACATAATCATTATTACAGTCTTACAAGCAAAATTTACACCAGCCCACTCCAAAATCGTGCATTTTCGTATTTACATCGAATCAAGAAAAGTGAAACAAGGAAAATATATTTAAAAAGAAAAAGAGAGAGAGAGAGAGAGAGAGAGAGACAAAATTACACTAATCATAACTCTTTGTTTCACTTTTTACCCGTTATGGTAAAACAGTTGCCCGCGCCAGCCAACAACTGTTTTGGACTTAAAAATCAATGTGGGGCCCACGGAGACAGCCAATCACAACCAATGAAGCAACGACCCAATATTTCTACGGTGGGCCCGTAGAAGGACTTTTAAAGCCATTCCAGCCAATCGTGTCACGCCACGTCATTGGCCCAAGCATCTGACTTCCTACCGGATGCGAATCGCTTCATACTTCCCAAACCCACCGGTTCAGACTCGCTCACACTTCTCCTTGGGAGAGACTCCGACGACGGCGCGTCGACATCACTTGCAGGCAACCGCTCCCTGATGTCGTGCGAAACTGCAACTGAGCTCCTCGGTGGAGAACCGGTGTACGAATCGTCAACAGAAAATCTTCTTTGTGAATGGCAGCGAGTTCGGAAAATACACCGGAAGCTCGCAAAGAACCCGGATTTCCGTTTCCCTTCCGGTTTAGCCTTATCAGGTCCCGGTTCTCTCGAACGGTGCTGCTTCTTGTGTCTCCTGTTCCGGTCCTTCTTCGATCTCACTCTCCCCATACAAGAAACCTTGGGAGAAGAAGGCTCGATGACATTTGGACCAGATTTCCCGACCGATCCTGTTCGCTTGGGAAATAACCGAGTATTTTCCGGTTTAGTCTTCTTCCTGTACTTAGCATCGACAAAGGACGACTTCTGCGTCTTCGGTAAACCGAGAATGGAAGCTTTGGGCTTGCGAGTAAAAGAGAATCGCTGCGAATTCGAGTTGGAGCTCGGATTTAGGTTCGGATTCAGGTTCGTCGAGTTGGAGTTGGCTTTACCGGATTCCTTACGTTCAAGGAAAGCATTACGGTCAAACCAGTCCAACTCAGCGTCTTTGGAGAGCCAGAAGGAGTCGGGTGGGAAATCCGGGTTCTGATCCTGATCCGTAATGTGCGATGGGTCACCATCGCCCACGCCGGCGAGAGTCTCACAGGCGATTTTGCTGTCACAGGAACCTCCGGCGCAGGCCGAGACTAGGGTTTCGAGATCCACTTGTGGCATCATACAATACAACTGAAAATATCCTGTGGAGAGAGAGTGTATGTGTGCGCGTGTGTATGTATGTGTACGTTGCGTTTGTCACGGGAGAATGGTGATATTTTGATTATAGGGAGAGAGAGAGAGATAGAGAGAGATTTATTGTTGGCATGTAAAATGGAGGGAGAAAGAAGTAAAGAGCCAAGAAAGATAACTTTGAGGTCGTGAGCTCGTGCTTGGTGGTTTGATTTGGTTTGGAAGTCAGTGAGCTGTTTGGTTTTATTTATTATTAATGGAAATAAGAAAGGAAAATAAAGCAGAAAAAACGAAGTAGGAAGAAAAATGGAATTTATGTTTTGGCGTCAAAATAAGACGAAAGCAGTGAGGAAACTGTGATTGATTGATCGATTGATTGATGATTCCTGGTTTGCTTTCGAAGTTTCCAAAGTAGGGTTAGGGTAGGAAGGTAGGTTTCATTTCCCTCTGGTTTCTTTATATTTTTCAATTGGTTGAGGCAAAAGCCATTGTTATCTTTATTGTCCAATTTTACTAGTGCTTTCGCTTTAAAAAAGAGTTAACTTTGTTCTATCTAGAAAATAAATAAATTACATAAATAACTTATAAGATAAAATTTTGAGGTCAAATCAAGTAAGTCTATTGGTTGTATGAATTAGGATACCATACTATTAATTATTGAGTTTGAACTTTATTAGTATAATTGACCCTTCATTGTTAAGACTATTGATAAACAAAATAGATTTAAAATATATTAATCAGGAGTTCATGCTATATCTAAAACTTTGAAGTTTGGGCTCGATTTACACTTGATGAAAACTATAATTTTAATATTAAGCTTCTCTTAAAGTTTTATCCAACAAGCCGGGTCACTAAGTTAGCTCAATTAGACTTATTAAAGCTTAATTATTTACATCTTATATATTTCTTTCGGATAAATTTATAGTAATGCTAGTTAAATTTGACGTATATTTAAGTTGGACTTATGCTCAATTAGGCTATCTAGATGAATAAGTAGAAGCATAAATTTGTCTCTAAACTATTAATGTTGCTCAAACATGAGCCTTACTTGACTATAATCGAATAAAATTTGAGTAGATATCAAGTTAAATTCAAATAATTTGTAGATAGGTTCTATTCATTTGTAGCCTTGATTATGATTGTGCTATAAAAATTTTTCATTTTTCTTAAGAGTAAAATACCTTTTTATTGTATATTCTCTAATATCAAATGTAAAATAAGAGAAATTTGGGTGAAACAAATAATATTCAACTATAAAATATATAGGGGTCTAATTTATGAGCTATCCATATATTAACCAACATAGCAGGGTTCTTTCTAAATTAAGGACCGATTAGAATGAACAATATATGCTTTAAGAAGATGCTATTAAGTTGAAAAACAGGCATAAACTAATAATACAAATAATTTTGAAATAATCAAATATAATAATGAATTCATAAATCAAAGTCCATATGACTAATAAAATCAAACATCGAGTATTAATATTATAAACAATAATATATATCATCCAATGTAGTCAGTTGTGAAAAGCTAGTGGATCCATGTATTGTATTCTTACCTATCATGTTCTTGATAATCAATTATCGACTTGATGAGTTGAACCCATTAAATACCCCAATGCCAATGGGAATTGATAATCAATCCAATGATAGATCTTAATGGCCATGGAACTCCATGCCAAACCATCATTAAAACTAAGTCATTTCATCTTAGTTTTCTAGTCCGATCCAACCACTATTAATCAATCCATAACATCTTACTTTGTCCTTCTCAAACTACAAGCGCTTAAAGTGGTGATTTCTTAGTAATTTTTCAACCTATGATAATCGTCATAATAACTAGTCAATAACTAACCTAGTGTTAATGGTTATGGACATCAATATCAATCACAAATAATTTCCTAATCAACAAATAGCACTGTCGCAATAATCTAATATAATATTTTTTATTAGCGTTAATAAAAATATAGTTAATATTAAATTATTTGAAGCTTCCTGTTGTAGAAATATGAGTATATGCAATATACATTTTATTTTATTTATTTCACATGTGGCCTACTAATGCTAACATGTAACAGCCTTATATAAATATCCTTTATACATAATCGATTAATTAGTTACTACATTCCATCCACAGAAATATCTTCTAGCATATGATGCTCTCTACTACATAATTCTTGACTCCATTGCTAGTATTACAACAAGTAAGTTTTCTTCATTGATGCTCAAATATTGAAATCTTCTCATGGTATCAAAGCAACCTTAGTGTTTTCTTCTAGTTGTTTTTCATTTCTTGCTATTCGTATTCTTAACATGTTCGAAATTGGTGAATCTATTATGCAAAATCTTAATTTAGATTTGATGAATGGTGATCCGTTGAGCATATCTACATCTAATAATCTAAGTAGTATGATCACTAATTTGTTGTTTGATGGAACTAATTACCTAGGGTAGAGTAGATATGTGAAGTTAGTGTTAAGAGCGAAGGCAAAATTAGGTTTATCAGTGGTACTTTCCTTAAGGCTCATGAAAATGAGCATGACTTGCAATAATGACTGTATTGTAACTACATGATCAAGTGTTGATTGCTAGGTTCAATGAAAAAGGAACTTTTAGGGAAGTTTTTAGGTCATTAAAGGAGCTTTAGGATGATGTTTCAGAGAGGTTTCACCTAATGAATGGGGTGCTGATATAGCAATTACAGTCTAATTTGATGAATTCGAAACAAGGTAATGCTTCTGTGAGTATATACCTTAATACATTAAAGGATATTTAGGATGAGATGAATGGTTTTTATGCAATGCCAAAGTGTTCTTATAGTGTAATGGTAAATTATACTTGTAATCTTGTTAGTAAAATACAAGAAAATGAGAATAGGAACAAGTTGCTTTAATTCCTTATGTACTTAACGATGCATATGATCATGTGAGGAACCACATTCTCTCTATGGATCCTCTTCCTTCAATTAGTAAGGCATACTATCTAGTTTTTTAAATCGAAAAGAAAAAACAATTGAATGGTAGGAGAAATGTTGATGCTTAGCTTGTTTAGCTTAAGTAAAGGAAAGAACTTAGGAATTGGGAGGAAGGATAGGAAATTAAAGCCAAATTCGAGGCTCATTTGTTCTCATTACAAGAAACAAGGACATAAAGTTTATAAATGTTTTTGAAATCATTGGCTTCCTTGATTGGCATAACCAACAAGAGGAGAGATCTAGGATAGAAGTTGCAGCATAGGTGAAAATAAATAGAGGGAATGTTAATGGAACCTCTTATGCAAACACACCCTTTAATATTCATGAGCAAAACAATAATCAGCTGCAACCTATTGGAATGGACTCAGATCCAATCGATAAGGTCCATGTCAAAGTAGTAAAGGCGTTAAAAAGGAAATAATAGCAAGCTGAGAAGTTTATTTCTAAAGCCAACTTTGTAGGTATTGCAATCACTTTACTCCCTGTTCTTTTGTAACTTCATCTACTTATTATAGTAATGATAATGTTATGGGTAAATAGATTATAAAAATGGGTGCATCTGACCATATGACATCTTATTCATGTCTTCTCATCAACAAACATACTTTGTCACACCCTATTAAAGTTAAACTTTGTGATGGAATGGTAAAAGAAGTAACCATAGTAGGCACAATCATCTTAAGCTCCCATATTACCTTGAAACAACTACTTCTAGTTCCAAACTTTCACTTCAACAATTAGCTTTGATGCTAATAAATTTTCTTTTAAGGACCACACTTCTAGACAAGATAGTCGCTGATGCATTATTTAGACTTATGTAATAAGGGAAAGGCCAAGAGGAAGTTTATTTACTTCTTCATCTTTTGTAATGAGTAATGATGCTTTATTTTTCCTACATAATAGGTTAGTTTATGTTTCGATTTCCAAGATGAAACATATCCCTCAATGTAAAAACTTTGATTTTGTCTAGTTTCCTTTGCAATATTTGTCATCTAGCAAATTTTCATCATTTATCCTTTAAGACTAATACTCCATATTTTTTGTCTCTTTTTGAGTTGTTGCATATTGACATTTAAGGACCTTATAACATGCCTTTTACCTAGGGTTCTTGTTATTTTCTTACTATTGTACATGATCATACAAGGTGTACTTACACTTTTTTGATGAAATTCAAGTCAAAAGTTGTTTCTTTCATGGCTAAGTTTTTAGCAATTGTTAAGAACTGTTTTCATACATAATTGAAGTGCGCTTAGAATAACAATGGGTCTTAAAGTTGAATACAAAGCTTTATTTGCTAGATATAGGATAAATAGTAGTTTATGCTCCTCAACAAAACGAAGTAGTGGAGCATAAGTAGAAATACATTTTGTGATTGCTAAAGCTATAAAAATACATGCTAATCTTCCAAAAAAAAGTTTTGGGGTGAATGTATCTTAGTTGCTACTTCTCTTATTAATGAAATGCCTACTAATAGGCTTCAATGGAGATCACATTATCAAGTTTTATATGGAAAAGATCCCATTTATTTTGATCTACAAATGATTAGTTGCTTATGATATGCTTATACTCTACCACATTCAAGGGATAAGTTTGAAAATAGAGGTTAGACACGTGTTTTTAGGGCACCCTTATGGTCAAAGGCTTATAAGCTTTATGACTTAGATTCTAATCAAGTCTTCATTAGTTAAGATGTAATATTTCATGAGGATAAATTTCCTTTTAAGGAACTTCCTTTTATAGGCCTTACTCAATTTCCCTTGTTCCTATCTATTACAGACCTTAATGAACCTCTATCTACTTCTCCTATGCCTTCACCTTAAACATAGCAAACTAATCTTATTGATCACTCACACTTGGATGTTATAAAACCAAATGTTAGCTCAATAGATAGTGTCAATCCTTTTCATTGTTCTACTTAATAGAAACATGTGCCTACTTAGCTAAATGACTTTGTGCATAAATTCTAAACTAATTCATCTATTAATGCAACAAACTTTATGCCTACTTGTTCTCATCCTTAATTTTTAAATTCTTCTTCTGATAATTTTCCCCATGAATATATTGCTTCCTTAGCACAAGCATTCACAATTCATGAAACCATAATCTTATCATAAAGCTATAAAAGATCCTAAGTAAATAGATGTGATGAATAAAAAATTAATAGCTTTGGAATCAAACTAAACTTAGCAAATTACTTCTCTACCACATGTAAGAAATTGATTAGATGCAAATGGATTTACAAGATTAAATATAAGGTTAATGGGTCTATTGAACATTTTAAAGCAAGGCTTGTGGCCAAGGGCTATAATCAAATTAAAGGGGTTGACTACAAACATACATTTTCACTTGTTGCTAAGTTAACTCAGTTCATATTTTGTTATCCATTAGAATTATTAAAGGGTGGTTTGTCCACTAATTAGATGTCAATAATGCCTTTCTATATGGCTTTATTAATGAAGAAATATATATATGTTACTCCTTGAAGGATATCAAGGAGTTTCATTTGAGCAAGTGTATAAATTGGTAAGATCATTATATGGCTTAAAACAAGTCTCAAGACAATGGAACAAGGAATTTTTCTAGTTCATTGTCTCTTTAGGATTTGAACAATCCAAGAATGATTACTCACTCTATACTTAACAAGTTGGTGATAACTTTGTTGCCATATTAGTATATGTTGATGTTGTTCTTGTGGTAAGGAATAAACTTGAAGACATTGATCATGTTAAGTCTTGCATTCATCAACAAATTACCATAAATGATTTAGGTGAGGTGAGACATTTTTTGGGAATAGAATTTTGTTGAATTCCTATTGATTTTATGTTGCATCAACTCAAGTTCTTATTGGATATTCTACTTGATGTTAGGCTTACAACTGCAAAGCCTATTCATACTCCATTTCCATATAAGTTGTGCCTTGATTCAACTTTTAGAGAATCATTGTCAAATCCTACTTTATATCACAGATTGATAAGGCAAATGTTGTATTTAACAATGACAAGTCCTAACATTTCTTTTGTCATCAAATTTTTTGGCAATTTTTTTCGAAGCCTTGCACTCATCAGTTAAGAACAACCATTCGTGTTCTAAAGTTTTTGAAAGGGATGATTAATAGGGGTTTGTTCTTACCTACTCGCAGTTCTCTTATTGTAAAGCATTTTCAACGTTGATTGGGGTTCTTGCAAGGTTGATAGAAAGTCATTTTTGGCTATTGTATCTTTGTTGGATCTTCCTTAGTTTCATGGGAAATAAAGAAACAAGCTACGATTTCAACTTCATTTACTAAAGCTAAGTACTGTAGCTTAGCTTCTTTTACTAAGGAGCTCTTATAGGTGTCCTACATTTTAAAGGATTTGAGGATTGTTGTTCCACTTGCAACCAATCTCTTCACTAATGGAAAATCTACAAAGTAAATAGTTGAAACCCTTATTTATATAGTTGGACTAAATATATCGAAGTGGATATATAGTTCATTTGGGACCATATTTCTTCCCCTTTTTTACATGTCTCCTTTACGCCTTCTTCTATTCAGATTTTAGATATGATGACCAAGAATGTTAGTGAAGCTCACTTGATTAATTTTCATTCTTAGTTAGGACTCTTATAGTCTCTAACTTAAGGGAGAGATATAGAAATATGAGTATTTTGTATAAGTACCCTTTATATAGAATCAGTTTATGACATTTCATTCACATAAATATCTTCTAACACACGATGCTCTCTATTACATAATTCTTGACTCCATTGATCATATTGCAACAAGTAAGTTTTCTTCATTGATGCTTGAATACCAAAATCTTCTCACCTGTATCATACACTAGATGTATTTAGTTAGTGATCAAAACTCATATGAAATGCTTAACAAAATTTTACTTCTCATCAATAGGGCTTGGTTGTTCAATAATACATGTAAACTAAAAATCAATGCTTAAGAAAGACTCAAAGTCCTTACATAATGGTTTCATCAATCTTACTAAGAGTTTAGTTGATTGAACTCCATCAAATGATTTGAAATTCTAATTACACAAGATCAGCTGATTAAATTGTAAGTTTAGTCCACCAACGAGGAGTCTAGTTAATAGATTTTAGTTTTAATTGACCATTCTTATTAACATTGGCACACATTATAATAAATATATCTTAATTTGATCATATTTCCTTCTCTTTAGTCAACCCATCCTAGCTCAAATTAGCTATGTTGGATCATTAAAATTCCAATAAAATCTTTTTTTCAATCCAAATCATGTTTAGTATTGGAATCTAAACAGATGATCATATGTTAATATAAATTTTATCATATTACAATGATTTTTCCCATTGTCATATGTAGTTCTTAGTTTGATTTTTTTTTTTATCGCTCATTAAAGCCTAATTGCAAACTTCCTTGCCACTTGATCAAAAACCTAATTGAGGTTTCCAATTCTCTAATTAGAAGGAAACTTCAAAGCCTTATAACTTCACTACAATCCCTTAAATTGATCCTTATGCAACCTATCAATTATCCTAACTTCCCTAACTTAAAAGAAAATAATCTTAAGTGAAGCCACTTACCTAAGATATTCAATCACTCATACATTATAGGATCTTCTTATGTGTTCTTCTCCAGAGGGTGGGGTATTAGAAAAGTTTTGGCAGAGGGATCTTATGAATTCATATAAAAGTGAGAGAATTAAACATTTGTTTTGCTATTAAGTTTCTTCTTAAGAAAAATTTCTACATTGTTCCTCCTCTTGAAATATTTGAATGAGGTATTTCACTATTGAAAAAAATGTAACATAAATTATCTAGATGCTTGGGATTTATTCTACCATGTGTGTGCAACGTGACTTGCATGCTTTATGTAAAGTCAAAGGAGTAAGGCAATTTAGGATGACAATTTTAAGTGAGATAAGTTAAAGAGGGATCAAGGAGGAGAACAAGTAATCTCAACAAGCTCTCATGCTTTTGTTATAGCCAAAGCTTGATCTTTGATATTATTAATCCTTAGAACAAAATGAGATTGATGCATAGAATTCTAAGCCTCAAATGAGTTCTAAAACTTTGCAATTGATTGGTTGTTTGCTCTTCCCCTCCTCCTCTAAAGTGAGAAGTTAAGTGATACTTATAATATGTAGCTAATAAATATAATCAAATCATCTTAATGATTGATGAATGATTTCATTGAGGTTTCTTAAGTCATCATAGGCTTTCAAGCATGTAGATGATCAATTGAGCACATAATTTGTAGAAAGATGTTAAGACTAGTTAGACTATCCTTAACACTTCCTATTGTGACCTACTAAGTTAAGCTCCCTAAAACATCATAGAAAATGGATTTAATCACTTAGATATTATCACCAATCCAAATGATTAGCTTAGATGATTATTGATCATAGTCCATTTAAAATGTATAGTATTTTAGCCCTTTACAAATTACAATAACAAATTTTGTGAGAAAATTTTTCTATGTTTCAATATCTCATCGGAATTTATCAAAGTTCCTATAAATGCTAGAATTAGGTTATTATGGCATGAGTCCCATACTTCTCTTGGCCTTAAAGAAGTAATATGGAACTAATACATGAAAACAATCCTAATAGAGAGATAAGGAGGAGCAACAAGCCATTTTAGGGGATCTAAATGCATTAATGGAAGATGAAAATGACATAAAGTATCTACCCTACTACTCTTGAGGAAAAGTAATTTATTTTAAGATAGGAGTATAAAGTCAATGTATTATGTCCCATCTTAGAACCTAGACTCTAAAGTATATAGGGTATAGGTTTAATGGTAGCTTACACCACCTTGTAATAATAATTAAAATAATATTCATAAATAAAAAAATAAATACTATTATTTTTTTTTTCAAACTTAAGGAAAATAACAATAAAAACTGAACTCATAATAAAGCTCTAAGACACTAGGTTGCTCATGTCTACTACCTAATCCCTATCTTTTCTTCTTCTTCTTCTTATAAAACCTCTCTTCTTTTACTATTTTTCCTCCCTTCTTCCTTTTTTACCAACTCTAATCTAATAAAGTCTTAAAAATATCTTAGTTCTTAACTTATATCCAATATATTATATTAAAATTACTTAGACATAGTTTTTGTATTTTATGTATAACAATCTTATGGTTTTAAAAAAAAAAATTCATTTTGATTATATGAAAGAAAAAAAAAATGAAATTTAAGTATAACCCAATTAAGAGTTTGAACATTTCTAGATGTTTTAATAGCAAAAATATTTTTAATTTCAAAAATATTTTTAATTTTGATTATCAAAGTTTTACATTGTTTCAATTTAAACTGCGTTGCAACCTATACAAATAATTACCGGTAGGTATAACAATAGTTTGGTTATAATTTTGATACTAATGATGCGTCCAATATAAAATTTTGAAGGAAAAAAAAAAATATGGGTTTCATAGGGTATCTTATACCTTATAGAATCTACAAGATGATGTAAGTGGTTCTAAAATATTATAGTATAAGTTTTAGGTATAAAAATTTAGGAACCTATACCTATAAGATAAGGTACAAGTAGGGTTTCATACCCTACCCAACTTATACCTACTCATGCCTATTCTATAGCCAACCAATGTTAAGATTTGTTATATATTTGATTAAACACTTCTTTTATCAAATATCTATCAAGTTGTAACTTTATTTTTAAGAGTTAAGATTATATCATTTTCATTTATAAATGTCAATTTTATCATTACCTATTTACCTATGTAGTTATAACTATTTTATAGATATATTTGCATCTTTTTAATAGATAAACGAATCAAATCGAATACTAAACATGTTTATTAAATGGGCCAAATCACGAGTTTAGAGTTTTATACACAATTAATAAACAAAAGATTTCATAAGTTGAGGTTCTTAAAATATAAACCTATTTAGAGACATAAGATACAATAGATTAAGCCAAGTACACTACTTTATACATTGCAAATAGCAATTTGTTCGGACAATCTTAGAACCTTTCACATAAAGTGCTCTATCAAATGTCATCCATCACATAAGATTGTCTATCCAAAAACATTACTCAAAACACTACACGTCGTAAGGACAACATGTATAACGTCCTAATTTTATGATCCCACTTGCCTACGTTTTAACATATCGAGACATTTTTGGAACTTGACATGATTCCGGTATGCGAATAGTTACTCTTAACACTGACATTATATTTGGCAAAGGAGAAACGAGAAAAAGTAAAAGGAATATGAAGAGAACGGTGTTTACTCATAACAAGAGGAAAGGAGAAGTGAGAGGTATATTTCCTTTTGCTTGTTTTTTTTTTAATTTTTTTTTGGGGGGAGAGGGACGAGGGCGAAAAGTATATATTTTCTTTTTATAACGACTTTTCTCCCAATTTGAGGTAAAGTTAGAGCATTTTTATAAAAGTGTTTAATATAAATACTTATATCGAGCACTCCTTTTCCTTTATGATTTATACCTATGAACAGTTATTTAACTTAAGAGAGGTTCTTCATGAAGAACTAATTTTCTACTTTTAATATAGTTGATTATATGACTAATGTGTCAAGTGCCATTAAATAAAGGTGGGCATTATATTATTAAAAAGACAAATTATTAAGACCCACAAAATAATTTAATAAAAATGAAGAATTTTTACTCAAAGCATCTCTTTATAAAGTAAAAAGGTATTTAGATGAAAAAGTGCTTAAATTGCCAAAGGAATAACATAGCCACCCTTTTTAAGAACGCTATACCCTTACATAATTTCTTTTAATTAATAAGATATTTAACCAAATAAGACCATTCAGTTCTTATAGAACCTATCATTAAAATACCTCGAAAAGAGGAAAAGACTAAAGAGCAAAAAGAGGTTTTCATGAGATATGAAATGAAAACTATTGTTGTAAGTTTTAATCTCCTTTATTTCTTCCTAGCAATCTTAATCAATGAAAAAAGGAAAATGTTTCTCTTTGTTTCCACTTTTCCCGCCTTTACCCATTATTTAACCTTACTCCGCCTTATTTTCGGTTTTTCAATAATTTATCCTTACAAAAAATAGTTAAGATTATTTCAACCATGTTTAACAATCTCTTCAAACCCATTGTTTTACATTGCCTGCGCCTATTTTTGTGTGCCATGTTGTTTCAAATTTATAGCTCCCATCATTGCTTTGCTTAGGTTCTAGAAACCAAAAGTCGGAGTCGCCCATCTGGGGTCCACGATTCACACAGTTGAATAAATATAACTGTTAATTATATGGTATATCACATGACAATGAAATATGTGCAAAAGGATGTTTCTAGATGATGACATTGGAAATAAAAGGAAGATTACGTGTATATATATATATATATATAATTTAATACATAAATGTTGATTGGATCTTTCTTTTCTATCCTGCAGTGTAATCAACGAAAAGCTGTGTGCCATTATAATATCAACTTTATTAATCGAGACAAAGTTGCTCACCTGCCAATTTATACTTTTCCTAAGATCCCAATTAAAAGTCGGAGGATTCATCATTGTACCAAAACTTTAATGCTCCATTAATTTATTTCCTAATCCCAAACCAGTTACCTATTGACACGATACAATATAATTGTGTGTACGTTTATAAAGAGAAAACACCAAACATCATATATTACACGTTATAAGGATACATTATAACATAAATAAATATGATTATATTATAATTTAATTATTTATAATCTTCACTCGATTGAACATGTTTTTGCCACTAACACAAAAACAAAAAAATAGACACAAGATACAATCCGCTAAAATGTATTACAACCCCTAGTAGTTCTAATTCTTATCAGTTTGATTAGATCGAATACTTTATATCGTTAAGCTTGCTTATGTCACAATTCATCACTAAACCTGAAACATATATATTTAAAACAAAAAAAAAAAAAAAGCAAAGAATGTATTACTTTCTGGATTTGCAGGGGTAGGTTAATTTGCAACAGTGTTTCGGGCTTTTCGATGGATAAAATTAAGAGGGTGATCGGAAATGCCCAAGGACCAATTCACTTCAGACGAACATCCTCACATTAGGTACAGTATTGCTCTATGATTGCCCAATGCTGAGTCATTTTAAGTAAGAACAAGTACTATCAATAGTTCGGTAAATAGATGACTCAAGATTTGTTGAACCCATTAACATATTAGGTGGGAACTCTGGAAACCACCAGAACAAAAGCAAAGTCTTTCATGTCCTGCCAACGAATTGATAAAGTTCCGGGTAGAAAAGTTCCGTGTCTGATTTTTTTCTAAAGCTTTAATAATGAAAAATGTAAAAAAAGGAAAATATGGTAAAAAAAAAAAATTAGAAAAAAATCAAATCACTAACTAAAGTTTTTGTACTTTTCAATTTTGTATATGATATTTGGTTTTTAAATAGTATACCTAATCAAACTTTTTTATTTCTATCATTGACAAGGGGTTGTAAGCTTTTATCTGTTCACATGCCATATGTGACAAACTGCATAAATTGATATAAGAACTTTCTATTGAACTATATTCTCATACACCGGCCAAAGCAAGGAAAAGAACAATATATTTAAAGATTATTTGTTTATTAGGGTTCAACTATGACTTTCATGTCATTATTTCCCCAAAAATGTAAAAATATAGTGCATTTGAATTTTTATCATTGAGGTGAAATAAGAAAAGTTTAGCCAAAAAAAAAAAAATCATAATAATAAAGTACGTATTAATAATTTCATTTCACTATCATAGATATTTATGCATTCTCCTTTTTTTGCTATCTATATTGGATCAATATGAATAAAAGGAAACTAGTCTTATTAAAGATGATTTACTCAATCTATTTACAACCACAACTACTAGCACTTCAAGAGCTTTAATTTTAAAAGCTCTACTAAAAGCCTTTCGAAGTAAAGAAAATAAGGAAGGGGATGTGGATTAATTACCAAAAGACTATTAAGTCGATGATTTAGATGCACCTATTAGAAGCACTGAATGGACTAATATGAAGAACAGAAGGGATTTACTTGGAACAAGTCATCTTACGTGACTTAATTTTACGTTAGTAGCTATTACCACTTTTATTCAAATGCTACCAGAATGTGAACACAATGTGACCAGAAAATCAACTACGACTAAATATAGTCATTCCGAGAATTTTCAGTACGAACGACTCAACTATCAGCATTATTTCTTTCAACCAAGCCAACTGAAACTCCTTTACTGATTTATTTATTTATTTATTTTCTCATGTTCTTAGTCACTTGAATATTCCGACATTGAAGATGAATGTAGATCGAAGGGAGTTATATATCCAACTCTAGTTAAGTTGGATGAGACAACAGAACACATCCAAAGGACTAGTTGATAGCCAACTCGGGCCTGTAAGGTAAGTCATCGAATGTTAGTGAATCGAAGATAAATTTTATTTTGCGAACTGAGTTTATTTTTATCTATCACTCTCTCAATAAGTAGCCATGTGCTAGCTTTTAGTTAGTCCATATTAATTAATTTTACAAAATAATACATTCTTTTTGCCTATAATAAAATAATCTTATTAAAGCCCATAGATGATAGCTAGCTACACCTATTGAGGTAACCAGTGACTCGAGATTTAGCATGTTGACTTGCGTTTTAGCGTGATGGGTCATGATCTATCATTATAGGTATATCATACAATCCAAATATTATAAAAAAGAAAAATGAAAAAAAAAAAAGAGAACATTTTGGTCACACCACCTATATATGTCCAACTCGACATGCTTTGCAATGAAGAATTTGAGCTAAAAAGGAAAGAGAATCCGGGTGAAGATTTTCCTATGCAGAAAAAGTTGAAGAAGAAAAGGAATTCACGTTGAATACTCTGCGAAGGGGAGAAAGTAAAGTTAAGGGGACTATAAAAAGCATTAGAAACAAAAGAAGGGTTCAAGTAAGAGCAACTATAGACAAATTTTGTGCTAAAAGTGAGTGGTTTGAGGTTCCTGTTTAGTATGATGACTTTGAAGGTGGTGGTAGCTAGTCTTTAAATGCCACAAGCGAGCCATGAGTTTTTAATATTGGAATTGTCAAGGGATAGGGTCTCTCATGACAATTCGCAATCTTCAAGACCTATAAATAAGTTTAATCCATGTGTTTTTTTTTTAATGAAAACACAAAAAAAAAAAAAAAAAAAAACCAAAAAGACAAGCTTGAAAGATCAAGATTTACTAGAAGCTATTATGTTGAAAGAAGAGGCATGCTGGTGATTTATCCTTATGGTGGAATGAGGATGTTGATATGAAAATCCTTCATTATTCGAATTACCTCATAGGTTTAAAAATGAAGTGGACAAATAGGGAAGAAGTTGGCCACATTTCCTAGATTCATTCATCAATAGTTTTCAAACAAAAGAAGGAACTATGGAATCAGTTAAGGAGTTAGCAATTCAAAGAAGTAGCTGGCTATGCATTGGCAACTTTAATGCACTACTTTATGAGCATGAGAAAGAAGGAACAAGAGGAGTGGAGCAAAGAGTGTTGAGGGGCTTTAAAGAGATGGTAGAGATGACTTTCCTATAAGATTTGGGTTTTTTAGGTCCAAAATTTACATGGACCAATAAAAAAGAGAGAGCTACTCTAGTAAGGGAAAGAATTGATAGGAGGCTTATTTCAATAGCTTGGATTGAAGCTTACCTAAATTGTAAAGTTGAACATATCCCTCCTATTGCGTCGGATCATGCAATATGTGAAACTTGAATTAAAATAAAATACAAAGTATAAAATAAAAAGGAATTCATCAAAATAGAGAGTTTTATATTGAGGACTTAATCTGTATTATGAGTTGCAAGTAGGAGTATTATCAATATAGGAAAAGATTGTACGAGCTTTAGTATAAAAGCCATACCGAAGGTTAAGGAAACCCTCTTTTCTTGCATTTTCACCTCTTTTGTGCCATATGCTAGGGTTTTCTATGTGTACTACAAACCAAGAAGGAGATTAACACATTTTAGTGAGTATTGATCAAAGTTAAGTGTTTGAAAACCCCTTTTCTTAGAGAGTTTTAATCAAAGAATGTTGAGAAATTTGTTTTCTAGCTAAGGTAGCACAAGAAAACAAAATTAAGGGGTTTAATGGGAGTACTGCAACAAGTCTTCCATAGTATAAAAGCAACTAAAGGTAGATTACTATAAGGTAAGTTGTTATATGTTTTTATTGAGTTTCTATTGAAATATCTTGAGGAATTTCATTTTGTAAGTTATGAGCTCTTAAAATCGTATTTTGGGTAACCATACATGAATTTAAGGCTTTAAAAAAAAAAACTTACCTAATTAAGTCTAAATTTTACGAATAGGTTAAAAAAGTTAGTTGAAATAACTCAGTGAAGTTAGATTATAAAAATAATAACCAAAAATCTTAATTTTAGCTTTAGAAATATAGTTATATACTATAGTGTAAAACTCATCGAAATCTCTAAAACATAGCTAAAAATGCAATAAGGATTTAAAGATAAGTTAAGTAAGCTATAAAAGGAAATAATATAACATAATATACTACATGAATATACATGTATTTTTATGAATATATCGATATATATAATAATTATACCAATAAATTAATTTAAAATTATATAAATATATATAATAAGTGATAAACTCATAAAAATAAATAGGAAATATATCTTAAAAATAAAGAACATACTAGAAACATGATTATATGCACATAATTACTCATTACATGTAATATTATATCAAATATATACCCGTATATTAATAAAAATTATTAAATAATAATATATTTAATATAAATTAACAAAATATCTCCAAATTGCCTTCGAAAAATTGGAGAACCACTTGGAAAATTTTGGAACTCACCATGCCATCCTCCCATAAATTAAATAAGATGATTTAAAAGCAAATTCCATAAATTTGGACACCTCTTACAATAGATATTTTAGGGAAACTATAAAATAAACTACTTAATTAATATAAAAAAAAATGCTACCGCCTAAATCTAGTATATATACAACTCTAGACAACATTCATTTAGATACTTTAGGAACATAGGATACTCGAAGAAAATCAAAGAAAAATTACTAGAAAATGGGAAAAAATTAAGGAAATTAAAGGAGAAAGTTGCACCCATCGTACTTCCCGAACCCCTTGATGTTTTGCTATTGAACTTTGCCAACCATAGGAAGCTCATCCATCGTCTAGCCTCTTCGACCAACCCTTGCCAACCAATGACCACTTGAGCTTTGGCAAACAATTAGTCTTCATTCTACCCTATTTTTCTTACATTTTCTAAAAATACTAAACTAACATAGAAAATTATGAAAAATTTATTCCTAGGTTGTTTTTAGGATGCTATCATGTCATAATTTTATTTTAATAAAATATTAATACCTCGTTCACTTGAGGGGAATTGCCTTTATTACAATATTCATTTAGTATTTCATCTCCAAATCACAATTCCTTAAGAATTCCTATCACTTTAGGAACATAGGATACTTGATTTCACGTAATAAAGATTCCTTGACTCAACCAAACAACCATGATTCTTTACAAACTTTCACATTTTTTTCTAAATATAACCTCATATCAGTTTAACAATGACCACCACATCGCCATTACCATTGCTACTTCCGATCTCTATTACCACCATTATCATTACCATTAACACCGTTACCATTGCCACTAACACCGTTGCCATCACACTATTGTTACCACCATCACTCTGCTGCCACTACTACCGCCATCGCCATCGCCATCGCCACCGCCGCTTTTGATTACTGCTATCATCACTATCACTGCTATCGTTACCACCGCAGTAACTACCCCGACAACCTCCCCCTCCAAGCCATTACCCCAGCTACCGCTACCACCATGATCAATCACCACTACTACTGTTACCGTTACCGCTACCATCATTGACTACTACAATAATCACCGCTCGTAACAACCATCAATCATTACTACCGCCTCTACCCCCGCAATCGGTTTCCACCACTACCACCTATTATTTTAGAATTACTTGAGAAAAATTAAAGGTAATTTAGTCATTAAAGTTCTATTATATATCTATTCTTAAGTTGTTTATTAATCTAATTAAATAAAGTAACATGTATTACACCTTTATTACATTCCTTAAGAATTCCAATTACATTCCTTCCTTATTTTATTTAGTAAAGTAAACGAGTTGTAAGTATTTTATATACTTCCTTAATAAACTGCCCTAGCGATTCAAATTTTGTAATAAGAAATAAATTAATTAAAGGATGTCATTTCATGCCCAATAATTTGTTGTAAGATCCTTATTAGGTATAGTTTAATTGCATGTAGCCTATTTTTTTATTATATAGATGTGTAATATTTATTATATTTTTGGACTTCAAAATTATAAAACTAGAATTTATTAAAATAAATAGAATTTTATAAAAATAATTGATGAAAATAGAAATTAATGACCTTTGGACACCTGTAAAAATATTGGGACTTGTTAGAAATTATTTCATATAAAAACAATATTATTTCCTCAATTAATCACAAACTAAAGGTAAATACGTGATTATGCTTGTATAGGCGACAAACCTAATAACATGAAATCACTTGTTGACTGAATTCCTTATATTTTTATGAGTCTATAGAAATTTTTGTGAAATTATTTGGTAACCCAAACTATTTATTATGAATTTTAATAATAAAATAGTTTAATTTACTAACAAAGGTATATTATTTAGCAATATTACACTAGATTATGAAAAATATTTGAATAGAACCTATACTTATCATATCTGATCAGGATGAGTTTTTATCATATTTTGTTATGTTATATAACTTGGACCTCGGTATACGCATATTAGGTTAGGTATTATATATATTACTAAGCTATTTTAAGAAATTATATAAAATATAGCTTATTTATATAATATGAATATAATATGATAATGATTTTTATATGGACATATAGCTATATTAGAAACTAAAAATACCTTTTAGAAGTTACCTCTTGAGAAAGAACCTGTAATACATTTCATTAAGTTCGTACAAATCGGTGATACCGCTTTTACTAAAATTGGACAATCCCAGATGATATAACTAATATTTTTATAATATTATAAAAATTTACATGCTACGATAACCTTATTAAAATTGAAAAGTAATGTAACTAATTAAAAATATATTTCGATATGATCAAAACAATATATTATAAGTAATAATATAATTGTGTATATTATTAATGCTCACTAACTAAATATAACTTTTATAATCAAGCTATAATAAATATATATATCTAAATAAAAATATTTTCCCTCATATAAGAATAATAATATACTTTAAATATATATATATTTATATATATAAATTCATGATGATATAAAAAATAGACAAAACCTTAACATTTTTGTAATTTTTACAAAAACTAAATTTGGATTTTGGTCTACATATAGGGTCTCCCAATAAGCAAAGTATTGATAATATAGGCCTTCCACAGTAGTGTCAATACAAATAAGTTAAGACTGTAATTTTATTGCTTATTAAGATACTATATTAAAGTATTTGAAAACTTAAAAATACTTTTATTTATGATTGTAAACTAGTTGTCTATGTGTATAGCATGTATGTAATTGGTGTTCAAGTCGAATTTTGAAAAATTTTAACCTTTTTAATTCTTTTGTTTATAAAAAGTCCCTACCTAACATAAACTGCTTGACATTTTCTTTTTCTAACTTTGTCAATGGTGATTCCATTTAAAAAATAATAATCTTTTCTTTTTAATTCATTTGTCGAGCAATTTATGTTAGGTGAGAACCTAATTTTAATTTTCAAGAAAATACTAATCTTTTGAAAACTAAGATTTTGAGTTTGAGAACTTTTGTTTAAAACCATAAAGACTACCAAAATGAGACATTCTAAACTAAAAAGGTTAAAATAATAACTAACTAAAAAATATACAAGAAAAGAAATTTTTTTTTATATATTTTTAACATTTATTTTTTTAAAGCTAAGGTCAAAGAAAGAAGGAAAGAAAAAAGATTAAGAAAAAGAAAAGAAAATAAATAATTTTTTTTATTTAGGCTATCATGTGATCCTATATATCCACTATTTAGGATCAAGTTGTATGTAATTCTTTATTTTTTAGGAAATTTTTTAATCTTGGTTGGTTTCTTTTAATTTTTCAAAAAAAAAAAAAGAACTTTCATATTAAATAGTTGTGACTTTTTTATTATTAAAAAAAAAACTAAATAAGAAAAGAAGCCAAAGATTTTTTTTTTTCTCTAAGAAATCAGTTTTATTTCTAAAAGAAAGAAATGGAAAAATTTTTATGACCGAAAAAGAACCAACTAATAAACATGAAGGAAAAGGTTTTTTTTTTTTTTTATGAGCATCTGTTATTCTTTCTTTAAAAATCTTTTCTGAGTCGTAAAAAAATTTTATTTAGGAAAAGAAAAATTCTTTAAAAGACAAAGAAGATAGAAGCTTTTAAGTTTTAGAAGCCTCTTTTTTGTTTCTTAACAAAGCATTGCATCAAATATATATATACTCACCTGGATGGGACACATACAAGTTGAATACGAATCCTGGAGTAGACTTCGAATTGAGATTTTTCTTTTCTTCAATGTCGATAAAAATTCCTTCAACACCCATAATAATTGTCGAACCTCCAGCCTTACACCCAATTGATTCACTTAAGCTTTCTCGAAACTCCAGCCTTGGACCCAGTTGATTCACTTAAGCTTTCTTGACTAAACAATGCAAGTTTCCAATACCAACAACGGAAATTTCGAGTGGATCACATGATGTTTCTTCGACGTGAAAACCATTTTTGGTGTTATTAAGATGAAGCAAGTGAAAGGCTGGATTCGTTGATATTTGAGACTGTGAAAAGGGTGGTTGAAAGCATCTAAGACGAAGCTTCGACAAAGGTGAGGCGGGGTGAAACGGTGTAGCTAAATAGATTCAAAGTTTATGGTCAGTGGTTTTTTTTTTTTTTTTCCTCCTAAGATTCCCCCCCTAAAGTCTGGAGAGCTCGACTATTTATAGTCGAGAAGTAAAGGAAGACAATGAACTTGAAGCTTTTCTAGGATTATCTCGCCAGAGGAAAAATGGGTTTTAATTTTCGAAACTCCAATGCATGGTTGAAAGGATCAAACGACTAATAATCATGAAAATAAAAAAAAAAAAGATGAAGATTAAGCTCATTCGTCGATTATTAGCTTGATCCATGTCGCTAAATTTGAAAATGGGCGCGTTTTAGATGAATGGATAAGCATCGCCAGAGTTTTGAAATTTAAATTCCAGCGATCGGCGTCAACTCCAAATCGATGGTTAAAATTGAAAGAAAATGGTGGGAAATGTGTTGGACTGTTGATTTAAATTTATTCAAATTGAAAAAAGACACAAAATGATAAGGATTGAAGGTTACAAGACTCAATCATGGCAGATTCCTCCTTCATCGTTGCCACTGTCTGATTTTGGATAGGAAGGAGACAATCACGTACTGATCACGTGCGAGTATGGGGAAAAAAGAAAGGGCATGAGTGCTATTTGTGATAAGAGTTGAATTTTTTAGTGTATTATTTTACATAATTTCGTAATTTTGTATTATGTGAATTTATCTAACCACCATTAAATAGAACTAATATTGACCTGATCGCTAACATAACCGAACATGTGTAATAACTGTTAGAAAAATGATTAAAAGTGTCAGACCAAATATCAACTCTCTTCAATGAAGATAACCAAAATGGTCATCTCCTCATCTTTAATCAAACTAAGTAACATACAAGAAGATCCTGGCAAGGTAAAGGCCGTAATTCGAAGGTGGTTATAGGAGAATTTTTTCATTACACAAACTTGGGTTTGGTCTAATTTTGAGTTGCAATGAACTCCTTAATCTAGATTAGAAAAAATATAATTTCTCTAATCTCACAATAAAACGGATAACATTATGTACATTGCATTTTATTATATTTAATAATCTTATTTGTAACTATATGGTACTTTCCTAACTCTATCTCGCTTATTAAGCTAGTTATACTCATAATCCTATAAATTTTTTTGAAAGTGATGAGTGAAAGTTTAAGATGAATAGATATTATCACCCCTAAGTTAGTGCATAATTGGATAGGAAAGTAAGGAAAAGAGAATCTACTGAATCTACGCTTTTGATTTTTCTCTTTAGTTTTGAGAAAACTAATTAAGAATCTCTAGAATGCCCACTAGTTTTCTATCTTATTGTAAATAGACTTTGAAACCTACAATTTTTGTAAACTCTTAATATAAATTATAACTTTATGTGTAGAAATGATTATATGAGTACTATTGAATTATTGGACAATAAGTTATCTTGAATAGGTATTTTAAAAAGCCATGCCAAATGTTTTATTATTAATAGGTTTCAAACTAGATGCTTCAAGCTGGTTAAGTTGTGTACGGTTTTTAACTTGTGTACGGTTTTTAAGTCGTGTACGCTTTATGTGAACTATATATATAATAGTAACTGTAAAGTCAACTTCTATCTTAAGCTAGTTTACACGATGAAACTGTTACAACTTCTTCTATTTGAAAGGTGACCTAAGGCAGTGGAAAAAACGACCTTAGGGCAACCCTACCTATGTCTTATGATGTTTGTGTAGAGGTAGACACACTTGAATCCATCCATAATAGGTAATTTTTGTTCACCTATCTTGTTCTAGCTTTTTCGTGGTTTTGAGTTTGAAAGATGACAGTATTGGGATGAGTTTATGGATGTGAAGATGTTTTGATTTATGTTTTAAGTAAGTTGGATGTCATTGTTATTGGGATGATGTTTTAAGGGTGTCGGTTTTCGAAATGGCAAAGGTTGGGATTATGTATTGGGGGTTAATGCATCACTGCAATCTAAAGAATTCTGCATATTACAGTTGGAGTCCAAATGCCCCTCCTTTGTTATATGCAACAAGTTTTCCTTTGAGCTTTTTAGGGTTTTTAGTGGTGTTTACCTGTCCTAAACCTTTTCAAATTAAAAATCATCACTTAAACGGGTTACAAATCAAGTTATCAATTTAGTGATCCTAGATTTCATATTCATTCCTAAAGTTATCTTAAGCAAGTTGAGTTGTTGTGTTGAGGATACCATTAGTCTAGTTTTGAAACTAAGTGAGTGTGATTGTTCTCTTGCAAACAAGTTGTGAAATTCTTGTGTCAAATTCCAAACAAGTTCTTTAGTCAAGTGTGGGGTTTGAATGTTGTTTGTGTGTGCATAAGATTTAGTAGTCTTAAACGGACTTAATTGTGCTTAGTTAAGCCTAAGGGACTAAGAGGACAAGACCTTAAGGTAGGACCCTAATGATACTTATGCAATAGTATCCTGATTAGAGTCACACTTTAAAATGATCCAAGTAGATTTAAGATGTGACATGATTACTAAAATGTTAGGAAGGATCTATACTAATACTTATATGTATATTATATATTGTGTGACGGAATCATAAGTTAGTCTAAGTTTTAAGACACTGGAAATGTGTTGTTTACTAGATTTAAATAAGATAACTAACTTATGGTTGTTGCATCTAAATACTTGAATTAGTTGTCGCATATATGTTGTGCATTCTAGGAATGATTCATGCACATGTGATTATACCTTATGCTGAGCTTTACTCACCCTTAGTTTTCCATGTTTTTAGATGCAAGCATAAGTATAGGTGATTGCGAAGAGTATTATGGAGATTATGGGTATTACGACTGTAGATATTTAATTTTTGTCCTCTATAGTTTTAAGTTTTGTTTAATATGGTCCTAATTCCAAAATAAAAAAAAATAATGAAAAATCAAAATTATAAAAAATTGAAAAATGATAAAAATACAAAAAAATTAAAATTATTAAGAATTTTTAGATTTTTAGAAAGTGTTTTAAGGTCAATAGTTTTAGGTTTAATTCGATTCAAATAATTATTTTAGAAAATCACCTAGTTTAAACACAATTTAATTATACTAATTAGAAAGACCCAAGCTAATGGCTTTAAGAATAAGCATTAGAGTATTGATATTGGAATAGCGTGAGTTCATGAGTTCGAATCTCATTAGGCAATTATGTGCTTTTTATTTTTGCTTTCTTTCATTTTGCAAAAATCGGTTGAGCATACGGGATTTAAATCTAATTTTAAATTTTATCAAATCTTTCAAATCTAATGTAATAAAGATTTGTGATATTTAAATCTAATTTAATTTTTATCAAATCGGATTTGAATCGTTATAAAAGATTTAACTCTAATTTGACTTTTATCAAACTAGATTTGAGTCGATATAAAATATTCGAATCTAAATTGATTTTTATCAAATTGAATTTAAATCAATATAAATGATTCGAATCTAATTTGATTTTTATCAAAATTAGATATGAATAGATATAAAATATTCAAATTTATTAAGATTAGTATGATTTGTTTCGGGCTTTATAATTATCAATCGCATAGCGTAAAAAGATAATAATTATACCCTCACTAAAATTACATACATTCGAAAAAAAGAGCCGAAGTCTACTTTCATTCAATCAAATACCATACAAATAGCCACACGGATGAGACTAATCACACCTTGACTTGAAAATTCAATGGCACGGCATGTATCCTTGCATGGATTGCAATTTCACATTTTGTTTGGCTTGAAATAAATGGAAAGCCTCGCATGCAATTCATGATTTCCAATTTCAATCACACGTGGACTTTTTGCATCAATTGAATTTCCCATGGCACATCATTGAATTTTCCAATTTCAAGTTTCAAATTACGCTTCCTCAAGTTTCACGGCACAGCTACTGCTGAATACACCAATTCCACTACATTGCCTCTACAATTCACCAACTGAGCAGCAAGCACACACACACGAACACTCCTCGTTGCACACATCCGCATGTCCAACACAACACACGAGCACATCGTAGCCAAATCCTGAACCAAACACTGGCTGAACCCCGCTGAAAGCGGTCGACAACCAGAGTTTTGAATTCCATGCAATCAACAACTCTAGCCATGTTCCTTGATCAGCAACGCCGCTCCTTGCAACATCCAGACAATTCTCCAAGCAAACAGCAGCGACAACAACTGTTTACCAAAAGAACAAACGCCTGATCCATTGTGCAGCACATGCCATCATCCTCTAATCAAATCCAGCCATCCACGCAACTGCCAACAGACAACAAGCAAGCACGCTCGGTACTTCGCGTCCTTCAATCCACAACCGAGCCATAATCACCACCGCACGGACACGCCTATGCTGCAGTCACCCTCGCCTGACTTTCATGTCCATCCACATCTGTGCAACAGTCCATCACGACAGTACAATTTCAACCAGCTGATTCGCAACTCAAGACTCCAGTCTTCCGCATGTCCACAGCAAGCTCCTATCTAACACTATCACTACACGAACCGCACTCCACGCTACAGCAGCCCCCCATCCACGCCAGAACACGGTCAAATTCCCACGCACGAGCCGAACACAGTAGCATCTGCTGCCACTGTTCAAGCTGCTACTCCACCGCTACTGCACACACTTCATTCACCGTCGCTACTGTCACATATGCTGGAACGCACGGGGCACTGCACACTGATCAATGATTCCTTCGCACGACAGCAACTAAGGTTCGGTTGCTGGAAATTTTTTTAATTATTATTATTATGTTATTAGTTCCTTAGTTATTTAATAGTATATATATATATATATATATATGGACATATCAGTTTAGAAAACTTATAGTATTAGTTTTTATATTGAGTATATTTACTGATATTGTTAATTTACTTAGGTAGATAATGGTTTAGTAGTAGTAGTATAAATATATATATGTATTAGTTTAAATTAGGGATTGTTGGGATTGTTTTTTTTTTTTTTTTAAGGATTAGGTTTTGTTTAAGGATTCATCACATATCAAGTAATTTTTTCTTTAAATAAAAATTAATAAAAGATCCTTTTTAAAAAAAAAAAAAGAGAATTTTTAGAGTATTCAAAAATACTTAAGAGTTAGGACCTCTTTAGATTTTTTTTTTGAATAAATTAAATCAATTAAAACGTAAATCTGATCGATTTTCAAAATTAAAACCTTTGGGGCGATATTAAAATCAACATACTAAAGTTTTTGAGAAAGAACTACGGCCCAATTAGCAGGTACAAAGACACCTTTGGGGCGATATTAAAATCTTTAGAAACTTAGGTTTTTCTTTAATTTTATTTTGTTTTTTTTTTATTTTTCTTAAAAACATTAAAAAAAGGATAATTTAGAAGAACAAACCTAATTTCAGAAAATAAATAATGGTACCCATTAGGTTTTAATAAGTTAGCCTACGAATTCAGAATCCTCTGGTTTTTCATTCAAATCGAAATTGAAGACCGATAACCAAATCATAATCAATTCACCCAATTGATTATGATTTTTTTTTTCTTTTTCCCGAAACTCCAAAATTTTTTTTAAAAGAACTGGAATTTCCCAATTTCTATAGTTAAGGATTAATATTAAATAGGTTAGGATTTAGTATTAATCAAAAAGTGGGAAAAGAAAAAAATTAAAGAAAACAAAAAATTCGGGCTCGACAACAGCATTGAAGCTGATTATTATGATTACTATTACGATTTTGGAGACGATTTAGCGTAGTTATTTTGGATTATGAGACTTGCTATTATAAGTTATTAAACATGTTATACTTTCTTTTAGTTACTGTCATTTAGGTTTAGAGAAGTCACCTAATACTTCTAAAGTCCTTGTCAGTTAACAGTTTTAAGTTGTTAAGTGTTGAAGAATTAAAATTTTAAGTTTTGTTTTATGACATATGAGATAAATGTTAAAGAATTATGTGAAATTGTTTTATTTGATTAAATTATAGTGAGGATTTGATCCTTTGTTTTTATTAGCAAATTGAGGATGTCTCAAGGTATCCTTGAAAAATGTTACATAAGAGTTAATACAAGTGACAAGTGATAATTGAAGTATGTGGAGATTTGTACAAATGGATCCTAGATGCTTAACATGTCAATAGATTATTAGAGACACATGGCTGGCTATGATTTACTAAGTTCCCAGCATTACACACTCTCTTAACTGTAATCCCTTTCCTTTTACAACTACAATTAGCTAAGGATTAGGGTTTTCCATCAAAAAAATTCTTAAGAAAGAGGACTAAGTTAAGGTTTAAGGAAAGTAATGAGGATTTATCTTAAGTAAATTCATTTTTGGACCAAATAGCATCTTAAACCACCGATTTCTTGTTAATCTTAACTTATTGTTAAGAGATTTCAACCAAGATTCTCAAGTCTTCACCACGGACAACTTTATTAAGAGTTAAGGTAAGTTTTTAGGGGATTAGCATGGAGCTAAGTTCTTTCTAAGCTTAATATCTCGTTTTAACGGAGTTTTACTTAGATTAAAGTATGAAAAGATACTAAAACGAGTTGTTTTTTATAGTTCCTAGTGGGTTATGACTTTCATTTGGACTTCTTGTGTGTTTACTTTAACCTAAATAAGTTTTCTTGCATCTTCCCTCTTATTCTATAAGTTTATGAGGTGTAGTTGAATTTGGAGTAGAAATGGAGTGATTTGAGTTGTTATTGAATCCAAATTTTGGTTTAAATGGAGTAGAAACGTGTTATGATGATGGGTTAATGAGTAATTGAAGTATATTTGAAGTGGGCTTGAAGAAAAAATTGGATTTGAGTTGGTTTTGGAAGTGAATTCAAAGTTTTGTTGCTATTCTAGTTCAGACTATAGGGTTAGTTGTACCTTACGTTCTATCCATAGAAGGTTAGAAAGGACCAACCAACTGGTTCCTTGAACTGTGCAACTAGTTCACCAGATGGCTGAGCTAAGTCTTCTTCTACTTCTTTTTCTTAAACCAACTTCCTTGTGTTGTAGCCTATTTCCTTAAGTATATTTTATACTCTAAATGTAAGATACATTAACTTGCTTAAGCCAAAACAATGATATAAACCCATACCCTAGGTTCTTAAGGACCTAAAGTGAATTTAGTTGCCAACTCCATAGGTTTAAATAATCCTAAAATATGAGAATTAACTAAAGACCCTAACCCATTAATAGAATTATAATCTCCAAAGTTATAAAAAGTAGAAAGCACTAAAATTGATAACACAAATTATATTAGTAAAAGAAGAAAACTAAAGGTTCTTCACTTGGACTTCGGTTGTAACATTTTATGCTTTTGTTGAGAGGCCAACGCCACGAAAGGGGTGACTAAAAAAAGGAACAACTTGAGAAAGGACTACCTAGTGAAGCATAACGTAAGCTACCTAGAGTAAAAGCTACCTAAAGTGGGTAATCTAGAGTAGGCCAATGTAGGTAGTGACTTTCAAAAGAGGGTGGTAATTTTATGGTCCTACGTATATATAATAAGCTATAAAAGGTAGAAATTATCAACAAGTAGTAAAAAGGATTAGTTATTATAAAATAAAAAGTCAATACATTAATTATAAAGTATCTACCAAGGATTAAAGATAATAAAAATTAGAAAAGGACCATTTTGCCCCCTAAAAGTAAAAGTAGGTAGTAAAAAATAAAAATATAATAGTAAATAAGTAAACTAGAAATAAAGAAAAGTAAACGAATAATGAATAAGGGTAAAAAGCATGATAATGACCTATACTCCTTATATATAAGACATAATCATGACATATCCCAAATAAAAGTAAAAAAGCTATTTGGAAAAGTAAATTAAATAATAAAATAATTGAGTAGAATGTTAAAATATGATAAAAGTACCCGATAAAATATCATAAAATACCTAAAAATATCAAATCAACTTTACAAGTGTAAAAAAATTAATAACGTGTCATAAAAATACCCAACAACTTGTAAGGAAAGTAAACAAAAATTGATAAAAATTGAAAATATCATAAAATTAATAAAAATGTTGATAAATTCTTTAAGAATTTACAAAATCTTGTACATGTGGAAAAAATTGTTCAAAATTTATTTGGACACATTTCTTAGGGTCAAGGACACATGGAATTTTTTTATGAATTTACACTTACTATAAAATTATTAAAATATTAGATAAATTCTTCCAAAATTCACCAAATTTATACACTTGTCCAAAAATTATGACATTTTAACGGGTGATGTGTAACATTACAAAAAAAATGTATCTAACTTTTCATGATTTTTTGAAACTTTTAAAATTTAATATTAATTCTTGAACATGATAAATACCCCTCTCCTCACTTGAAAAATTCACACCACTCAAACTAAGCCTCTAAAATTTGGGATAAAATTTTTAAAGCTTCTCCATATTTCTCCTAAGAGGTTAGATAAGGTTTTCATGTTAGTGGCTACCCTTTGGTAGTGGTTTTGGCCATTTTGATGGTTTTCACTTCAATAATTTTGGCACTTTCAATCTAAGTTGTTTTAAGGAGTTCTTTTAACTGGAAGTACTCTATAACCCTAACTTCTTATAAGAATTTTGTTAGAATTAATTTTTTATGTTTAGTATTTTTTATAATTTTTTCTATTTTCTACCCATTTTGTTAAAAAATGTCTATTTTGAACAAAAATCACAAAACCTTATATGTTAACTTTCTAAAATCCCCAAACTTTTTTCCTATGCTTTGTTATATCTAATATGACATTTTGATTCCATCCTTGATAATTATTAAATAATTTTCGAATTTCCTCAGTATTTTGGCCTAATTTTCACTTACAATATTGAATATACAATAAATATATAATATATAAAGACTTCTGAATAATAGTCATTATTAATTATCATATATTTTAAGTTTTTCTATAACCTTATGTTACCATTTACTAGAGTTATTCAATAGTAATAGTATCATATCTTAATTCTTTTATACTAACTATCCTAAAACTATATTCCCAAATCCCAAATCTTTATGTATGTATATGTGTGTATGTATAAACTATATATAGCAATTATACCTTTTATATAAAATCTAAAATTTCTTTTTGTAAATATTTATTATTGCTTCTTTTATAAGTACATAGTGAAATAATAGGATCTATAAAACAATTACAAGTAAAAGTATATTAATTTATTAACACCATAGCATAATATATAACTAAACTACAACTAATAATGAACTTTTTCTAGGATTTCAACATAGCTTTTAGGAGAGTATTAGGCAACTATATACCAAGTAAGTGGGCTACCTTATGGTAGTTCTTAATGTGTTAATAAGGGATTGTATGCCGTTATATTGCTTATGCTTGTAAATTAGTTGTAAGTATGCATGCAGTGAATGTGGATGTTAGAATTATGCTTGATGATTTTGTGCTACTTAGATTGAATTTATACTATTTTGATATGATATTGAATCATTGATTGATCGCCTAATTAACTTAACTAATGTAATATTCAACCTTAAAAATTATACATGCATAGTATAATCGCATTTTCCNTTTTTTTTATAAAAGTTAAGATTTCTTTTAGTAAATATTTATTATTGCTTCCTTTATAAGTACATAGTGAAATAATTGAATTTATAAAACAATCATAAGTAAAAGTTTACTAATTTATTAACACTACGACATAGTATAACTAAACTACTACTAATAATGAACTGTTTTAGGATTTTAACACAGCTTTTAGAAGAGTATTAGACTACTACATATTGAGTAAGTGGCCTGCCTCATAGTAGTTCTTAATGTGTTAACAAGGGGTTATAAGCTATTCTATTACTTATGCTTGTAAATTAGTTGTATGTATGCATATAATAAATGTGGATATAAGAATTATGTTTGATGATTTGTGTTGCTTGGCTTAAATATATATTATTTTGATATGGTACTAAATCATTGATTAATAGCCTACTTAACTTAACTAATGTAATATCCGACCCTAAAAATTATATATACATAACATAACTTCATTTTACATTTTCCCATCAACACTATCTATACGATGAGGAAATAAGGAGTTTCCTTCTTTCAACCCTATAGAACTAAATAACAAGAGAGGAGGTCGCCGTTCAGGTTTGAAAGTATCAAGTATAACAGTGTGGAATTGGATACTAAGGGGACAAAGAGTCCATTGTACATCCTCGGATTGATGGGAAACTTGGGCCTACTAAATGGTGAGCTATAGTAAAGCTTCTCGAAACCCAGGCTAAAGTTAAATTATTTTCTCTAGTCTCATAACGTACCAGTCAATGTCATGTAAATGGTACTTTGACTGTTGTATTGCACTTTAAAAGGACTTGCTTGCCTTGGTTATTTACGTATAACACTTATCCTTTACTACTTACTAAACACACGATTTAACTCATACCCCTATAGTTATTCTTTTGCAAGTTAATTCTACAAAAGCTTGAGATGGGAACACCGAGTACGGTTTAATCAATAGAAGTTGACTAACCACTTTGGTAAGAAATCTAAATAGGAACGTTAAGGTAAAGAAGGCATTGTTCTTTAAGGTTTATTAGTAGGCATGCTTCGTTTCCACTAAATGTTACCAGTTTGAATGTAAAGCCTTGTATATGTCAATGGTGTAATAGTACCTATGAGCCTTATGTTACCATTAACCGTTAGTATGCATGGTAGGATTGTTATGATATTGGCACCTGGGTCGTGACACTAAAATCATTTTCAAGCATCTTAAATATTATGAGTTATCTATGAAACGTGTTTTACAAAGAATCAAATTCTATTTTGAAACTTCATTTCTCAAACCTCCAAATGTTCATCCAAAATGTTTTAGTTATTCCTTCCTTAAGCTAAGATTTGATCTTTATCCTCTTATTTAGCTATAGTTACTCTTAGAATCCTAGAATAAGATGAGAGTTTAGGGATCCCTTAGAGAATGTTGTCCAAGACAGGTTGAGTGGCTTAAGATGTTTGAATTGGATTGATTAGAATAAATGATTGACAAAAGTTTATTATTAGAACCGTTAGGTTGTTAGATTCAAGTTTTATGGCTGGTTTGTGCTTTAAAATTGGATTTGGTTCGACTTTTCAAGCACATAGTGCCTGGTTGTTTTATTGTGCTTATTAGAGTTAGTAAACAAATCGAACTAATCAACCTACTTAAATTTGGTTACCGGTCATGCTTAACCTTCTCACTCAAGGGGCCTACAATGGTAGATCTCTAGAGAAGTAACCGCAAATCATATGTAAAGTTTTCCTAATGAACTTTCATAAGGGACAATATAGCTAGAATTTTGGAATTCAAGGACTCTAGTCTCTAGACTCTTAGCGTAAAGGATTTAAAGGAAAACTTATATGTATATCTATCTATATATGTAAAAAAAAAGATCATGGTGTAGCGAGATCATAAGTACCCCTTTTGTTGATTGTTAGCTTAGATTCAAGGTAATTAATAGGTTGTTTGATTTATATTTGATGAACTTGCATTATATGCATGTGCATGACTTGGTTTGGTATCTGTATGTGCTTCTACATTACATACTAGGTTTTGACTCTTTCTTTCATTTTTTTTTAGGCACAAGAGCTGATGAGTATCTTATCTATGAAGAGCCTTTTATGGATGATATCTAAGAGGAGGAAGGTGTTGAGTATTTATACTTTTATGATAATTAAGGATGAGATGACTTATGTATTGTTGGAGTTATGTTTAGGAGAGCTATGTTATATATTGAGGAGATAGACTCCTTTCACGTTGTGTGATTGTCTGTCACCCTATGGAAATTATAGACTCCTATACTTACTTTTCATGATTACTTATGGATTATGAGATGGTAAACTCTTTAGGAAATTATGTTGGTTTAATTTCAAGATTATGATGATTTGAGTGGATGTTGTTTCCTACTCCTTTTGAGAATCTTTCATGTATATGTAGTAATTGTTTACGTTAAAAATAAATGTTTATGGATTTAGAAGCCTTAGCATATTTCTAGTTAGTGGGAATATGTGGCAGGTTGGAATGCCCAATTAGGATCCCAAGGCATTATATATTTAGATTTGAAAATATGTGGTTGACATCAGATGAGTGCAAATATGTGGTGGATGTAAGCTGGCAACGAGCTGAAGATAAGGAAGATTGGGAAACAATCATGCATAATTTGGACCTATGTAGGAAAAACCTTGAAGACTTGAGCAAAAAGGATTTTCCAAATAATAAAAGGCAGATAGATAAAGCTTTGCAAGATATAGCTAATTGTACAAAGTAATCCAAATGGCCTAGACATGGATGAACAAAAAAAGACTTTTTGGTGTGCTTAATGATTTGTAGGGAAAGGAGGAACGTTTTTGGAATCAAAGAGTTCATGCAAATTGGTTGAATTTTAGAGATAAAAGCACATCCTTTTTTCATCATTCTACTATTAATAAGAGGAATAAGAGTAAAGTGTTGAAGCTCCAAAATTCAAACAAAAATTGGATTGAAGATGAAGAATTAATTGTGAAGGAATTTGAATTCTTTTACAAGGATCTATTTACGTCTTTAAGAGATATGGAAAATGAAGAGTGTTTGGAATGGTTGGATAGGAGAGTTAGTGACAAGATGAATACAATGCTAAGTGCTAACATAGATGGGATAGAAGTGAAGGAAGTTGTTTTTCAACTTAGTGGTCTTAAAAAACCTGGTTTAGATGGATTTTCAGGAATATTTTATCAATATTTTAGAGTATCACGAGAAAAGCAGTAATAGAAGCAACCAAATCCTTCTTTACAATAGGTTCTTTTTATCCATCTCTTAATTCTACTAATTTAGTGTTAATTCCTAAATGTCTTAACCCTCATAAATTATCCAAATTTAGACCCATAAGCTTGTGTTATTTTTTTGTATAAAATCATTTAAAAAATTCTTATCAATAGGCTAAAACCTTTCTAAGGAGACATAATTTGTGAAAATCAAAGTGCATTTTACTAGGAAGAATGATTCATAAAATTGTTGTTATTGCTCATAAGGCATTCCATTTCCTAAAAAATATGAAAAGAAGCAAAAAAAAAAAAAAAAAAAGGGTTTTATGCTCTAAAGATAGATATGAACAAGGCTCATGATTGGGTTAAATGGCATTTTTTGAAAGAAGTTCTTATTAGATATGGGTTTAAAAATAAGTGAGTGAATTGGGTTATGGAGTGTGTATCCTTTGTTAAGCTCAATATTCTTCTAAATGGAAAGAGAGTCTCGTCTTTTAGGCCTAATAGTGGTTTAAGGTAAGGCAGTCCCTGTTACCTTATCCATTTATTCTTGTGGCAAATTTGCTATCTAAAGAAACAAAGAGGAGTGTTAAGAGTAGATATATGTCAAGACTAACTATTAAAGCTTCTTGTCCTACTTTGTCTCATCTATTTTTTGTAAACAACTCTCTATTTCTATTTTTTCTTGAAGCAAAGGTGGAGGAAGTAAGGAGATTCATTGACATCATCAATACCTACTCCTATGCTTTTGGTCAAATAATCAACTTTGAGAAATCTAGCATCTACTTTAGTAGAAATACAAATGAGGATGTCAAGAAGGATATTGTTTTGCAGTTGGGAATTCCTTTAACAAAAAATCCAGGAATGTACTTAGGTCTCCCTACAGTTTAGGGCAAGTCAAAGTATGAAGCTTTGGGATTTATTAAGGAGAAGGTGCTAAAGAAGCAAAAAGGATGGAAACAAAGGCTTTTGACTACAGCTAGGAGTGAAGTTCTTATAAAATAAGTGGTTATGACAATCCCTAATTACTCTATATCATGTTTTAGTTACCTACTAAAGTGGTGTAATGAAATCAATTCGAAGATAGCTAATTTCTTTTGGGGGCGAAGAAAAAGGAGCACAAAATTCATTATAGTAACTTAGACAAATTGACCCATGCTAAGGAGTATGGAGGAATGGGATTCAAGGACTTGCATATTTTTAACCTTACATTACTCACAAAAACTGCTTGGAGTTTAGAGGCAAACCTAACAAATCTTTAGGCAAGAGTATTAAAAGGGATATAGTTCCTGAACTGCGATTTTAAAGAGGCAACTTAAGGAGGAAAGTCATGGTGGGCTTAGAGTTAGTATTTTACAAGGTAAAAAGTATATGTTTGAGAAGGGATTATGGAAAGTTGGATTTAAGGAAAGGATAGAGGTTTTAGCAACCAAATGGGTTCCTCTCTTAGAGACTTACACACTTAATGGGAAAGTCAATGCAAGTTTATAAGGGATGAAAGTGAAATGTTTCATCAACAGTACAAGTAGGGAATGGGAACTAGGATGTATTGAAACTGAAGCAAATTATTTAAGAAAAGGAGGTAGAGAGCATAAAAGACATATCTTTAAGGGTACTTAGGCAAAAGGATTCCATTATCTTGCCTTATAATCGACATGGCAGCTTTATGGTTAAATAAATTTATCATTACCCAAAACTTGAGAAATCATAGATATAAACATCGGTTTCAAACCCTCCAGACTATGTTTCAAAAGATCAATGGAAAAAGATTTGGAAATTAGATCTACTTCCTAAGATTAAACATTTCCTATGGTGAATTAGAAGAAACATCTTATCGACAATAGCATACTTAGAGAGACAACATGCTTCTCCTACTTTAGAGTGCAAGATCTCCGGCTAAGTTCAAACAATAGAAACACGCATTGTTGCTCTGTAAATGGGATACAATAGTGTAGTTTAGATGTCTTGGTGTAAGAGTGAACAAATCTAAAGATTTGAAGTTCATAGATTTGTATGATAGGGTTACTTTTGTGGACGAAAGGAAAAGATTGGATCTTGAAACAGCCATTGGTGTAGTAGCATGGAACATTTGGAAGATAAGGTGTTGAGTAGTCTTTAAGGATGAAAAAGCTAATACTGAAGGAGGGATAAGACTGTCTATGGTTTTGATAAAGGAGTTGAGTGAAAGAAAAGCTAGTGGCAAGGAGCAGGTCAGTAGTAGAATAGGAAATAGTATAGTTGATGGTTGTTTGTGGAGATATTTGAGAGGATTATTAGTGAAGTTGAACATGCGTGGAGCATGGAGATCTAATGATGAGTAATATAAGGCAAGCGCACCAATCAAATTGTAGTGAGCGAATTAAGTCCGAATGTTAATCCCTTAAGGACTTTGATTACTAATACTCACTAGATCTCTATTATCTAACTGATAAATTCAAGTTCAAGAAACTTAAACTAAATTGTAGCAACTACTAAATTAAGTAACTAATTAATGATTATTAAAGAACTTAAACAAGAAAGCAATAAAATTATAAACTAACTTAAGATTCGAAAAGCGTATCTAGATCTTTATTTCCCTAGATCTAACATATGATTTTCCCTAAAGATAATATAATTTCTTCTTTAATCTTTCTTGATTGCCAGAATTCTCTATTATAATTAATTACTTTCTAAAGTCAATTAATCCTAATCCTAATCCTAATCCTAAAATTACATATTAGAATACCCTTTTAATAACATGACCTAAGATTGCATTATTGTACAATGAATTCTCTACAATATAAATCAAGATTCCGAAAAGATTTTGCAAATTATCTCTAATCTTGTAATCATCTCTATCAACTATGCCTAAATCAAATGTTATAAAAAATATCTCGATTCTCTTATAAAATATCAAATTTTAAATCACTACTTACAGAAATAATAATCTAAAGCATGAACATACATAGTTGAATTAAGAAAGAAATCAAAGAATTAATTATATCTAATAAAAATCATGTCGCACGAATAGATTTAAATTTCATAAGAGTTAGACACGAAAGATCTACTCTCTATATATCATAAAGCAATAATCTTGAATCAAAGAATAGATAAAAGTAGAAGAGAGAATCATGAAATCAAATAAATCTTGAAGTCTTCTTTGTGTCTTGCTCCCTTGAGTGTTCTTAGCTTAAAAAACTCTCTAAAGGTTGTCTAAAAGGTCTTCCTAAAAATCCCTAAAGAAGCTTTATATGGGAGACAGAAAAATAGGGGCCACTATAAACGACACAACCGTGTCCCTCAATCATATAACTCACTGCTATTCCATCATGTCTTATATATATATATAAGCTGAAAATGATACAACTAAGGACATCGTCGTGTCCTTTGGTCATGTAGTTGGTTGTGATCATTGAAAAATTGCTCCAAAATTTCCTACAAACAATATAATCATGTCGTTTGGATGTGTTGATCTTCAAACATTCATAACTTACTCATTTTTTCTTCAAATTAAGTGAAACCTATTTCTATCTTCTTGTCTTCTTTTGTAGATTGTTTTAAAACCTAGAAATCAAGATTTTACTCAATTAAGAATCATTATCGAAAAATAAAGTCAAAATTCAAGAGAAAATCATGAAAAATCACCATGTAAAATATATGCAAATAAGAATTTATCAATGAGCTAACAATCATTCGTGTTGTTGTGAAAGATAACCAAGGGAAGATGTTTCTAGGTCGTTCAATGTGTTATTGTATAGTTGCTGAAGTGGCTGAGGGTAAAGCTACTCTACTAGTTGTCAATTTAGCACATGAAGAAGGTTAGAACTCAACGATTATTGAATCTGATTGTTTCAACGTCTTCCATGCTTTGAAAGACTCAAAGGCCCAAGTTCACTAGGCTATGGCCTAAATTATCCAACAAATAAAATTATTAGTTTGCCCTAGTCCAAATGTTTTTACTTGTAGTTATATATATTCCACATAATGCAAATAGAATAGTTAATTGGGTAGCTTCAATGATTATGAGAGTGATGTATCTAATGGATTGATGGTGTAACCCCTTATCTCATCTTTAGAAATTACTCTCCTTTGATTTTCAGTCCAGTTTGAGGATGGAGTCTATAAAGGATGATAATCGTAGTTAAAGTTTAATAAAGTACATCCTTTGTTGCAAAAAAAAAAAAACAACATGCTTTATCTTGCTTTTTTTTCGCACCTTTTTTTTTTTTTTAATTTTTTTAGGCTAGTTGATTCATCCTACCTCCATAGGTTGGTAAGTTTTGCAACTTACTATCCTAACGAGTAGCCGATAAAGCCCCATAAACTTTTTTTATGGACCGGTATTAGTTACTGAATTCTATGAAGAATGATCTATCACAAGAATTTCTGTATGTTCAATCTACAAATGAGCTTTGGAATGAAGTAGGTGAAAGAAATGGTAATGCAAATGGACCTTTGATTTTTCATATCAAGCATCAAAAACTATAATTATAAGCAAGGTAATCAAACAATTCCAACATATTATGGTCACTTGAAAAGGCTGTGGGATGAATTAGAAGCAGTGAATAGTTTTTCTAAGTGTTTGTTTGATCAAATAGCTTACTGTAGTTGTGAATTGAAAGAAAGAATTTCCGAATATGAAGCATATGATAAACTCATGCAATTCTTGATGGGCCTTAATGATTCATTTGACACGATGAGAAATCAAATTTTAACCATAGAGCAAATCGTTACGGTTAATAAAGTATTTTACTTCCTCCATTGTTGAACCCTATTTCAGTTTTCCTTAATTTAACTTACACTAAACCCAGCCTACTTAATATAAATTACTCGACATTAAATTAAAAAAAATATTTTGAAAAATAACTTGGACTTACCAACTTGCTAAACTGGTAAAAAATTAAATTAGGATATTTTATGTGGGAAAACCTAAATTTCCACTAGTTTGTAAATATTTTATAAAAAAATTAATTTTTAGAAAATTTAACTAGAAAATGTACGTTTGGAAACTAATATATTAAGACTAAGCCACCATGTAAAAAAATTAAAAAAAAATAATGGGCTTTTATTTTTTATGATTTTTCTAAAAATACTAAGTTATGTAAAGATATATAAAAAACGTAACTAAAATGAATTTTTTATATTTTTTATTACGAATTTTCAAGAAAAAAGAAAAAAATGTATTTATTTTTTTATAGTTGCCCCAAAAGTACCTACATATCCACTAGTCGAGACTAAACAACGTAATTCTGTTTGTTTTTTTTAGCAAAGATTTAGTAGGTTAATTCCTTTTAATTTAAAATTGAGTAAGATTTATCTTATTTAATGATTTATTATTTAAAAAAAAAAACTAAAAAGATCTACTTACATGAATCTATTAAAAAAAAAACCCCTAACTAACTAAATTCTTTTAAAAAGAATCTAGTTAAGATTTTTTTTAAAAAATCACTACGTGCCAAAAATTTATTTTTCTAAATCCTAAATGCAAAACTTATATAGATATATGAAGATATGAAATCTAGATACATATCTTCACCAAAAATATGAATCTCAGAAAAGATATGCAACTTTTTCTAAAAAAATGCAATTTTAATGAAAAAAGATGCAATATGCAATTCATCTAAAAAATGAAATTTGTACAATTTATCTAAAAAATTTATGAATTTATCTAATTAAAACACATAACATATGATTTATATTAAAATTTTTAAATAATCTACACTAAAAAAACAAGTTAGTAAAATAAAGCTATTACTTAAAAACTAAATAAATAAATGACAAAATAATTTACCAATTACTTAAGTAGGTTAAATTGTGCTTGTAGGTATTGGACTCAGATTAGTCGTACATGGACTTAGACATGCGTACTGTGATCGTATATGTGTGTTGGACAAAGAGTGTTGTTTTGCTAGTGGATGTGTGGACGTATGTAGACTATACGGTGATCATGTGTGAGTGCCAGACATTCGTAACCGTGAAGTAGACTACCGTGAGTGGATTGTGCAATGATCATGTGTGAGTGTTATGTTGGGCATAGGCATGCGAAGTGTGTAGTATTGATTGCGAGTGTTGTGCTAGGCATGGACATGCAGGACAGTAGTATATAGTAAGTGTGAGTGGCAAGTGGACTGCAGTGTATAGCGTGTGTGCTAGACTATGTTGTGTGTGGAAATTGTGTACAATATGTAAGTGTGAGTAAAGTGAAGGTGTGTGAAAGTGTACAGGAGATTATGTGTAGTGGTGTAAACAGTAGCTAAGTGAAGGAGATGTGTATGTGCAGAAATGGCGTGTGAGTGATTGTGAATTTTGTGTAATTTGTGAAACGTGTGTTTTTTCACGGCCCAATGTTCACTATTTATAGACCATAAACTTGAATCTTTTGGATCTTTTTATTATGAAGATTCGATCTTAACAAATCTAATCTACATAAGATATGATAATACCCAATTTAGATTTGTTAAATTCATTCAAGATTTAATCCAATCCATTTGAAGATTAAGTTTCTAGAAACTTCATATTTATTTGAGCTTTCTATCTTAGGCCGGACTTAGTATAAGTTAATTAACTACAACCCATAACTCATTTTATAAATCCTAAGTCTTTTTTAACCCAATTAAAATATTCAAAATTGGACCAAGGTCCACATTCATGAGTTCAAATATGATTGGACTTTTCTTAAATAGCATTTTTCGAATAAAGCTTAAAAGACTCTAAATTTACTAAATCACACACATATATTTTATTGTAATCTGACCTGACTCTAAATGACTAATTGACTTGACTTGACACTTTTATTATTATTATTATTATTATTTATTATTTATTTTTTCTTTTTTTTTTTAATTTTTCTTTAAAAAATCCTAAAATAAAAGGTTGGCAAAAAGGGGTGTCTACATCCATCAAGTTGAGAAGTAGTGTGAAGTTACTGCATTTGCTGTTAGTGACATAGATTCATTAGCTTAACCTGTAAACAAATCGAATAATACTAAATTCCTAGTTGATTGAAAGAAAGACAGGAGTTTAATGGGTAGACTATTTCGTAAACACTGAAAGGATGATAATCATATAATTGAGAATTGTTTTCAAATTATTAGTTATCCTAATTAGTATAAAGGTCAACAATTTATTAAAGGAAAAGGTCACTTTGTTAAAGGACATGTTTCTAGGCAAGCTTATGCAAACTTGGCTGAAACTCCATTGGATTCAAATGAGAATTATGCAAAGAAATCTTGAAAATTTTTAGCTAATAAATCTCTACTTGAATTTATGTTTCAAGAATTTTTCAAGATGATGAAGGACAAAGAGGATTCTATAATTGAAAATGTTGTTAAAGTTGTTGATTTTGTAGGTAATTCTTACACCACTCCTTCAATTTGTCATAGCATTTATCATAACCATGATAGTTCCTAAGTAGTAGACACAGGTGCTATAGATCACATGTGTCCTTATCCATTACTTTTTCAAAACTTAAAGCCACTTGATCACCTAATTCAAGTAAAATTACTGGATGGAAGGCATTTGTTTGTCTTTTACACTAGTTTCAATACCTATAAACCATCCTCTTACTATTCATAATGTTTTGTTAGAACCTTAGTTCACTCATAAATTGCTATTTGTACCAAAACTTCTTAAAGACTAGCACTTGACAACAGTTTTTTTTATCAAAATTCATGTCTCTTTTGAACTAGAAAAATAATAAGCCAATAGCAACGACAAAAGCCTAATTTTATATTTTACAAGCTAAAGTAGTGTTTAGCATTGGTGTTGATAAGTTAAATGGTAAAGAACAAGATGTTATATGTAGTTTCTTATAAACAAATAATACTAGCTGATAAGCCGTGACCAAGGACTGACAAGGGCAACTGTATCGATGGTAGGTTCAAGCTTTTGGAAAGCTTGAAAATAAGGTACGAAATGCACAAAGAATAGGAAAGTAAACAAGCAACCCTCAAACAGCTCTAAGGATATGACGTACCAGGGAACTTTTGAAGACTCACGACTTAACTCAATGTAACGCACGAACCGGTCTAATGAGAGTACTCGTCACCTAGCTTTACTTAAGAGTTAGGATAAAAGTGAAATAAGTAAACAAGCTGTGAGCAATGTTCGCAAAAAGGTGTATATTCAATATTAAAGAATGTGAGATGATTTGCAATTACATATACAGTAGGTATTGTCTAAAATAAGTATGTTACAAGGAATGTCTAAAAGGTATAATTGAAAATATAACAAAAATGGGTATCCTGTATGAAAGATTTTGTCACAAGGGTCCTCAAATATGTGGTAGGTAACTAGTAGTTGTGTGCTTAGCAAAAAGATGGACAACTGTTCAGCTAGCTTAGGTGCTATTGAGTGATGATGCTAAGTAGAGGTGACAATTCAATAGTGTTAAGCTGATCAAGTGACTTTTTCGAGGTGAATTCAGCTCAAACGTACTGGTTACAGTTTCAATTCAGGTTAGTTGAGTAGTTGGTTAGATAGGTTAAGCTGTTTTCTAGATGTATCTCAAGTCAATAACTGGAGACTATCAATAAGTATATGAGGGTTCGGCCTAACCAAGGCATAAGGTTAATAGACTGCAATAGTTCAAATTTCTCAAATGTGGTGTGTAAAGAAAGAACTCGACTGGCCATGCTTTCCAGTCCTTATGCTTAAGCTCAGGTTAGGGGTCTAGTGGTCTAATTCCTATCATCCTCGTCGAGCTAATTGGGATTTGGGATCAAATCTAACTAGTTTTCATCCAAGTTCTCCTCAGTTCGGTAGGGATTGAGGTCGGCAACATTAAATACGTCTGATACTCTGAAGTCTTCTAGTAACTTTAGTTAGTATGCATTATCATTTATCTTTTAGAATATCCTAAATGGTCCTTTAGCTCTGGCAAACAGCTTCTTCTTTTTCTTGTTTGGAAATCATTCCTTGCTTAAGTGTAGCTATACTTAGCCACCAAGTTGAAATTGCTTGGTCTTCCTTCCTTTACCTTTCTCCTTTAGTTTTCTAGTAGCTTGGCCAATGTATTGGGCAACTCGTTTGGTAAATCTTCTAAAGAGACTGGCCTTAGTTCTTGCTTTTAGATCTTGTTAGTCAATGGGCAGCATCGAGGTGTGGTCAAAAGGCAGCTTAAGGTTGAAGCCATAGATGACCTTAAATGGGTCGTACCTAATGGTGGCATGTATCATCTTATTGTAAGCAAATTCTACCACTAGCAAGTAGACATCTTAGTTAGCTAAGTTATTTTCTACTCCAACTTAAAGCAATGATCCTAGGGTGCAGTTAACAACCTCTGTTTGGCCATCAGTTTAAGGGTGACAAGAAATACTGAACAATAACTTGGTTCCCATTTGGCACGAGAGAGTTCTCCAAAAATTGCTCAAGACTTTTAGGTCTTTGTACGACACCACATTTCTCAACACTCAATACAAGGGAATTATTTCTTGCAAAAACAAAGAAGCAATAAGTGAAGCATTGTTAATTTTGGTATAAGGCACAAAATGTGCCATTTTGCTAAACCTATCCATGATAACCATTATAGAATCTTTGCTTTAGGCAATTTGGGATAGTCCACGGAAAAAATCCATACTTAAATTGGCCCATGGTTTGGTCAGAGTAGGTAAAGGCATTGCCTTCCCTTGTTTTGCTCAACTTTTTGGTTTCTTGCAGATGACACATCCCTCAATCACACGATATGCATCACATTTCATCTTAAGCCAGAAGAACTTATCATTTAGCAACTCATACGTCCTTCATTCTCCAAAGTACCTAGAAGGGCCTCCATTGTGAGCTTCTCTTACTAACAGTTCTCTTATCAAACAAGTTGACATGTACAATTTGCCTCCTCGTAATAGGTAGCCATTCTTCACATAGTATTCATCCACTGTTCTTCCTTCTTCACATTATCCAAATATAAGACCAAAATGAGAATTATACCGATACTAATCCTTAATGCTTGTAAACCCCAACAGTCTGGTTTGCAACTTAATAAGAAGAGTATGTCTTCTTGACAAAGCATCAGCAACTATGTTAATCTTGCCTTGCTTGTATTTGATGACAAAATTGAATCCTTTTAGAAATTCAATCAATTGAGCTTAGTGTTTAAACAACTTGGATTGGCTCCATAGATATCTCAAGGACTCATGATTTGTATAGATGACAAATTCCTTAAGTATGAGACAATGTTGCCATACATGAAGAGCTCAGGTTAATGTCTCAAGAGTTCTTTGTCATATACAAAATAGTTTAGTTATGTGCCTCTAAGCTTCTCATTATGATAAGCGACAGGTCAACCTTCTTGCATCAACACAACTCCGATACCAACACCTGACGCATCACATTCAAGCTCAAACACTTTATCAAAGTCTAATAGAGCCAAGATTGGGGTAGAGGTCAGCCTTCCTTTTATCTTGGTGAAACTCCTCTCCTCTTTCTCTCCCCACTTAAACTCCACATTCTTCTTTATTAGCTCAGTTAGAGGTACTGCTATGGTATTGAATCTTTGGATAAGGAGTTAGTAGAATGATGCCAATCAATGGAAACTCCTCACCTTGGCACTTAAGGTTTAGGTCGGCCACTTAACAATGGCTTATACCTTCTCTTCATTAAATTTTAATCCTCCTCCACTAACCACATAACATAGGAAGATCACTTCCTCATAGTAGAAACGGCATTTCTTTAGGTTTCTAAACAATCTCTTTGCTTGAAGGACATAAAAAATGGCTCGCCGATGATCGACATGACCTGTTAGGTTGATATTATAGATAAGGATGTCATCAAAATAGACAATGACAAACTTTTCGATCAAATTCCTCAAAACATAATTCATTAACCTTATAAAAGTGCTTAAGGCATTTGATAACCCGAAAGGCATCACCATCTACTTATACAAGCCATGTCGGGTCTTAACAGTAGTTTTCCATTCATCCTCTTGTCTCATTTGAATCCGATAGTATGTTGACTTTAGATTAATCTTACTGAACACTCTCGTACCACTCAATTCATCCAACATATCATCTAGCCTTGAGATGAGGTATCTTTAATTGATCGTAATCATGTTGATAGCTCTACTATCCACGCATATAAGCTAAGTGCCATCCTTCTTCGGCATAAACAATGCAAATATAGCATAAGGGCTGAAGCTCTCCCTTACATGTCCCTTCTTTAATAGCTCATTGAATTGCCTTTGAAGCTCTATGGCTTACTCAGGATTCATTATATCAGCTGCTTTGTTTGGCAAAGTAGCACCAAGTATCAAGTCAATTCAATACTCTATGCCCCAAAAAGGGCATAAACCTTTGGTAGTTCAACTTGCTCCTTTAATTCTAATAATTGCTTGACCAATAAGAAGGTCAATGTGTCAGCTTTAATGGCTTCTCAAAACTCAACTCAACTTAGAACCAAAGATTTCTTAACTCCTCAAGCTAACTTAGCTTGCAGTCTACTTACTTGGCTTAGGGTCATGGGATTCAGGTAATTTTCCTACCTTCCTTCTTAAACACATACGTGTTCCTGAAGCCATCATGAATGACCCTCTAATCAAAAAGCCAAGGTTTGCCAAGCAATACATGTGATGCACAAATGGGTAACACATCACAAGGGATTTCATCAAAGTAATTGCCAATAGAGATCGATAGCAATACTTATTGAATGACATGTAATGCTCCTTTCTCATTAGCTAATGCAACTTATATGGCTTCGAGTGTGAGATAATAGGCAACGTAAGCTTCTTAACTAAGTCGACAAATGCCACGTTGCCGTAGCTCCCATTATCTACTATGAGCATACAAACCTAATCATTTACCTTGCAGATGATGTAGAATAAGTGCTCTCTCTACTCCTCCATAGTAAAGGGTTCCAGACTCATCACACATTGAATAACCAAAGTTAACTTGTCCAGATCTTCAACAAACACATCTTCCTCAACCAGTTTGATATAAACCTCAATCTCTTCCTCCACTTCTCTTTCCTCCTCTAGTTCCTCATCTATACTATCTACTTTAATCTTCAAGAAATCTCCTTTGATAATAATAGTCCTTTGGTTTAGATACTAAGTGATATCAGGCAAGTGTACATATCAATTTTAATATAGCGGATGTGAGTCCGAGTCGATTCCTCAAAGATTTCGAGTACTAATATTAACCTTAGCTCTATTATCTAACCGGAAAATTGTGATAAGTTGAATGAATTAAAAATACTAAAATTAACAAACTAACCTAATTATGAGAATTGATTAAATAGTTTAGAAAGCAATAAAACTAAGAACGACTTCAAGAATGCAATAACGTATTTAGGAATTATTTCCCCTAGTGTTTAACATGTGACCACTTAAAATATATTCAATTCAATTTCTATTATTCTTAACTGGAGGGATTCATAATTAAAGTTAATATCTTTTTCAAGCATATTAACCCTAATCCTAAATTATTTACCGGAATCTCTTCACTTACTTAGTAATATAACTTAGAATTGCATTAATGTATAATGAATTCCCACACAAATAATTAACTTTCCGGAAGAAACATGTATCTTATCTCTAAGTATACATGTAATTCTCTTCAATTATGCCTAGATCTTATTACACATGCAATTTCTCAATCAACATGCATAATATCATAGATTGATACTCTAGAAACATCAATCAATAATTAAACAACATAATTGAATCAAGAAAAGATAGAAACTTTATTGAAAATTATAAATCAACCCAAGAGTCACATGAAACCCTATGTTCCATAATCCTAAATACACGAATTCTAAGTTATCATAATGAATCTAAAAACAAGTTCCATCAAAAACATAAAATAAAACATGAAAAACCCCTTTGATTAATGAAAAACCTCTCCAATCTTGAAGTTGGTGTTGCTCTCGCCTTTTTCTTCTCCTTCTCCTCAAGTCTCTTCTCTTCTCTAGTATCTCTTCCGTATGTGAAACCCTAGTATGTCCTTTTATAATGTATTATAAGGTTTCTTTTTTCGTCACCAGACACGACCTGGGACATGGCCATCTCCCTAGGTCGTGTAACTTTCTGACCCTGGCAAATTTTCCTGCATGAACACAGCCTGGGGACATGGCCATGTCCCAGACTGTGTAACTTCAAATCTTCATAACTTCTTCAATTGAACTCCAAATTGAGTGAAACTTGATTCCTTTTCTTCGTTTTCAATCCTAGAACGCATTCAAACCTTGAAATCAAAATTTTACTCAATTAAGTATCAATTTTTTTAAAGAAAACAAAAAATGTAAGGGAAATACTATTAAATCACTATGTGAAATATATTTAAAATCAGAGTTATCACTAAGCAACCATGTGCCCAATCCCTTAGCATTTAAAGCACTCGATCTGGCTCATCTTCCTCCTGGATCCTTTTCCTTTCTCATAGGTTCTCGATGGCACTTCACCATCACTTGGTCAGGCTTTTTGTTCAACTCTGACATCTACTTTTCTGCTCGGCTTGGCACTTTGCTAAGCCTAGTAATTCCCTCGAGTGGGTTAGCTTGATTGAATTGGTTAGCTTAGTAGAGGTCAACTCAGCCTATTCCTCCTCTATCTTTCTATTCGCTAAGTTATTCTTATAGCCTTATCTAATGCAGTGAACTGTTGAAGTTCCACGATATCTCATATGTCACTTCTTAATCCAGTAAGGAATCTAAATACTATTCGGGCCAATGATCAATCCACTTCACATCGGATCATAAGCATTTAGAATTTCTAAAGGTACTCATCAACAATTTGACTTCCTTGTCTCAACTCTTGAAGTCTAGCAAATGTATCATGTAAGTAGATATTTAGCACAAATCTATTTCGAAGAATTCATTTCATCTCAAGCTAGGTGCTGACTTTTCTATATCCTTCTTTCCTCCTCATAGTATGGAAGTTCTTCCACCGTAATGCAGCATACCTTGAGAATTCTACAACAACAACTTTCACCTTCTTACGGTCCTTATATTGATAGTAAAAAAAAACACATACAACCTTATCCTCCCAATCCAAATAGTCGTCTATATTTCCAAAACTAATGGAGCTCGGAATCTAAAGCTTCACATGGTCAGCAACTCGGGGTGCCCTAGCTTACTCCTCTTCTTCGTTGTACTCTCTATCCTCTTCCTCATCCAAATCACCTAAGTCAATCCTTCTTCGTACTTGTCCTCCTACTCCTCTACCTCAAGCTTGTTGAGTTGGGTTATATCCTTTTGCAAGTCGAGCAACTTAGGGAGTATTCTACACGACCTCGGAAGGTTAAAAGACCAATGCATGTATAACCCTAGTAAGGTCGGTTATAAAGTTAGCCATTTTATCAATTCGTTCATCCGTACTTCTAGGGGTGCCTTGGGGTTATCACCCATGGTGGACAACACCACTATTATCATCTCCAATACTGGTATTAACACTAAGATTCATCATCTTCTTGACAAAACTCAGTAATCAAACTCAAAATCCACAAAACAATAGGAATGGCTTACTTAACTCAAGCAACTCACATACACTCTTCTCCACATGAAAGTTCATGCTAACTGTCAATACAATCGACTACTTTCAAAGAATAACAAACCCAATCAAAACTTGTTTTATATTTGTATGTTCTAAATAGGGCAAACTAGAGTACACGATGACAGCAAACTACTATGCCTTCTTCCTTACCCAGACACTCATAGCTAACCTTTACATAACTAAAACACATTACCACAACAAACACTAGTCACAAGAAAGCACAAATGCAACTTACCCAAACGAACCTCCACTTTGATACTAAGATAATAGGTCGTGACCAAGGACTAACAAGGGCGACCATATCGAGGGTGGGTCCAAGCTTACTAAAAGCTTGAAAACAAGGTAGGAAATGCACAAAGAATAGGAAAGTAAACAAGCAACCCTTAAATAGCTCCAAGAATATGACACACTAGAGATCTTCTTGGGACTTATGGCTTAACTTGATGTAATGCATAAGCTAGTCCAATGAGAGTACTAGCAAATAAGTCTTGCTTAAGGGTTAGGATAAGAGTGAAGTAAACAAATAAGTTATAAGCAATATTCACAAAAGGGAATATATTCAATATTAGAGAATGTGACATGATTTGCGGCTACATGTAGAGTAGGTATTTACATCCAAAAAGTTAGAGTATCCTACCTAAAATGGAAAAAGAGGAAAAGGGTAATGTATAAAATACGTATGTTACAAGGAATGTCTAAAGGGTATAATTAAAAATACAATAAAAATGGGTATCATGTACAAAAGATTCTATCATAAGGGTCCTCAACCATGTAGTAGGTGACTAGTGGTTGTATGCTTGGCAAAAAGATGGACAACCATTCAGCTAACCTAAGTGCTATTGAGTGATGATGCCAAGCTGAGGTGATAGTTCAATAGTGCCAAGCTAATCAAGTGACTTTTCCAAGGCGAATTTGACTCGGATGTACTGAGTACAACTTGGATTCAAGTCGATTGAGCAGTTGGTTGAATAAGCTAAGCTGTTGTTTAGATGTGTCTCGGGTCGACATTTAGAGACTATTGATAAGTACAAAAGAGTTCAGTTCAGCTAAGCATCAGGTTAGTAGATTGTAGTAGTTCAAATTCCTCAAATGTGGCATGTAACGAAAGAACTCATCTAGCAGTCCTCAAGCTTGGGTCAAGGGTCCAATAGTCTAATTCCTATCTGAAGCATTCTTACTTATGATACTTCCCATAATACATTAAGTTGCACAACTCAATTATATATCAAACTTAGTTGCTTCGCCCAACCCTAGGTACATTAGTAAGGATTGATGCTTAGCTTACTTTATTTTCCACGATTTCTCAATTACCTTGATAAATGCAAAAATAGAGATAATATAGTTGTTTCCAAATTCATTACTTAGTCTAAATAACATTGACCATAAATATTCATACCTCCATCTCATACATCAAACTTATCATATACCATTTTGATATCAATACTCGTCCTAAACCAATACACTCAATTTCCTCATCTTATACACGTCAAGCCTATTCATCTCCAATCAATAAAAAGAAATAATTTGTGTAAACCCATTTTTATAACACTGATCCCTTTTATTATGCATTATAATAAACATTCAAATTCACAGGTAACCATGGCTCATGGAATACATTACATATACACCTAGTCATCATCAATTTCCCATATATACACAAGATCACTTATCATAAAGACATTGTTACATCTACCTACATTCATTTAGTTAACAAACATAAGGCAGTATTACTATTTAGTACCCCACATCATCTAAGGTTCTTAAATTGTGCTTCTTAGGAAATTACTTTTAAATTTTCATCACTCACGAGATTATCTTATAATTTTCCTCCTTTTCTTAATGTCGAGCATTATTTCATTTCCTTTAATTTAACATATATTAAGTTCAACCCGCTTAATATAAATTACCCAATATTAAATTAAGAAAACATTTTTCTTTAAAAATATATTTTTAAAAAATTGGAGTCGCCAATCAGTTCAACTGGTAAAAAGTGAAATTAGAGCTTCTAGGTAAGAAAATTCTAATTTGGCTACTAATCTATAGATTTTCTAAAAAAATAATTTAAAAAAATTAACCAAAAGAAACTAAATTTGAGGGTTAATTTATTAAGACTAAGTTACCATGGAAAAAAAATTAATATGCTTTATTTTTCTAAAAAATACTAAGATATATACAATTATACAAAATATAACTAAAATGAATTTTTTTAGGATTTTTTATTATGAATTTCCAAGAAAAAAGAAATTTTTTTTATATATTTTATATAATTGTACTAGAGATACCTACGTATCTTCTAATCAAAATCAAACCAACATAGTTTTTTTTAGAAAAGATTTAGTTGGTAGATATTTTTTTATTTGAAAATCGAGCCAGATTTATGTTTACTTAGCAATTTATTATTATTTTTATTAAAAAATCTAATTTCACAAATATATTTAATAAAAAACTAATTAACTAAATCTTTTTTTAAAAAGAAAAACTTCTAGTTAAGATTTTACTACATGTCAAAAATATCTTTCCTAAATTCTTCATGCAAAATATACTGAAATAGATACGTATCTTCTCCGAAGATACGAATCTCAAAAAAAAGATATACAAATTTTCAAAAAATGCAATTTTGGTTAAAAAAATGCAACCTAACTAAATTTATCAAAAAAATTGAAAATTATCGATTATTAAAAATATTTATATATAAAAAATTTTCACTACAGAAATCAAATTAGCAAAATACATTAACTAATAAAAATAAATAATTAAGCAAAATAATTTTTATTACCAAAACGGGTCAAGTCGCACATGATCGATGTATTCGTTTTGACCATGTCATGATCACCTGAACTACATTCGTGTGCTCAATTGTGGAATTGATTATGCACATATGCGGTGTTGTACATGGCAATAGTGAATCATGTTCGTATGTGTGATCAAGTGACCATATTCATGTGTATGATTGAGTGATTGTGTGCGGTGTGCAATGTGTTCGTATTATCGGTGAGTGAATGAGTAACGTATAAGAAATCAATTGATCAGTATGTAGGACGTGTCAAGTGTGGCTTATGTGGAGTGAGTATGGCATTAGTTAGTAAGTTGTGATCGAGTGTAGTGGGAGAGAGTGTACTAATGTGAACATGCAGTAGGTGTTAGGTCAATACGACAATGTGTGTCAAAGAAGTATATGAGCGTATAGTGGGTGTTAGTGTTAAGTATGGCTGTGTAGATTGTGAGTGCAGTTGAGGGACTGGTAAATGTACAATAGTGATCATGTGTTAGTGCTCGGTGTATGGGAGAGTGATTGCGTGAGGGATATTATGATCGGGGTGCTGTAGCTGTACGTATGGTGTGTACTGTACGTAGGGCGTATCAAGACATGTTGCAATGCTTATGAGTGGATGTGTGTTTACTGTCATATGGATGTAAGTTGTAGGCTATGTAACGATGAGTTGAAGTGGACGGTAGATAGGGGACAATGGGCGACGTATGTGTGGACTTAAGGATTGGATGACATGAGTGAAGTTACGTACAGTGTATGCCATGCACTGTAAGTGTTTATGTAGGTTGATGTATGTATTTGGACGTTGGACAATGTATGTGCTTGTATGTATCGTAGTGAAGGGGACGTGAAGATTTGGGGATGTGTATGTTGTGTAGGGTCTGTTAATGTGGAGTGAATGATTGAATTGAGTAAGTATTGGATTCGTATAGACAATTTAGATCTAAAGAAAATTGTGTGTTTTTGTGTAATTGTGAAAACATGTCCAAACTTCACCATCAAATTTCTATTTATAAGCCACACAATCTAATCTTTTGTATCTTTTTGGAAGAAGATTTGATTTCAATAAATCCTAGATACAAAAGATACGATAATCCTTAATTCAGATTTATTAAAGATTCAATCTAGTTTCTAAAAACTCTATATTGATTTGAGCTTTCTATCTTTTAGGCCTAACTCAGTCCATCTTAATTTAGCCCACGAACCCATTTAGTAAATCTAAAGTCTATTTTAGCCCAATATAAATTAGATAAAAAATTTACTTTATATCAGACTAGACTAAAATATTTTAACGAAGCTCGATTCTTTAACAACTTTAGAATTTATTAAATCGAACACACATCATTATCCAATTCAACTCTAAACAATTTGACTCAACTCGACTTGACTCGATATAATTTGATTCAATACGACTTAACACTTTATTTTATATATATTTTTCTTTCAATTTTCATTTTATTTATTTATTTTTATTTTTTCAAACCTGACCCAATAAAAATACTAAAATAAAAACGGTAAAAATAAGGTGTCTACACTTAAGTACCAACCATTGAAGCTAAATATTTCTTGTAATCACTTCCTAATGATCTCTTAGTTTCACTTGCTACATTCACATTTAATATGGATTTCAATTGAACCTCCCTTCTTAAACCATTTATTCATTCTCATACTACTTCTCATTTTTAAATCATGGATCAACTTTGGTATCTCTTCTTCAAGGTTAAAGTCTTCATGAGGTGAATATGGAGTTAGATTATTTATCTCTAGTTGCAACTCAAAACAGTTAACCAACAAAAAATCATTAATACAGTTATGTTATTGATTAAAGTAACTCAATCAACCCTTAACATCAACAAGCAAACAATCATTAAATTTTATTACTAAAGAACACAATCATCTCATTTACCACAAGAAGCAAACACTTTATATAAGCTTTTCTTAACTATCATATTATCTACCCACACATTCACATGTGTTCATATGATTCACTCGTAAGATGTACCTTGTTCCTTTCTCTAAATGTTTTTCCATCCATGGAATTGAAGTCCTTCATTGATTTTCTCCATATAATTAACTTCAAACATAAACTAAACTCTCTTCTAAGTCATAAACAGTTCATTTCTATGTTAACATCCCAACATTTACAATTTTGCACTAACTACTCTACCCAACTTACACGCATTTTAATGATCAACCCCTAACACAACTCTACTCATCTCCTCTAAACTTCATAGGATTCATGATTTAGATACACCACAATCCTTTTTTTCTACCATAATTAATTCTATGAAATCTAAGACTATACTCTAATACCATCTTGTAAGGTCGCCCCTTCTAGGTATCTGAATACCTTATACTTTTTAAAATTTCTGGTGCTTAATGGAGGATCGTCATCCTTAAGGTAAGGACAAGGTTAAAAGTAACTTTAAAACCTAAAATTCATACATATAATTCAAGTACTTCTAGAACGTTTCACATTTAATACCATAAATGGAAGCCCTTTTACTTTAATTTTGATGCTTAATGTATCCAATTTTATTATCCAAGTTTGGTTTTCAACCTTCTAAGTTCCTACCCTACCTTTATGCCTTCAAATATTAACCTTCTAGGTAAGCTTTTAACTTTCTTAGGTTAACAAGTTCAACATTCTACCCTACTTTACTAACCTTACATCTTTGCTTCTAAGTTACCCAAAGCATATAGATGAACTTTCTACCAACATTTTCAGTATATCTAACTTTGCTTCTATCTCACAAGAAATTCTAGAATTAACTTATTGCCCTTATTTCCAAACCCTCTAACTTAGCTTCTTACTTTGTGGGAAAATTGAAAACTATACTAACTTACCTCCACTCTCCACTTCAAATAATCTAAATCCATTATACTAAACTTAATTGACTAACTTCATGAATTTTGGCAACTATTCAAATGAACTTATGCAGTAGTCTAATTAAATAAATCTCGTAAGATGACACCTATAAGCTCCAAAATAAAGCGTGTATGTATATATATATACTTTGTAATAAGTGTTTAACACTCTCAGAGTTCTTACCAAATTGCCATTATATCATCTTTAAGGATCTTCTCTTGTACTTAAGGTTAGTAAAACACCAACTCCTTAATTCTTCATTGAGCTAAGCGAGTACATAAAAACACATAAAAAAAAAAGGTAAGTAAAAATAACAATTAAAAGAAAAAACGTTATGGCAAAGAAATAATACTTTTTTTTTAAAGACATTCCATGAAGGAGTAAATTAAATGAACCTTTAGGAGCATATAATAATACAATCAAGAGAAAAACATCATGGCAAAGTATTTTAACTGGACATAAGTTAGTTGCAAATTCTCGAAAATAATGAACATTTTCGCGTTGCAAAAACATGCAAAAAGGCGTTCATTATGGTAAATATAAAAATAATAGGAAAATATCCTAACTTCCTCTCTTAGAGTAATCTCAAAGAAAAAGGCTTTCCCATAATTTGGAGAATATATATATATATTCCAACATGGAGTAAATTAAATGGACCTTTAGAGCGAATAATATTACAATGAAGAGAAGAACATTATGGCAAAGTATTTTAATTGGACATAGGCCACTTTCAATTTCCAAGAAATAGTAAACATTTTAACATTACAAAAATTTGAAAATAGGCCTTGTTGATAATAGCTATTGGATATAGCCCAATAGCTTGAGACCCAAGATTAGGATGACCTAAGGCTACCTCCCCAGTAGATGAGAGACACACGGGCTCGATCTACATAACCAAGCAACCGCTAAACCAAACGGCCTATTAATAACTAGTCAGGACAATTAGGACCCTGACCAATTCTAAGGCCACCATCACATCACCACCCAGACCAACCCTATCCTCAACCTAGTCCAATATCTATGGACTATGGGCCAACCCAACCACAAAGCCAGCTTAACAATAAGTTATGAATAAGCACACAATATTTAAGATATGACTTCCATTAAGCTACTCTTCCCCCATCTGTACAACATCACATTTAATGTGATTTGACAACTAGCAGCTCACCCCATACCGACTAGCATGGCCTAATTGTATGGCATTGTGCAACTACAAGAAAGATAAGACAACTACAAAACTCAAGAGCAATCATTTCCTCTATTAATGTTAGGAAACCTTGTCAACTTTCTTAAATCTTAGGACCACATGGATAGAGACATATCTTATAAATATCCTCCTTTAGGTTCCTAAAAAGTAAGTCCACCATCTAAGTCTAAAAACAGAAAGAACCATACACTTGCAGCTCTATATATTAAGTTAAAGCTCTTTTCTCCATTTTACTAACTTAAATATTGGAATAGCTACATTAGATAACCACTTAACATAGCGAGTCACCTCTATTCGTCTTGCAATAAGCTCCTCTGACTACCTAAGCCTCTTGGACAAGACTAATTCCGCCTTGGGAGGTTTAGAAACTCTTGTGACAAAAGATCTAAGGCGATAAGCATTTATTGCAGGAAATGTGAAAGTGACGTGAAAACATCTTAGTTTCCTCTCTCTAATCAATCTAAAAAACGAGCTATCCGACAATTCAATGAAAAACTCCCTTACTATTCGTATTTATAACATCTCTTAACATTGATAAAAACAAAGATATAAATAGATATAGATGTGTTCAATGTGATTGTGTGCAACTACTACTATCAATTTCTTGATGGGTACACTTGCATCAAGAGTTAGGAATTTCGATGAATCTTTACATGTTTGGATAGCTATCATAGAATAGCGTAATGATGAGGAGTTAGTTTATGTGTTAAAAGAGATTTTCTAAGTGAAGTCAAGTTAGAAATATAGCAATTGTAATGGGAGGATTGCACTTGTAGTCTTTGACAAACCCACTATCCTACATGGTTAAATTTGCAACAAGTAGCCTAACATATAATAATTAGATGGACTTTTTTTGGGGCCAAAATTAGATGGACTAATATAAGGAAGCCACAAGTTAGTGATAAGGTTATGGGTGACATGTTCACTTAATATGCTTTAAAACATGGTTCAAGATGATGCTTCATGAGCTTGTGTATGTCTCATCCCTTTCTCATGAAAATAAAATATAATTAATTATATCGTAGCAACAACAATAATAAATAAGATCGTAATAAAATATCAGCAATTACAGTGATAATAATTACAATGATATATATATCATTTGACATGTGTCACACTCCTATAAATCCATAGTGCTAATGTGGCTAAATTATAAAAATGAGTAAAGTTCAAGTCATAAATATGACATTATCCCTACTTTCCCTCCAACATAAATAAAAAACTAAAATATTACGTAAACACCATAGCAAAGGGTTGAACCGAGCTTAATTAGTATTTGAAAAATCTTAATAAATTTGTATTCTCAATGGGTAAAATATTAACATTTTATCTTTAGTAATTAATTATAAAAATTAGTAAAATTTAAGTACTAACTATAGCATTATCCCTACTTTCCTTCTAACATAAATAGAAAACTGAAATATTATCTACACAACCTAATAAAGGGTTGAATTAAGTTTAGCTAATATTAAAAAAAAAAAAAAGAGAAAGAAAATCTCGATAAATTTGAATTCTTACTAGGTAAAATATTGACGTTTGTTCTTCCCTTGGTCGGGTTTTTTGTTTTTCACCTCCTTTAGTTCTTTCCGAGTCTTGGTGGTCCTTCATTATCTCTTTTAATATAGTTTGATCCTTTTTCTTTATTACGTGAGTTATCCTTATTATTTCCAGGTACAGTCTTAGTCACCCTTTCCTTCCAAATCCAATTTCTTCCTTTCACCATCATACTTGTTAATAGGATTGGGCAAAAAAAAACCACAAATAACAAATCGAACCATACACTGAACCGAATCGAATCAAAAAATTGGTTTTTTTTCGAACCGTTTGATTTATAATTTGATTCGATTATATATAAATAGTTTATGATTCGGTTCGGAGAGTTGAACCGAACCAAATAATTTAGAATCGAATTGAACCATTTAATTAAATATAAAAATATATAATTATTTTGTACTTTTTTATATATTTTTTCCATCAATCTTCATAAATTTTATCAAAATTTTCATATTTTATTATTTTTTATCATAATTTTGTATCAATTATTAAAATTAAGTTCAATAAATTCCATTTAAAATTTTATATTTATTAGAAATAAAAATGTTTAGTGAAAATTTGACATAAATAATTCGAACTGTGAATTAAACCAAACCGATTTTAATTAGGTTTAAAAAATTTATAAACCAAACCATATAGTTAAATTCAATTTAAAAAAAAAAAACAACAAACCATTATATTACATTCTATTCGATAAGAGAGGGCGAATAGTATTGAACTAAACCATGCCCATCCTTACTTGCCCATTTTTTGTTTTTGGAGAGGAAAAATACAAATAACCCTCTTTAACTTGGTTAAATTGTGGATATATCATTTAACTTTTTAATGTTATAAATCATTCATCTAAACTTTAATAAATTGATAAATAATACTTAAAAAGTTGTAGATCCTCCTAAATTATAACCTTAATAAATTTTATTGTTAAAAGGTAAAATATTAAATAATAATTAATGTTTTTCTTCAATTTAATCTATTTAAAATAAAAGAATTACACATGGCATTGTGCTGGTACTCGAGAGGTTTTATTAATATATGTGGGCCACGTGTTATGCATTGGTTGGTCTATAATGCAAACTCATAGATGAAATTGACTCGGGAACTAAAAACTGGTAGTGAAATGTCCAATTGGGAATCAAAAGTGATGATACAGAAGTTTAGGTAGTTGATGCCAAAATTGGTTAAAGCTTATATACCGATGCGACATTGTCGCTGAAAACGATTTGATATATAAATTGAATTTTACTTCTCAACTTTCATCCCATATTAAATAAATAAAAGTACTTTCCCTCCAACGTAGAAAGAAAATTGAACTATTACCTAGGCAACCCCATAAATGGTCGAATTAAGTTTAATTAATATTTAAAAAGTCTTAATAAATTTGAAATTGTTAAATTAAATGCAATGTAATCACTCCAAAAACAAATGAGGAATTAAAAAAATATCTAACACTAAATTTAAAAATAAATTCATGTTTATTATATACATAAATTTTTTTTTTATCAACTACTATATATTACAAATCTAAAACGGTAAATTGAAACTAATCAATTCGATTGGGAGAAAAATATTTAGGCCCTCGTAAACAAGCAAAGTAATATCAAAGAGGACCTTAAGATTTAATCACAATCTCCAATAATGAAATTGGGCCTTGGACACGTTAATAAGAAAATGATGAAAGATGACCAGACACCCGACCCGACAAAGCAATCCATTCGAAAATTCGACCGTTGGGGCCCGTTACAAGGACAAACTAACGGTTATGTTTCAAATGCAACTCCCTCTCTCTTCTACTTTTCGCTTTCGTAACTTCCTCAACGTAAGGAATTTATCGTACAGACTGTACAAATCGAGACAAATTGACAATTCGACAGCGAAAACTGCCAATGGGTTGTGTTTCTTCTAGGCTGATTAGGAAACAACAACAACACTGTGATCGAGAGATCACTTTCATAGTCAATAATGGTGGCTCGAGTAAAAACCACCTTGTACACCACGTAGTGTCTCTTACTTCAAGTACATATGGTTTATTAAATCTAGACAACGAAGTGGATGATGTTGGAGAGAAGACGGCGTCACGGAGATTGTCATCACCGCCACACGAAGCACCTGAGATCATCAATGCTTGGGAACTTATGGAGGGTCTTGAAGAGGTGATGCCGGTATCGATGAACCTGTCGAAGAAGAGTCCGAAACAGAGTGTTCTGATTGATAATAGAAGTCCGTTGAAGTCTTTGAGTCAGGTTGGATCGCCTAGGATAGTGAAAACGTTTGGAGGAAAGGAGAATAAAAGGATTCCCAGTAACAGGTTGAATTTAAATTCGGATATTTGGGAGAAATTGGTACTGAAACCGCACAACTCGGTTAGCAAGTCTTGTGAAAAATCATTGAGTTCAAGGATTTCTGGATTGGAGGGCCCACTCGGTGTGAAAGGGGGTGGTTTAGAGACTGATTCTGGATTTCCATCAAGAAGGAAGGATTTTAGTCCTCTGTTTGATCCAGAGTTATTAGCATTTTATGAGAAAGAACTGTCCCAGGAAACAGAAGAGATAAAAAAGATGACATCTCCATCACCCAAAACCAGAAAAATGAAGAAGAGTTCCCCTGACATCGAATCCATTCTTTCCTCATTTGAGAGAAAATGTCCACCTGGTGGAGAAGAGTCAGTGATTTTATACACCACCACTTTGAGAGGAATTCGAAAGACTTTCGAGGAATGCAATAAAGTCAGATCAATCATTGAGTCACACCAAATTAAGTACCTAGAGCGCGATGTCTCTATGGATTCGGGGCTGAAGGAGGAGTTGAGGGGGCTGATGGATTCAGTGCGAGTTCCAGTTTTGTTTGTGAAGGGAAGGTTGATTGGAGGGGTTGATCAGGTGGTGAAATTGGAAGAGGAGGGAAAGTTGGAAGTATTGTTTGATGGGGTAGCAAGGGCTTCATTTGCATGCTGTGAAGGTTGTGGAGGTGTGAGGTTTGTGATGTGTATGCAGTGTAATGGAAGCTGCAAGAAGAGGGATGAGAATAAGAAATCTGTCAAGTGTGGTGAGTGTAATGAGAATGGCTTGATAAAGTGCCCTATTTGTTGTTGAATTTACCTTATTTTTCAGGTTGGCAGGTGCAGGTTCTTTGTTTTCATATATATATTTTCTCAAGGGGATTCATGAAGTGTATTATTTGGATTTAGTTAATTATTTCTGTAAATCTGAAAAAATGGTCAAGTGTGGAATGGGTTCTAGTTCCTCCTGTAAAAAGAATTTGATATTATTTTGATTGATCTTTTGTATTTATGAAGAGTGCTTTCTGTTCTAAAAGGAGTAGCACCCTCTGTATTTTTTCATGTTGAGTTAATAGTTGCAGGTTTTTTATTTTTATTTAAGATTTAAAGTTTATATCCTTCTGTTGTCTTGTGTTCCTTTAAGAAGATAAATTTTTAGACCGCATGCATGCTCTACGTGTTCCTTTCTTAGAAAAAAAAAAGAAAGATGATATAAAGATTGATGTTGATTGGAGTAGTAGTAAATTCATAGATGCTGCTATACCTAGTCATGATCTAAGCCTTCTTAAGAAGAAGAAACCGCTATCAGAAGCCACAAGCCTACTAACGCAAGTGGCAATATAGAATCAAACTTCGGTGCTAACATGTAGCAGTAGTATTTGAAGCTTTTGAGTTTTATTTTAGGGATGTTTCCTTGTGGTATATATTTATACACACCTTGAATGAGGCTAATAGAGGTTTCTAGAATAAAAAAATAAATAAAAGGAAATGGTTTTTGTTAATAAATATGCTCCAAACACTTATTTAGTTAATAATATTAAGAAAGAAACTTTTCATCTTTTCAAGAGTGATTATACACTTTAATTAAAAAGATAAAAACGATACAAAAACTTTTTTTATTCATTAATCATGAAAGCTTATTTGTGTTTTTTTATGCGAATTTAACATCAAATCTGTGTCGAATGCTCTTGAGAAGCAAACTTCGATAGTTTTATCGATTCATCTCATAGAAAATATCTCCCAACCTTGCATGAGTTCCTTGGAAGGACTTTCTCAACCGGCCAAGGTTATGAAAGATAGCTAAGAGGAACTGAACTGCCCTGCCCTTGTGTTTTCCACTTAGAAATGTAGAATCTGCTGTCTTTTTGTATAGGCCCTATAAATGTGAAGGGGAAAAAAAATTATGATTAATGTAGACCGGATCTATATGAAAAGGAAAAGGAACCCACTATAAAGACAATGTCATGTACCCCTGGAAACATATGGGCAGTCAGAGCCAGGTTCACAAGAAAACCTTTTACATAGATCATGGTCTAGATCATGCCAAAGCATCTCCTACGTGTGGTCCATAATGTGGTCTACGTAAGAAAAGTTCCAAATTAATAATTCCCAATACAACTTTCTAGATTTGAATTTTGTAATTTTTCTCCATGTTCTCTAAATTTATCTATTTTGGATAGAAAATAATGTGATGACTTTATTATATGATATTTTAAAAATTTAAATAATCTTAACTTTTGAATATATAATTTTACTCCTCTTTGATAAGTAGATGTCTTTATGCAATAACATTTACGTCTAATTCATAATCTATAGCAAATGTATTCACGTCAAATCATGTTTAGTGATATATATTTGTGTATATACACACAAATAAAGGTGCTAAAGAGTTCTTTTGAAAAATTAGGGATAAATAAGCCATTTCCGTTCTCAAATCCTATTCTAATTCAATAACCCTATTATTTTATTTTTCTAAAACCAGAAACTTCGATTAATAACCCTTCTCCCTTGTGTTTTCCTTAAACTCTTCTCCTCAAATTAAAGAACCGTGGCCCTCGCTCTTTTAAAAGCATCCACACCAACTCTCTCTCTCTCTCTCTCTCTCTAAAGTCATGCCCTCTCTCTTTCTCCCTAGGATTTGAGCACATGCCTTCCATTTCAAGGTAAACTTTTTCATCCTTTTCCTATTCCCATTAGTTGTTAGTGAAGGGTAAACCTAAATTAGGGTTTTTAGGTAATGCAAGGTGAAGGGATAAGGTGCGTGGAAAGGAAAGTCTCACAAAGATCCAGTGTAAAGGTTGGTTTATTTAGTATTCCCATTGCCTTGTAATCACCTTCATCATTTCAATTATCTTCAAATTCAAGTGCTTTAGGATTATAGTTAATAGCTTCATCTTACATGACATGTTTAAAATTCTAGGTGATAGTTACTAGGTGAACGTATACTAGATGAACAGGTTACAAATTGCTGGCTTGAAAATAAAATTTGCAACTAAAACACTTATACTTCATATAGATAAAGGTAACTTGCAGAACCTATATGGTTTTCCTTTACAACAAGCATAAACCAAAACAACAATTAGAATCAAAAAAAGACATAAGATATATTTGCCTATTTAACCAAATACCTAAAATAATGGGTCTAAGTTAAATAAACTTGGTTGAGTTTGTATTATATTCTTTTAGATAGATTATATTTATTGTCTAAATTTTACGAGCTAGGTTTCCTAACGGGTGAGTGAATACGAGATGGTTAGGATATAAAAATTTATGCATACCTTATTATAGAGGTACAAGTTCCTAAATTTTGGAATCAAAACTTACTCTCCAACATTATGTAACACCTTAGAATACCTCTTCAAACTTGTAAGCATTTCTATTATGTTATTATAATATCAAAATTCTAATATGTATTTTACATTTTAAATTCCCCAGTGTCTTCATGAATCGTATTCATTGACATGAGTTCACAAAAGTGACATTATAAAATCTATATCATATAACATCTTGGACAAAACAAAAGTAATAAAATATCATATCCAAGAAGAAGGGCACATTCTCAACTTGTATAGACCTTATAATCTATTGAAAAATTTACTCCACTTACTTAAAATATACAATACCAAATCCATCCTAGTATGTTTACAAATACATCATATAGTGAAAATTGTAATAGCAAAAGTAAGTTTAGTAACAACAAAGAATTGAGAAAAGAGAGGCAAAAGATAGAAACATAGAAATTAAATAGAGAGAGGTAGAAAAAATAAAGTAGAAAATTTTTACGGTTTCTTATAGATGATAGGCTTGGGTTGTAATCTCTATGTCTTTTCCTCCCTTTTTTAATAACTTAGAAGGTAAAAAATATAATATTACTTTACATCCATTTTTATTATTTAATAATCTCTATAAGGCAGATATAATGTATCCTAAAATATGTATCCTTTATTTAAAGTATAGATTTTAAGATACGCATAGAGTATTGAAACATTATGCCATACCTTACCTTATGGGATTGTGTTCCAAAAAATTATCCCCAAATCCACTCCATAACCCTCAAAACTCCTAGAATTTACCTATCAAGTAGAGTATTATAGGTACAAAGTTACTCGTTTACCCCTAGTTCATGTTACCTTCTATATATTGAGAAATTATAGGTACCTTACAACCTAGATCTCTAATATATAGAGTATAGATTCTAGATAAGTTCTAGAGTATAAGGTAAAAGGCTATGGTCTCTATCCTAGCCTATGTTATGGTCAAAGAAGAGGGATTTTCAAAAATGTGTGGGAAGTATACATAATCAAAAAGGTAGATATCAAAGAAATAGTTAGTTAAAAGTAATTTTCTTATACAATTTTTGTCAATAAATAGCAATTGTAATCAACTTAATAGTGATGGTATTGCATACAATATAAATAGGGAAAAAGAAATCAAAAGGGGATAGGGATGATCCAAAAGAAAAGCTTAGGCATAAGAGGTCTTTATTACTAGAAACCTAAAATTGTTTCTTTGACCATTGGTCCTTTCATTTCATTCAAAAAGTTCAAATTAGTTCTTGAAGAATAAATATGCAAACACAAAGAAAACTATATCAACAAATAGATCAAGGAACATAGTTTTCATTTATGAATTTTTTTTTCTTTTTGCATCCATTTTGCATATTTGATCATAAATCTTATATATCTGTTCATACAAAAAATAAAAAGATAAGAAAGAAAATGAATACAAACCTATTTGTGAGATAGAGAAGGAGACTAGAACACTCAAGCTAAAGACATTTACTTTTTCTTCATAAAGTGAAATTTATTTTGTGGGAAAAATTGTGAATGTAAGGCTAAGCCTTTGTTCTATAGGCCTATTATTGGTATTTCCATTGATTTTTTAAGGTTTCGAAATGGCAAACAACAATTGAAGATTAACAACATTGCAAGATGATATATAGAGACATGCAATGGTGAATTAGAAGATAGAATGGATGATTGGAAGCAAGATAGAATAATATGTAGAGTTCAATGTTAGAATTGAAGGATAACATTAAGAATATGGGGCAACTTTCTAGAAAGCATTATGCCAATCAAACTTATCATATTGGATAACCAAAAATAGTAGATGATTCTTCTCACCATCATAATGCATTGGTGTTACGCTCAGACATTCAACAAACACAGTTATTACTCTAGTTCTTGGATCTTTAAGATTAACAAATTCTTTGATTCTCATGGCTTAATTGAGTTTGAAAAATTAAAACCGGTTTCATTTGGTATGGAAAATGATGTACTAGATTGGTTTCGATGATTGACTAGTAATGAACTAGTTTCTACTTAAAATGCCAATTTTGTAGCACTTGACCTGAGATTTAGGCCTTCTTTAATTGAATATTATAAGCCATGGTTCCAATTTTCAGATGCATGCACTACAACTAAGGTAAATTGTTCTTTTAATGATGTTTCTAGTTAACAAGAATTAATGTCATCACCTACTACTTTGATGGAATTGCATACGGACAGTGACCAAACTAGTGAGGGTGACAATTATATCGGTAAGGAATATACTAATTCGAATATTACAATCATTAATCATTCACATGTGACAAAAGCAACAAATTCATGTGCTTCCATACATCTTTGATGCTAGGTCATGAAGATAATGCTAATTTTCATAAGAATGACACAAATGTTGAGCATAAACATTCATCTTGGCAATACATGTTCCTTTTTAAGGTAACTTAGTTCGTAGGAAACAATCACAAATGATGCTAGAACAAGTAACGCCGAATTTCCAAATTTTCTATAATGGGATTAATTTGGATTACAATGTTGCTTGTCAACAAGTTCTATTAAAGTTTCAAGGTATTGAGTCTTTTGTTGATTTCCCTATGTTCCTAACATATGAAGTGTCAAACCCCATGGTTAGTTGTCCTACGTGAGTTGCGAGTGGTTATGATATTAGTTTATAAAACTATAGTTGTGAACATCTTATCAATACATAGTTACAACTTTTAGGCTAAGTGGTTAAATTAAGTTCATCAGTATTTGTTAGCTTAATTATTCATTACTTTTGACTTGAGACGTTTTAAATGGTATCAAAGCCAACTCTCTGCTAATAGATATACAATCTAAATTTATATCCAATTTAGGGAAGAGATTTAAGAAGGGCGGGGAGTATCATCGGGGTATAACTCTTGGCATGCTTCTAGGATGACCTATAGATAGTGAGTGGTCTAAATCGTACAACAAAAAAGGGGGAAGATTTGGGCCCAATTATAAGATATCGCGACAATGACATGCATGTTTAGGGGGAAGGATTATGAGACCCCATGGTTAGTTGTCTCACATAGGCTGTGAAAAGTTGTGGTATTGGTTTATAAGACTATAGTTGTAAATACTTTGTCAACACATGGTTACAACTTTAAGGTCAAATAATTAAAATGGGCCCATTAGTATTTGTTAGTTTAATTATTCATTGCTTTTCGCTTAAGGTGTTACATAAGGTGAGGTTGAAATTGGGAATTTAGGGGCTGCTATTAAGGTCTTAAGGTTTGGGATTACATGCAGTCATTTAGTCCTCTAAGATCACTCATAGCAACTATCTTCAATTTAACCTTGAGGATAAGGTCATTTTTCAAAAGGGAAGGAAAATTTTTATTATTGAAGAAGAGGGATTTTAAAGAACGTGCAGAAAGTGTACAAAATCGAAAAGAGAGATATCAAATAAATATTATGTTAAAAGTATTTTTCTTATACAAATGTAATCAATAAATAGCAACTGTAATCAACTAGATAGTAATTGCATTGCATACAATATAAATAGGGGAAATTATCAAAAGGGGATAAGGATAACCTAAAAGAAAAGCTTCAAACTTAGAAATTCTCTAGTACTTGAAAGCTAGATTTGTTTTTTTCACCATTGTTCCTTGCATTCCATTCAAAAAAATCAAGTCAATCCTTCTTGAATAAACACATAAATGCAAAAAACCATAGCAAAAATAGATCAAGAAACATAATATTCATTTCTGACATTCAGTTTTTTTTTTTTCACGTCAATTTTGTATGCACAATCATAAACCTAGATATCTGCTGACATGAAAAGAAGGGGAGAAGAAAAGGAATGAATATATACCTATTTATGAGATAGAGAAGGAGACTAAGAGATTCTAATTGAAGATATTTACTTTTAATCACTAGAGAAGAATTTGATTTACAGGAAAAATTGTGAGTGTTTAGTAGAGCCTCCATTCTATAGGCTTATTATCCTCTAGAGTCTAATACTTACTTAAGAACCTATCTGATATAAGGCATGATAGGTTCTAGAATATAATCACCCTCTATACTCATTAATGCTAGTCAACATCTTTAGTCTCGCATACTAGAAATGTAACCTAAACCAACTAAATAGGGGCATAATTAATTAACTATCTTGGCATAAGAAACCATCTTTATATGGGTAATAAAATCAGCTAAACTGGCATACAATTAATACATATTTAATTCTATGTACCTCCATTTTAATAATTAAGTTGAGTAAATACTATTCCTAAATTTTAAACATATTACATAATAGTATATCAAGTAGGACAACTAATAGCAATTAGTACTTCTAAATAGTTCATCCGAAATTTCCCTCAACTGAACATGATCAATTAATAGTATCAACATATCCATTTGGTCTAATCAAAATAATCAGTAGGATTTAATTTGATTGAGTTAATCACTTACTCTTGTCTTTCAATTTCTTTTCAATTTAATTAAAATTTGTTTTGTTTCGACAACAAGATACTAAATAAATATTTGGATAATTTTAGGATAATCAATATATATTCATGTTATATATCTCATTATGAATATAAAAAAAGGAAGGGTAACCTGATGATGAAAGCAAAATCTTAACATTTTATGAAAAAGTGACCGAAAAATTTAAACAAAAATTAAGTTGATATCTAATAATACAATCTACCTAAATTTGATTACACCTAGCAATTGAAAAACTTATAAATACTTGCTCCAAACACATTTTTATGCATTCATCATTTTAGTTTTGTTGTTTAACACTGCAATTCACAAGAAAGTTAGACTTAAAAAAAAAATTGAATATTATATACTACACATATATACATATATATATGGACTCAATATAATCACATCTAGCTCCAAACTCCACTTCAAAGGGTATTCTTTATCTAATTTCAATCACTAACCTCAACCTTTAAGCTGTACAATCACATCTTCTTATTGCTCTGACCACAATATATTCCACCAACTTCTAACTACTTAAGATGAGTTTATAGTGCATTATTATAATTGTAAGTAAGAAATCGAATGAATTAATGTCGTTGTATCCTATTTCATGAACAAATTACAAAGAAATTTATGAAACTTATGTAATCTTATGGAATGAACTTTAATGTAACGAAACATAAAGGAGCAATATGCATGTTTGAACTGTAATTGTTTTACAAGTCGTTAGTGAGATGAAAGTTTTGCTCCAAAATGGTTGTCAAAATCGTGATGATGAATTCCCTAACAATTTGTATTCTTATGCTTGTTTGTGTAATCAATGTTACATTGTTCTCCTTATCAAGATAAGCTTCACTCGTTAGATTTGATTTATAAGGATTATGACTTCTTCTAGCATCATTATCTCATTCAACTTGATCACTATACTCACCTATTCATCTTCATGTTGAGTCTATAAGAGATGAGACTTTAAGTTCAACTGAGGTAGATCTAATGCTTAGTCTAGTATTTTGATGTCAAAGGTGAAGAATAGTTTTTGATTCATTTATAGATAAATTTCTTGCCTTTTTCTTTTAATTACTATAATGCATTCGTAAACAGGAGGATTATGTCATTTTATTTAGTTGAATAGTGAAAATATGCATTTCTTAAGATTATAAGGGTCATTTTTTATTTGCCTAAAACTTGATTCTACATCTTCCATTTCTCTATTAGATGTAGTTATAGTCAATCTAGTTTCTTTTCCTTTCTTCTCTAAGCTCGGCCTTGTTTTTTTAATCACTTTTAGTTGCTAGAAAAAATCTAATTAGTGTTTTTCAGATTTTAGATATATATATTTTTATTATTTTCCTACATTTGTTGAGTTAATAGTAGTAGTCAATGATAATTTCCGATAAAATTGAAATATTTAATAGTTAGTAATATGCTTCTATGACGTTTTTACTTACTCAATAGCACTACATTATAGTTTCATTCACTTTATTATAATCTTCATATTTTTATAATGCCTATAGAAACATTCTAAATGTGCTAGGTACAAAGAATTATTATAATCTTCATGCATTTTAGAATCGTCTATAATTTCACTCATCTTATTATAATTTTCATTCTCTAAAGTTTGAAGTTAAATTCAATGAAAGTGAAAGCTAATAACTATAAAATAGTGGTTTCTTTTTAAAATTATGAAATTTTAACTATAAACTTCTTGATTTTGCAACTATTACTATAGATTCCAATTAACAATCATGAAAGATCATGATAATATGGATTATGATGCAACCATATATGTTTATTTTATTGTATTTTTTAAATAAGTACAAGGTAGTCTTTCTTATTAATATTACAAGAGTTACTTGCATATGTGCAGTTTATACTATACTTGATAATTTAACTAATATTGTTAGGCATTAGCAAATATTCTCAGGAGTATTATAATGATCATGTTATTGAATCATGAAATTCTTATTCATTTGTCAAACTTTATATGATCATGGAAAGAGACAAAAAGAGCAAGAAAAAAAAAAGAAAAAGAAAAAGAAAAGAAGAAGATAAAGTTTGATTTTGCTTATCTTTTTAAACTAAATTAAACCAAACCATGAATTAAAAAAAAATGGAAGGTTTGTGTTGCTGCAATGTACCTTGAAGATAAAGCTCTTCAATGGTATCATTCACATTTGAAAAATCTTAATGCCAATAGGAATTTAACCTTTGAATAAGTTAGTCAAAGAGTTACAAATTAGATTCAGTGAGAAGGCTTACACAACCCAACGTTAGATGTAAAGGAATCACAATAAATAAGGACTTCACAAGACTATATGGATGACTTCAGGCACTTAACCCTACAATTTCACCAATCAGAACACCAAGTCATCTATTACTTTTATAGTTGCTTACACTTAAGTATACAATTACTAAAGAGAATGTTCCACCCATAAGTCTTGTCCTAAGCTATACCTAAGAGGCATCCTTAACTTCTCTAAAACTACCCTAAAAACAATAGAAACCAAGTTCTTTGAACTAAAATATCACATAAAATATCCTAAATACTTCTCCTAAACTTAATCTTAACTTAACACTCTCTCTAGTACCTACAAACATTACTGAAAACTCAAACAACTTTAACAATACCCTAGAAGACCCCCCAACACAATAGTCACCAATCTTGCATAAACCAATCTACTTAAAGGTTTAATCTTGAGTAACTAAATGAAAAGAAGTATAAGAAACTCTACTTTTAGTACAATGAAGCCTTCAAACCTAGCCACAAATGCTAATAAAGGTACTTAATTATGTTAGTGGTTGATAATGAAACTATATAAGAAGATGAGGTGCCTATGATTAAAATATAAGAGAAGATAAAAGAACTCCTAGAATTAACATTATGCGCACTCAAAAGTGATATCAAGGCACATTATTAAAGCATAAGATTACATGGTTACTTTAAGAAAAGGAAATCCAATATGCTTATTGATATAAGCAGTACCCTAAGTTTCATTAACTTAAGGTTAGTGATGGGAATAAACTATAAACTAAAAATTGTTTCTCAGTTAATAGTCACACTAGCTAAAGGATCTACCTTGACTAATACCGTTAAAATTCCCACATTCTGAGTAAGTAATGCTATGGATCACGTTTGAAATTGATGTATATACTTTATTACTAATAGTGTAATATTGTTCTTAGCATTCTTTGGATAATATAACTAGTAATAGTGCAATGGAATTTTCAATCATTGGTAATGAACTCTAGGTAGAAAGGATGAGAGTGCTGGCTTGAGGCATCTAGTAAGACATTATCTACTATTCAAACCTTATCAAAATTACTTTCCTATAATGTAATAGTACAATGTTAAGTTGTAAGATATGAAGGCAATAATGGAATTAAGTTAGGTGGTAAAGTAAAATTAAGTCGACACATATTGGATTCATTAGAGGAACATGAGTATCTATTTAAGGAACCAAACGCTTTATCCTTTAGTAGAATATTTAACCACAAAATCCATTTGCTTGAGCAACCAATCCCATCAACTCAAGGTCATAGCATCATTTGGCTATACAAAAATTCTTGCTTGAGGATATGGTAAAGGAAATGCTAAAGAATGGTATATCACAATATAACCCAACTGAAGAAGAAAGACCACTCATGATGAATGCGTACTGTTTGTATAGAACTTAATAAGTTCATTATCAATGATAAATTTCCTACACCACTTACAAAAGACTTATTTAATGAATTATATGTGTGTTGCTATTTTAGCAAGTTAGATTTAATATCTAGGTATCACTAAAATCATATGCATTATGATTATGTATACAAAACCGTTTTAATATCTAAGTATCACCAAATTCATATGCAATTCGATTATGTATACAAAACTGCTTTTAAAACCCATAAAGAACATTTTAAGTTTTTTCTTATACATTTCTACCTAACCAATGGCCCATCTACCTTTTAGGAAGTGATTAATGATATTTTTCAAACCATATTTAATAAAGCTCATAGTAGTATTTTTAACAACATATTTGTGTACGATTTTCATAAGGAGGACCATTTTAGTCATTTAAATGTTGCTTTTGATGTCTAAAGGGAAGAGAAATTGTATTTGAAAGAGTAAATTTGTATTTAGTGCTACACAACTTAAATGCTTAAGCCATATAATCAATAAGAAAGGTGTTTTGACCCAAAAGAGTTGGAACCCTTGGTGAATTCTAGGACTTCAAAACAACTTAGAGGGTTCATTGGTCTAATGAGTTACTATTGCAAGTTTATAATAAGATATGCAAAAATTACAAGACCCTTGACTCAATTATTGGAGAATAATCATTTTATCTACAGTCAAGAAGTGATAAAAGCATCCAAATAACTAAAGATGGCTTTAATGCTATCAATAGTGTTGCAATTACTTGACCACTCTAAGCTATTCGATTTAGAAGTATATACTTACGCATTATAGTTAGGAGCTTCTTGATGTAGAAAAAGACACTCAATTGCATATATTAAAGAAAGTGCTCTCCACAAAGTAGTGGAATCTATCTATATATGAAAAAGAGATGTTAGCTCTTACTTATGCAAATTGAGAAATGGAGACACTATCTACTTAAGCTACACTTTTTAATGAGGAGAAATTACTAGAGCTTAAAATACATATTAGAACAAAGTATTGTAACACCTAGCTAATAGAAATGGTAACAATTTTTTTTTTATTTGAAACGGATTATGAAATCAATTACAATAGTAAGTTTAGCACTAGGTAGACAACTATCCAAAGTTCAAGTGCAAAGTGTAAAGGCTATGCTAATCACAGCTACTGTGTCTAACTTAGTGAAGGAAATCAAACAAAGTAGGTAAGGTAGAAATTAGTACATCAAGCTAATTGATAAATTGCAAGAATGGGAAGAAGTTAGCCATCACATATGGAAGGTCGTAATGTTAAGGAGGAAGCAGAATAGTAATAGGGCCTAACGAGTAGATGGAAAAGAAGTTATTAGCATTATACCATGATGTCGTAATTAAGGTTCACTCTGGTTATTAGGTTATTTACTAAAACATAAGTTTAGAGTTTTATTGGCCAAGTTTAGAGAGGGTGGTACAGTAACATATAAGAGAATGTGATACTCTTCACATTACAAATTTGAGAATGAAGCCAATCCTAAGGTCCCTATTCCTAAAGAGTGCTAGCATAGATTTATTATCAATTTCATAGAGGGTTTGTTAAATTCTCATGGCCAGGAAATGATTGTAATCGTAGTTGATAAGCTAAGCAAATATCCACACTTTATTGTTTTATCTCACCCTTACATAACATCATAAGGAGCATAGGCATTCTTAGATAACTTTTACAAGTTACATGAGTTACAAAAATGAATTGTAAGTGATAGGAACCAGTGTTTGTACCATCCTTAAAAAGGTGTCTCATATGAAGTGGTAAATAAGTTCAAAAATCTATTTGCAATGCACGACAAGTAATATTCCCAATAAATTGAATTAGTACATATTATGGCTGAATTGTGATATAACACAAAAAACTATAGTAGCATTAAGAAGATTCCACTTAAGATTTTATGTGCCTAAGAATCGCCTATTCACCTTCTTATGTGCTTAGGGATTCGAGGTGTAGTGCAATTAACATTATTGAAGAGCAAAGACAGAATCCTTAAGGGTACTTAAGCTTCACCTAAGGAAGTTGCAAGATATATTCAAGCAATATGTAGATAGATGAAGGAGTGAAAAAACCCTCCATGTCGGTGACCTTAAGCTAATGAAGCTTTTAACTCCATAGGCAATCAAGCTTCCTAGGCTACAAGAATCAAAAGTTAGCACCAAGATACTATGGACCTTATAAAATGATTGACAAGATAGGGTTCATTATTTATCAACCTGAGCTTCCTTAATCAAAAATCAACCCAATATTTCATGTATGATAACTAAAAAAGTATAAGGGTAATGAGGGTTCTTTTTCTCGCTCTTTGCATGCCAAGAAGTTTAGGAGCTTGAAACCATACTAAAATTAAAAATGGTAAAGAGGGGAAGGGATAAGATATTGTGTTTTTAGTTCATTAGAAGGGTGCTCCTTCAAAAGAGACTTGGGAATTACTTTTTGGATTTAAAGTTTAGATTTCCAAAAGAAAATCTCTTTTGACTAAGGGAATTTTGAAAGTGAGGTGATGAAGTGAAGGAGATGGTCAAACTAAGGTTTCTTTGTAATAAAGTGAAACAAGAGAAAATTGTTCCAAATAAAGTGAAAAAACATATGTCTAAAGTTAAGAAATGAGGGTTTACTTAAATCATGTTTTGTTACCTACAAGGAGTATAAATTAGTACTAAAGGGAAATTAGGCATATGATTGTAGGTGAGAAAGGAAAAAATATTATAATTTATAAAAGTAATCTCATAAATATGATCAAAGAAAAAGTAGTCCCAAATATAAAGTGCCTCAAATTGTTTATTTGATACACAATTTCAATTGTACTAAATTTGTGTACTCCTCGGTTTTAGTAGTGTTAATTATTGAATTGCATACTTATCTCTCTCTCTCTCTCTCAACAAACATCTAAATGCTCTGTCTCTCTTTGCCTTTCATTGCTTTCTTTCTCTCCCTCTTCAGTCTTGTATTAATTTTGATTTTCTTTCATGTGTCTCTGTTACTTTCTTATTCCCTCTCTTTTATCTCTTCTTTCTCTCTTTCTATTTATGCATTTTAAAAAAGAAAAAAAAAAGGAAATTTGAAGAAATTATGATTTTAATTTTAATAATGGTAAATAAAATTGTATCTTAAAGTCATAGTTTCAAGCCATTTTGAATCATAGCTTCAACCTATGATTTTTGGGAATATTTTCTATTCGACTATACTTTTGGGAACATTTGTAAGAAAAAAATAACATTTTTTCCTTTTCCCTATAATTGTAGCCCAAAAGGCTACATTCATTACTATATCTGCTAAGTTCACAAACAACGGCCGGATACGTTTTGACCATTTATACTTTTTTCCCCGTTGTATGTATTGTTAAGCTAGCTAGGGTGATGTGAGCTCTTTGCAATGCACTCACATGCATATGGTTAAGGGTGCCATTAAACAGAATTAAATCATATATAATGTTGCAATCAACATTAAAAGATTCAATAAGATATAAAAAAAGATCCTCTACAATTTGAGTGTGAATTTTGGATTGTATGTGTGAATTATATAATCTTCCATAATTCACATTATAATTTTGTTGCTCTATGGTTTTTAAAGAAATAAATGCAATTTTCAAACTTATGGTTGTATTTTGTTATTTAAGGAAAAAAAAACATGGACGTTAAATACAAGATGAATTGGTTAGACTTGCAATTTATAACAATAAAGAAAAAATCACTTTCTTTTATCAGAAATGTTTCCTAATATGAAAGTATGATGCTGATTTTCAACTTAAGTATAGAAATCTATGAAAGTAAATAAAGTGCAAAATTTTCACTTCCTCATTTCAACATTTGTCTAATTGTTGGTGGTTTAGTACTTTTTATTTGGTTTTTTGGTAGTCCTCCTTTTGCTTTGCTTAGATACTGATATGAACCAAACTCTAAAGGGCCCAATCTAATTAATTCTATGTTGTGAAGAGATCATAAAATAATAAATAATAAATAAACAAACAAATAAATATTTTTTGTAATGACCCTATAAGCCTAGAAATGAAATAATAAGCTACTTATAATTATTATTCACTATTTATTGGAAATGTACTAATCAGATTCTGACAATTCACGAGTCATCAAAAGTTAAATTAGTTGGATTATATAATTAATAAAATGACAAGAAAATAATATTGGGGAATATGTGTATACGGTAAATACATTTAAAACATAGAAAAGATATATACTCGTAAATTTAATATATATAATAATATACCAATTAAATTAAAAAAATTAATAAAAGAATTAATAACACTAATTCAAAGATGGCTTCTTTTAGAAGAATTGGGCATGTTATTTACTAGAAATAAGAAGTTGGGAAAAGGGATTAGCTAATGACATATAAACATTAGGATTAATTATAGGAAATGTGGAAAATTACACTCACTTTAAATCTTCATTTTAGAAAGTAAAGTATTAAAGAAAATTAGGGGAAAGTTGAGGAAGCTTAGGAAGAAATTAGGAAAAATTATGTAAAATTTAGAGTACATATGAGGGTTAGCAAGTTTAGGAGTACAAGCTAGAACTGGAAGCAAACCGCTACTACCGATCGACAATAGATCTACTACTAAGCTCCATCAATATAGCCCCCTTTGCTGTTAGTTGCTAGAAGGCTATCTATCGGTGAGTGTCCTTTTTCATTATAGTTTTCAATTAATTTCTAAAAATATTAAATTAAGTTCCAAAATTTGGAATTCCTAAGTAATTTTGTGTGTAGTTTCATAAAAAAATACCATTAATGAAATTAACTCATTTAGTATATCACTCTTAAGAAATTGCCAATTCTTACAAATTTTGTGATTCTGATTTGAAAATGCTAAACAACTTAGTATTGACTTTGAAGTTACCTAGATGGTTTAATATTATGTAGATTATGATATTGTAACTATACCCTACCTTATAAGATATTCGTTTCAAATTTTGCAATCAATACTTACCTTGTAATACCACATAATCAACTTGAAATTTATATGCTATAAAATTTATAAAGTATGGGATACTCTTTAGAATATATAAAATTAAGAATGTAAACAATGTGAGTTTAGGATGGGTTGTAAGAACTTGGAAGCCATCATCCTATACTAATAAGGTTTTCGAACCCGTCCTAAAACTCTATAAAGCTTTTCAATTAAAAATCTGCCTGACTACCCTAATAAGGTACTTATTTTCCGAACCATCAAACCCATTTATAATTTTTTTTAATCAAATTACTATTTTTTCCTTCATTAATCATTACATGAGAAATTGATTTACATTATTTACAAAACATGGGCAACATAATGAGAATTAAGGGATCAATCTGTTATACCATCTTCATCTTACGTATCATCTTACAGTATTAATGGAGCACCTAATAGTATTGTTATACATAATCTATGTAAGCTTTATTTTGACTTTTCTATATATTTTGATTTTAAGTATTGGATCAATGTTTGCATCAAAATTGTTATATACTTAACTGTTTTTCTCTACTATATAATAAATAGATTACCTTATCTTAGTCGATAAAAAAACAATCCCACGTAGATACATATTCATAAATACTAATAAAAAAAAAAGTAAAAATGACCAAAGTTAGTATTACCCCTGTTTTTATATATTTATTATTTTAGATATTAGAAATTTTAGTTAATATTTTATTATTAATTTATTATTTTTGACCGAGTAACGAGTTTCCCATCAGATTTTTAAAATCCCATAACCTATTTCAAAACCCTATTAGGTAGAACTCTAGAGGGTTTTTAACAGGTTAGGCGGGTTGGGCACCTTATAACGACTTGCTCAATTTTATCGCTATGTAAAATTTTTATATCTTTCTACAAATTTCAAATTTATGTAATATTTAAAAAGTAATATATATATGATATTACAAGTTAATCCATAGGTAAAACCTATTAAATCTATAGCAAAACCTATAGTAAAAGCAATCATATCCAAAAAAATTAACTTATCCTATTTTTGTTATTTCAAATTTATGTAATATTAAACAAAATTTGTTGGAACAAGTTGGAATAAAAATTATCATTTATAAAAATTAAAATATCACATATAAATTGAAAATTAATTGGTCTACAATTGTAATATCACTTAGCCATAAAAGATAAATAACGACCTCAATCAATTAGAAGATAAGGCACAAACAACCAAGAAAAATAACATTGTTGTTCATTCATTAATATATATTATATTATTTAGTAAATTTTGTAAGGTTGGTACAATATACTTGGTATAGTTATTTCAAAATAAATGCATACATGATATGAAAATATCATTCACATATCCTACCATGGGAGTAAATTCTAAAAATTTGGTAATTTAATCTATCCTTGTGATCTTTAATACACATTTGAACTTATTTAAATGAATAGGTTCGAGTGATTTCTTTATATACCAAAATTACTACTTTCCCTAATAATAACCTTATGTACAAAGCAAATATTATCTTCTATGTGGACGGAGTAAAGTTTAGTGAATATATAGATATATATATATTTATATATACATGCAATTTTTTTTTAATTAAGGAGTAAAAATGGGGAAAGTAAAATTTTATGGTTGACATTGATAATCATTACAACACAAACTAGTCTTCTTTTAGCTTATGCCTTGAAAGAATATTTTAATATTCTTTATCTATAATATTTAAATGAGCAAGAATCACCAACTACCCAATAACTACTATTTGTCTCCACTTTTGAAAATCATATCTTCAAATTTTTATTTTTACCTACGTAGTAACTATTCCACAATAGTTTTTTTCTTTTATTCACTTTTCTCACAACCTACAATTTTTTCATTCTTCTAACCTATACTTTTAAAATAATTTATTGTTACCATCTACACATGTATTCATTTTGCAAAACTGTCCCTCACATTCCACTAACTGCAATTGCATCGCACGTTACATTAGATGAAGTCTCATTAGTAATTACTACTTTTTAATTACATATTTATTCTCTATTTACTATTATTTAACAAAAAAACTAACAATAAAATAAATTATTAAAATTATAACTAATAGATAAATATATTCATTTACTTTTTTCTCTTTCTTCATTTCTCTACTCTCTCTAACTTTTTCTACTCTTTCACTAACTATATTTATATCTCTCTTTTTCCTCTTCTACTTTTTCTACTCTTCCACTTTTCCACAATCTCTTATTAACTGTACCTATACCTCTCTCTCTCTCTATCTTTTATACATACAACTCGGATATATTGACCACTAATCTTTCATTATCCAAGTTCTTTGAAAGTCTCATAGGCCATTTTCACCATTCAACCCATAAACTCAATTTTGTTTCATAAGCTATGAGAGGGGAAAGAAATCACCCCATCATCCATTCACTGTTCACTCTTTGTCCCCAAATAATTTTAAATTCTAAAATGTAATGTTCACATGTTACTCATGGTATTTTTCCTTAAAATGTAATTTATATCCACTTTTCATGAATATTTTTTTTCCTATATGTATTTTCGATTCACTTTTTGTGATATTTTTCTTGCAAGTTTCCTTAGAGATCATTGGATTAGTAGTGGAATAACACTTTTTCATAGGTGATTTTCTATTTATTTTGTCTTTAATTTTTTTACTTAACATTTTAAGTTTTTATATCATTCGTAATATTTTATGTTGTGTTCTACATTTGAACAATCAGCAGCATTTCAATTTTTTATTGAATATTGCAAGTTCATATGCTGTAATATTTGAAGGGCTGAAGGATTGTCTTCATTTTTTGTTGCGTCCAGTTCTTAAACTCATAACACTTCTTTTTTATGGTCCCTCCCACTTACAATATTGTTTGTGTTAATTTTGTTAGTATCGCTTTGCTATTAATTGTTTATATTTTTTTCCTCAGTTTCAGTAAGGGAATCAGTGTAGCTATACAAGTGTAAAGTTGTTTTAATATGTTGAAACATTGCTGCTTTATTTTACAATGTTTTCTAACCTTTTCATAGTATTCTCCATTGTTTGAAAAAAAAAAAAAAGAAATTCATTTAACTTATTTTATGTGATGAGACCCTACTTATTCTTTCATTATTCTTCTCTTTTTATTCATTTTTTTTGGTGTATGCTCACTCCTTTTTCCTTTTGTAGGTATTATAATTTGGTTAGGGATGCCAATAAGTCATCTAGATGATGGGAGATCGAGAGCAGTTCATATTAAAACGTTATAAAACATTTGTATAGATTCTTTATTTCTTTTGAAAAATAAATTATTTGAAAATGATAACCGGACCACCAACTTAAGAAATTAAAAAAAAAAAAAAACGAAGAAGAAGAAAAATCTTTCTTTTGAGTTTTGATACATTCGGACTAATTAAGTTTTGGAAAATGATAATGGAAGTAGATAAAACCAAATGCTATATTTGTTACGAAAAACGGAAAACATCGTACCCAAAGGAAAAATGGAATGGTATGAATATGTATGAGAAAAGTAAGATTAGGAAATTTTGAGTAGAAATGAAATATGTGCAACAGTTGGCAATAGGAATTTTTTGGAATGAAAATATTAGATCTTTTATTTATTTTTAATTCAGGTATGGTTTACTTTGGATATGAGATGTAATGTCATTTTCTATGAAAATAACTTATTAATTTCATTGTATAAAGATTTCTTTGAATGACACAGCTTCTATTAATTTGTTAGGTAAATGTCAACATCTTCGATGAAGGAAATTATTTGCCATCAACATTTTCTTATCGTGTTATTTTATCGCTTCTTTTCTTTCTTTCCTAAACTCAGTAGGAACTTTCTAAAATGTTTATTTAATTTTTTTTTAAATGTTTAGTGACGTTAGTATTTCATTTAGTAATTTCGTATGTTACAATGCATATAATACATTTACTAGTATTATTATACTCGCAACCCGGACGCAAATACCAGGTACGTCGTTTTCGAAGAATATTTTAATAAAATTTTATATATTCGAATAATCTTACACGCAGACAGCACGCAGACAAATACGTACACCATGCAGATTGCAGGGGTTACAAGTTACAGCCATTTCACTCGCAGCTGGCGAACTCGTGACCATGTGTGGCCTGCTCGTCCATTCAAATTAACAATTTGCGATATCACAGCGAGGGTTAGGGTTTGTGTTTGCACAATTCTTCTTCTCTATCCACCGAAGTCATACAGCCAATTTTTTAGTATCAATGAGAAGGTAAATTATCAATTGCCTCCTTTAATGGCTGCTTTCTTCATGGAACGGTCCAAGTCTAACATTATAACATCTGAAAAATCAAACTTTAAGGTGGTCCTTTCTCCAAATTTCTGAAATTTCTGCAGATAGAATGGCTGATTGAGGACTTCTTATAATGTTGTTATAGTGTTGTTTACGTAGTGGCATACCCCTTAGTGTAGCGATTTGACTATCTAGCTTTGAACTGTTAACTTGTCGGGACCAAGTTTCCCGGTGTCGATTGTATCACCTCCAATGACGTACTTGTATACTGTTGTATATAAATTTTTAAAATGTGAACTATTGAAGTAAGTTATATATTTATTGGTCAATACTCCTTCGATCTGATGTGTAGACAAATTTGCGGAATTTTGAAATCGGAACCTACCGCTGGTACCATTGACATTACCTTTTGTTTTCTAAGCATATGTAGCAGGCGATTGAATCACACATGGATGAGGTGCCATTTAAAGATAGGGACGTTTTTTTCAATTTGTTGCTTGTTTCTTTCTGAAATCATTAGTGGTTGGTCATTATATCGGTTTGTTCAATTTTTGCATAGTTTTTCTCGTGGGAAGAAAACAGATATTTGGAGCTTCCAATATGTAATTAACCTTATGTAAGGGTAATGGTGTTTATTTATTTACTTGAATGCTTTCAGATTTCATGTAAAGTTTAGCACTTCCATATTGCAAGGTGGAGAGAGTCATATGTCTAGTTCTTTCAACTTCCCTTTTAATATGTTAATTTACTTGTAATTCATAACATTCTTTCATGCGATTGTATTGATTGTTTCCGAATCTTCTTAAGAAATACATGTTGTGTAGTTGGAATGTGGTGCAAACTAACTTGTTTGGTTTCTGCTTTTCCTCCTCCTTCACAGCTTCGATTGAATTTCATCGGCAGAGGGAAATTGGTGGTATTGTGACTTTCTCATTTTAGGGGAACGCATCTATTCGGTACGTAACCTTGCACTAATGCTTTGCGATGCCTCTCGTTAACCATGACTTGACTTAATGATGTGGTTTCTGGAATGGCAGTGTCAGTTGACTGATGAGCAATTCATTGCGGCAAAAGAATTGGTTATTAAATCAAATGTTAAGAAAGGATTTATAACATGGCTTGTATGCAATTTCAATGCTTTCACTTACCAACAAATAATAACAATAATGATGACGATGATGATGAAGCATTGAATGTCACAGTACAATCTTTCAAAATATAAGCGTAGCAACAAGAGGTGTAAAATGAAAGCACTGCCTTTTGTATTATCATTAGCTAATGGTGACAATTTGTCAGCTACTAATTCTCATAGTCACATGCCTAAAAGTTTTTCTTCCCAAAAAAAAGCGTTGACGTTATTGGATCAATTTTACATGCGATGATATACATGAGAAAACACAATTAATATTTATGGAGAGAGGAGATTTAGAGATTGGCAGTAAACTGGGTTAATTTCTTTGCTATTTGGATGGTTGGATGTTAACCTGTTTAAATGAATGTAGCATGTATGCTACAAAAATAATTTTGTCCTCAACATCTCAATGCATAAGAAAATGAGTCCAAAATCATGACTATTGCCTCCATCCTGTCAAGCTACATATTATCACATTGATGGCTCCTAACATATTTCTCCCCTATCATCAACAAGCGTCTCTACTGCCCTAGTAACAAGCTTCAACATATGCATGTGTTGATTAGGAGGAGTCTCGAAAAGAGCATTTGTATTGTTGGATGTTTGAACACGTTGTATCTGGCTTTGCCTCTGAATAGTTAATTTAAGTTCCACCCTAGAGATCAGGGGAGTGTTGAAAGATCAATATAAAGATAGACTTATCTGTAATAGTTGAAACTTTAAAGATGATGAGCTGGAATTTAACAATTATTGAGATTTCGCTTAGATTCTATGGACTACTTTTCCTTAGAACAAAAATAATTTAATCAAAAATCGAGATGCTATTCTCTTGTTTGTGATTTGCAATTTCTCTATAAGTTACTCTTATCAAGTAGGATTAAGTTCTATTGCACTGTGAATATATTGCGTGGAGTATTTAATAAGAGGTAAAAAACAACAAAATGGATGTGTATTATTCAATTAATTGTTAGAAAATTTTTGCTATCGAAGGCATTTTAGTACGATTACATCGAGTATACTTTATAGATATTGTCAAATTCACCTTCGTCTATTTTGTGGGGAATTTATTATACCACAAGGGAAATCAAGATTTTGTAGGCTTTGAAAATAAAATACTAAATGCAGTTTAGGTCTATTAAAAGACTCATTCAGTTCAATGGAATGGCTACTATATGTAATCCTAAATCACTTGATTTGCTTTCATTTGATGGTTTAGTTTACATCTGTCGGAGATGGTTGGAGGAAAGCAGGAACGATAGATTAGATTTGACTGCTTTGCTAACAAGATCAGATAATTCAAGAAAAAGCTCCAAAATGGAATGCGCTGGATCTAACAAAGGTGTAAGTTCTGTAAGATAGTAGTATCAGTATACGCAATTTCTGTGCATTTGTTGTAATTGAGAACTGAAAGAACAAGTGTGAAAGAACTAGGAAAAATTTGCAAGTTTTTGCCTTTTCATCGTTAAATGAAACTAGCGAGATGAATTGCTGTGTGCAGTGGAGATGCACTGGTGCTCTTAGTTGGCTACAGCATCTATTGATAAGGAACCAAAGAAATAAACTATTAAATAAAAAAATGAAGTACTAATGGATAGCAATGGCGGTTCTGCTGTTAAATAAAATATAAGAACTATTGGATTGCAATGATGATTCTGCTATTAATCATCAGTATTTTCTTTTATAATGTGTCCACAACTTCACTAGTTTAACGTGGTTTTTATTTGAATTATATTTTAGGAATTTACTTAAAGTAGTGTATGGAATTTTGAGTTGCCCCTGGATTCTGGACATGTTCAAGGTACCTGATCATCAAGTTGCTGGTCATCAAGCTGTTGGCGGGAAGCTTGGACCTCTTGTTGATGATTTTGGTCGCTTCTATAAGCCCCTCCAAAGCGATGAACGAGGCTCAAAAGAAGTGGCTTTCTATAAATCATTTTCTTTGAACTCAGAGGTTCCGAACAATATAAGAAAATTCTTCCCCATTTTTCACGGGGTTCAACAAATTGAAGCATCGGATGGATCGGGTCTACTGCCTCACCTTGTTTTGCAGGACATAGTTGCTACTCATGTGAATCCATCTGTGATGGACATTAAGATTGGTTCCAGAACCTGGTATCCTCAGGCCTCTGAGGACTATATTCAGAAATGCCTCCGAAAGGATAAAGAAACAACGAGTCTGTTACTTGGATTTAGGATATCAGGTTTGCGGATACATAAAGGAAAGGAATCTGGTTTCTGGAAACCTGATAAGAAACTTGTCCAGCGCTTCACTTTTCAGGATGTTAGGATAGTCCTTAGGGAGTTTGTTTCTTCAAAGTCACCAAATTTGGAAAGGGATCCAGATTGTTCTATTGCACATGTCGTATATGGTGGAGCTGCTGGAATTTTAGCGCAGGTGCTGGAGCTCAAGAAATGGTTTGAGCATCAAACCATACATCACTTCAATTCTTGTTCAGTTCTTATGTTTTATGAGAAGGAGTCAGCATTAAGTGGGCATGGTGGACGCATCCAAGTCAAGCTTGTTGACTTTGCCCATGTGGTGGATGCAAATGGTGTAATTGACCATAATTTCTTGGGCGGGCTCTGTTCCCTGATAAAGTTTATTTCCGAAATAGTTGCTGAAACATCCGCACACTCAATTGAAGCTTCTTTGCCGGATCCTGAAGATAATCGTGATCAAGCTGAGAATGGGTTTGAAGAATGAGATGGCAGGAGAGAATTTTCTTCTTGCACCACCGTTGTGTTGATTTGGTACTGAATTTTTTTTCCCTTGAAAGCTACCCTCTAAGGCATTCTTATTATCTTGTTTTAAAGTCCTGCCATTTTATCCTTTCATCTAAGCTTTATCTTTTCTTTTAATCTCGAAGCATGTACTTCAGAGCTGGATTTTCTGATGACGATATAGATTCAACAGCCAACTATCATTTCCAGGAACTCTGTTGGCCTTTATGAAATCTGTGTCCAATGATTCTTTAAGAGATATAGGAATAAGATGGCACCCCTTCTGTAAAATAAATAATACTTTGTTTGTCACATATGCTTTTGCAGTGGAAGAAGTCAGAGGTAAGTTTGCAACATCCCTCCAGTAGCATTTCCAGAAATTGAGTAGCTTGCGTTTCATCATGAGCAGTTTGTACTACCTTTCTCCTATTAATCAATTTTCAATGCCCCATACTCTTCATAATCTTATGCCAAATGTGTTCAATTTGCTGGTTCTTGTTTTTTCCCCCCCTTGCCACAGTAACTTGCTGTTTTGTTGGCTTTTATATTAATTATTTCCTTTTTGCTTCTTGTATCTCATTACTCGAAAAAGCAAGTTATCACGGCGAAAATGGTTGGCCTGAAAATGCAAATATCTCATCCGAATAGCTTGTTAGCGGCGAGCAGGTTCATTGAAATTTACATCTTAGTTGTTTTCGAATAGGATTGAGGTTCATCATAGATTTTTTGCGGCGCTTTTCTTTTCGTATTTTTTATCTAGCATTCATGAATCAAGCAACTATACATACCTTCCATTAGAAAAAAAAACAAACACCATGAAGTTATAGTCACAAATAATTTATGTGAATATCCGCAAATATATCGTATAATTCGTACATTTGTGTTGGTTTTTCTCTGAAGCATTAATGGATCTTAAGTCAGAGTTAATGCTTTATGTATTATTATTATATCCAGCACTATGTTGGTGATTTTGCAAATTATGAACTGCATCGTTTATGATGGGTTTAAGCACCTGTATGTACTATGTAGCACAGTCTTGAAGCAACTATCTTTGAGACAATAACCAAAGCTAAGCGCTTACATACATTTATAATTGCAATTAATGTGATTTTTTATATTAACGAAATTAAGGAAAAAAATGATAATTTACATAAACTACTAAGACCATGGAAAAGTAATACGATGATGAAAATCAATTGGCAATTTTATGAAAATCGTAATTTTTGGATGGCTTTAAAAAGAAATACAAAGGACTCAAAAATCACAAATAAATTGAATGCTTTTTGAAAAAATTAAAAAAAAAAAAAAAGAAATTGCAACAACTATGTTGTGAAAAATAAAATTTAGAAAAATGCATGATTTTTATAATATTAAGAAAAAGAAATAACAAAAAAATTTCAAATTTTAAAAATTATAGAAAATTGTGGAAAACCCAAATATTATCCTTAATGTGGGTAAGAAAATAAAAAGAGTGGTGCAAGTAACTTAAGAACTCTCAAATTTTTTTAATAATAGAAAAAAAAACAATTATAAAAATATCATATATATAGTGCCAAATATGGCATAGATATAATAATACAAATAAAAGAAAGAACTACATTATACTTGTACAGATAGGTTACAAGTTATATTAATAAGGTCATATTAGTCCTATTAAAATTTAGGCTATAAAAATGTAGCTCTTGGTTGAATACTAAAATTAAAAGAAAAAGAAAATATACTTTCAATGTGATAGAAAACGAAATCAATGAATAGGATAAGAAATATCAAGCAATCATATTTTAAGTGATCTTGTTATTAAAATTTACAAATTTTTTTATGGTCTTATTCTTAGCTTTTACGAGCAATTCAATTTTCAATTCCATCCTGTTATAAGCCTTTTTTGCCCTAGCTTTGGAGGTTTAGGTCCAAGTCTTTGGACATGCTCGAACCCTTGGAGCACACCCTTGGGGCCGAAATCTCAATTCCCCCTTAATAGGCCAATCCAAACCCAAACGCAAGCAAACAATTGATGCGCCAAGTATCCATACAACATGCTCAAGGTGGCCTCGAGCACTCCTCTAGCCTTAACCAATAAAAAAAATGAGGAACCTCAAGTGAAGTTCCTAAAGGCTCAAGCCCTAAGGACATAAGGTTCTAAGGGCAACCCAAGTCTACGGCCAGCAAATCCACTCCGACCTCAAGACCTTGAGCATACTAGGTGTTTGGTGCCCATATTGAAGGATACGATACAAGAAGCCGCTCTACTTACCTTCCATCTCTTTCTCTCCCTTTATTAAATGTTACGTAATAGGCTACTATACAACCTACAACTTTAGTTATCTAAGCTATGACAGTTGCCTATGCTAATGGGATAATCTCTCTTCTCAAGGTTCACCAACCAGCAAAAAAGAGCTATCCTTTCTTATACTGAACACGTTTCCATAGCCAGATTGTATACGACTCAATCCGTATCCTCAGTAAGTAAGCTTCGTGCCATATAAATAGGGCATAAAGTTACAAGTACCAGGATTTCCTCTCCGAAGCATAGTTGTCAAAATCAATATTCTATTGTTCATTTTAATGTATAAAATCGGTAGATCGTAAGCTTATGAAATCGTACACGAAAGTTTATAATTTTAATGTTTAAGTTCATAATATTTTTCTAACTCAATATTGAATATTCCAATAACCAAATAAAATCACTGAAAACATGATCTGTAGTCGTCGATAACAAAAAATCTTGACAAAGTAAAAATCTTTAGCATCGAGTAGAATTGTAAAATAATCCCGGGGTCATTTAATCGATATACGAAGTTGTTCAGCCATTGTAGATGGCATTGTCTTGTGCTTTGTAAAAAAGGGTATATGAAAAGGTAAAAACCCTAATCTAAGGAATACAATGAAAAAGCAGCAAAATATAACAAAGTTCACCAAATATTCATTCACTTTTGATTATAATTTGGTTTGAGTATCATGAACCTCAATCGACCTAAATCAAGACTTCGTCTCTCATTCTATTTATATGTGGAAGCTTTTTCTTCAAACTTTTAATCACCACAGTAGCGAAGTCCACAAAGCGTTCGATCAAAATGGGTCTTTGGAATGTAATTTGTGGAATTCCTTCAAGTCTTTCCATCAAAAGTCATGAGTCCAATAGTGGTAGGGTCCAACAAATTACACACTCAAAACAACAACATACAAGTTGGGGAGGAAACATACTTTCGTAATTTCTGTAAATTTTTTTGTACATGAGAGAGTTTTTTTATTGATGTGCAGAAGATAACCTTTCATAATAGGTCTCTAAGTCACAACACCAATTTTTGTTACAATGCATGTGTAATTAAAACATGCTAATGCAGGAAATATAATATAATTTAAGTGTATGCAGGTAATACAAATTTGAATGATACGCGGACTAAGCTACATGTGCAGTGGTAAGGCCTTCATAAGGCCAATCAATCATGTGACTTAGAGACCTATTAGTCATCAGCCCGGGCCCTCAAACTTGCAGCCGGTTGCATACTTGAATAATGTCCAAGTGTTTGACTATTCCCAATACTTTCTCAACCTATCTAGACTTCACTTTCAAACCTGTCATGCACCTCAGTTGCGCCTCTCATGACCAAACAAAACCTAAACTCCGTTTCCTTTGTATCATCTCCTCCCCAAAGCCCTTGTCCACAAGGATGAGTCTGGAAATCTTAGGCGGAGATCTGACAAAAACTCCTCTATAGCATCGGTCAAGAGTTTATCTCGCCATTTAACCAGACCATATAGCATCAGCTAAGTTTATTCACTTCACCAATTTTCTTTCCAAGATTTTCTTAGACTTTTAACTCCATTTCTGCTGTTGTTCATAAGTAGATTGGTGGCAGTGTGAGTGAAGTTCCATGATAACGCTTCAATTGTGACACATAGAAGGTGGGATGCATGGAGGTTTCTGGCAATAAGCCACTTCTCCTATTCTGTCAATCACCTTGTGAGAGCCATAATATTTGGCCATAAGCTTTTGTCACTATTTTACCTCTAAACTAGTTCGCTTGTACGGTTGGAGTTTTAATTAAGCCAAATCCCTAATTTGGAAAATCCTCTTCCTTTGTTTCTTATTGGCTTATTGTTCCATATGATTCTATACTCATTTCAAATGAAACTCGAGCAATCCGATCGTCTCTTCTTTGTTAGTCAACATGATGTATACAACTTTATTTCTCAAGTCACCTGATATTTAAGGTAAATGGAGTAGGGAAAGATAGCCGTATAATACCTTAAAAGGCTATGCGTCCAATACTCAAGTGGTAGTTGGTCTATTAAAGCCAAATGCTACTCCATTGCTTAGGATTCTCACTTGTAATACATCTTAGATAGGTGCCTAAACATTTATTAACCATCATGATTTGGCCATTACTCTGGGGTGATAGGTCATGCTCGTAGACATTCCATTTTTATTCTCTCGTAATTTTAAATTTTGTTTTTTTAAAAGGTCCTAATTCAAAAAAATTGAAAAATAATAAAAAAATTAGAAAATTCTCAAAAAAAGAAAAAATTATAAAGATTTATATTTTTAGGAAAATAAATTTTTAGAAAATAAAATGTCTAAAGATTAATGGATTTGATGTAGCTTATTTCAAATAGTTTTATTTTAAAGGATCACGTAACTTAAATATAAATTAATTGTACTAAATAATAAAATACAAGCCAAATGGCCTAATGGTTTAACACTTAAGTATGGTATTGAATTGGGTTTTAGGTCATATGTTTGAATTTCATTGGGCACCCATGTACTTTTTATTTTTCTTTTGTTACAATTCTTTTTCCAAAAAGCTAACAAATCTAATATGATGATATTAAATCTAATGTAATAAAGATTTGCAATATTCAAATTTAATTTTAATTTTTATCAAATTAGATTTGTTTCTGAGTTTTATAAGTAGAGATTACGTGGTATAAGATGAGAGTTTTCAAATATCACGTACAATACAATAAAAACGGTCATCCCCCTCACGATTGAATTGAATCCAACATCATCCAACACCTCCAAATCATCCTCGCTTTCTCCAATCACCTCTCTCCCACAATCAGCCCACACTTGAACACCATTCATCTCCTACCGTCATTATTGTGAACTAGCCAAACATCTTCACTGCAACAACCACGCAGCTTCCTCGACAACAAAGCAACCACACTCTGACGACCCAAACACATCATCCCCATCCTCCTTTTGCCCAAACACATCAGTGATAGCACCATCCTTGCTTGAATCTACAACAACTCATATACGACATTCGCACACTCACAGCTACTACACGCAAGACCCAACCATCCTCCATGGTCCGCTCTCTCGCCATCACTCCACTGACCAGCGAGTGCTGAACAAGTTCCAACAATAGCACCCAACAGCCCACTATTGAGTACTCCTAACGAACCCTCGATCAGCCACCTACTCCCAATACACATGCTATAGCAGTGTGACAACAACAACACAGCACCCAACCGACTGCCGCTTGACCAAACTTCATTGCAGCAAGCTCCGCTCACAACCCGACGCTAACAATGTACAGCAACGAACAAAACACCATCTACAATGGCCACTTCGTCCACGTGCTAGTAGCAGCAACAACCCAAGCGTGATCTGTCACAAGGAGATCCAACCGTAGCAGCCACATACAGCAGCATTCAAACAATTCATTACAATCCTACGCAACCATCCTCGTTCCCCTTTAGCAGTCTAACATCCTGAGCTCTATACATACCGAAAACAACCCAGCAATGAATCCATGCGACATCACCACATACCCCACCATAACCAAGCATACTCCTGTGCAATCCTGCATAGCACCTATCTTCAACCTTAAAATCGGTCGATACATATACATTCTCAACCAAGAATCAAGCACAACTGCGACGATACGTCCTTTTCTTAATTACCCTAACCACGCTGACTACTCGTGCTCAGGTAAGTCGAAGTGTTTATTTAATTTTTATTTTGTCGCTTCTTCCTTTTTTATTCTTTTACTTGTCATGTGTTTAATAATTGTTTAGTAATTGTCTTCAAAATATATGAAGAAACAAAAATATTTCAGTTTAGGAAATTTTGCCTTTCATAAACTTTATTTTTAGCATTAGGTCTTTAGAATTTCTCACTTGAAAATTTTGTTTTTTAAAATAAAAAAAAAATAATGACAAACCCTTTTCAAAACTAGTACATTAGAGAAAAGATTTCTATAAAATAAATATTCAAAAATTAGGACCCTTTTAGAACTTTCTTTGAATAAACTACTTGGATTGAAAATATAAACCTAATGAATTTTCAAAACTAAAACAAACCAACATACTAAAGTTTTCAGAAAAAATTATAAACGTTTGATCCCGACTAATTGGTATATAGGCATCTCCAAGGCAATGAAAAAATCTATAAAAACTTATGTTTTTATTTATTTATTTTCATTTTTTTTATTTTTCTTAAAAACATTAAAAAGAGACAATTTTGAAAAATAAAACCTAATTTTGAAAAAATAGTAGTGATACACCTTAAGGTTTAATAGGTAGCCTCCAAATTTGGAATTCTCTAGCTTTCATCAATTTAAAATCAAAGACCGACAGTTAAATTGTAGTCAATGCACCTAATTGATTATAATTTCTCCTTCTTTCTTAACTCCAATTAGGTGGTGACTTTAAAAAGATTTTCAATTAAAAAAAAATGAAAATTTCTATTTTCTCTAGTAAGAGATTAATATTAAATAGGTTAGGGTTTAGTATTAATCAAAAAATGAAAAATAAGATTTAAATAAGAAATCAAAAAATCAAGCTCGACATTCTCAAGTGAAATTTCACTCCTTTTAGTTTGAAAAAATCTTTCCAAAAAATACTCACAAATATCGGGTTCTTATCATCAAAGATATTTTCAGGAATCCAATTTAATTTTAAAACATTGTTTATATAGGCTTATGCAACTTGTAAAGTCGTATAAGGATATGTCAACGCAATGAAGTGTGCATAGTTGCTCAAAAGGTCCACCACCATTATTATGACTTCCTTGGCATTGGATTTTGACAATCATTGAATAAAATCAACAATAACCTTACTCTAACACTCTAATAGAATGGGTAAAACTATAACTACTCTAGATAAGCCATGTTTTCCATTATATCACTACATATGTCACATTCCCTCACATATTCCTAATTTCTCTCTCCATTTCTGGGCAATAGTGGATCGAACCAAGCCTCCTATATGTAGCCTGAGCTCTTGCATATCCCCTATAGCGCCATCTTGATAGATGTGAGAGAGTTTCAACATCAAAGTCGACTATGATCCTATAACTATTTTACCCTTTCTTCTTAGAACTCCTCTCTCAAAAGCAAAGTGGCCACAAGTCTAACCCTTTTCAAGCTTCTTAATAATAGTTTCATATCCTCCAAGCAAGACCAGTTGTTCTTAATCTCTTATAAAACTACAGGAGCCATTGGTGTGACTTATAAGGCCTGCAACATGGCCTCTTTCATTAAAGACAATGAGTAAGGCAACATTGTTAGCCTTTCTACTCCTGTATTAGATCTCTTAATCAAGTCCTAATAACTTGATTAGGCACTTTTGTTTACTAGCAATTACTAGCCTTTACTCCAAAAAATACTTTAAATCGTGATGCTTAGCTCTTATTACAAAATGTCTTCAATAAGATAATGTTGGCCACTTTCTCTATTTCATGCACCATAGCTAAGAGACCCTTCTCGTTTGAAGTCAATCTAAGCTACCTAGGAGGTAGAGTTTTGCTCAAATAGCGATTAAGTGGTTATCTTATATCAAGACTATGCCAATTCCTTCACTATACACATCCATTTCAATTACAATTTCCTTAGAATAATTTAAGAGTTTCAAAACCTAAGAACTAGTGAAGGTCAATTTCGGTTGGTTAAAGGCAACATTGGCTTCATAATAGTTCCAACTAAATTGACACTTCTTTAACAACACAGTACGTAGGCATGATATAGTTCCATAGCCATTAAGGAACCAACGATAATAGCTTATAAGGCCAAGGAACCCTTTTAGCTATTTAAATGTCTCGAGAACGGGCTAATTCACTATTGCTTCTATTTTTTTAAGGTTGGTTACAACCCTTCTCTTATAATTATGTGGCTTAGATACTCAATTCAGGTAAGTTCAAAAACACACTTACTCTTTGTAAAAAACAATTGCTTCTTTTTCAATATTTTGAACACAATCCGTAAGTGAGTGGCATGTTGTTCCATCATCTTGATATATATTAGGATGTCTTTAGAAAATACCAAGATGAACTTTCTCAATTGCTCTTTGAAAATGTGGTTGATTAACCCTAAGAAAAGTGTTATGTTCATTTGTTATATCAAAGTGCATCATTATATATTTACAGTTCCCTTTGTATGTCATGAATCCAATCTTATAAATATCATCAATGTACATTCATATTTGATGGTATCCTAAGTGTAAATCTAATTTAGTGAATCAGCTAGCTCCATGTGACTCATCAAAAAAGTCTTTAATGATGGAAATAGAAAACCTATCCTTAATAATATGTTGGTTAAGCTCTCAATAATCTATGCACATTCTCCATGTGTTGTCCTTTTTCTTCACTAAGATAACAAGCGAAGTAAAACGACTATGACTTCGGAAAATTACACTACTTTCGTACATCTCTTTCACCATGGCTTCCAGGATATCTTTTTAAGGCATCAAATGTCTAGATGGCCCAATGTTTATAAGCTAAGTGCACTATTTTAAACAAATTCGATGGTCAAATTCCATAACATTTAGATCTTGTTATCCTAAGTGACCTATACAAAGGAAATGACATTGAGTAATCTTTGCATAATAGGAAAAGTGTTGCTTATAATTTGGATCTTAGGATCTTATGTGACCCAACAAAGGTCTTTGAGTGTACTCAAACAATAGGGGAAGTGCTGCTTATAATTTAGATCTTGTGATCTCAAGTAACCCCAATAGAGGAAGTGTAGTTGAGTGACCTTTGGATAATAAGGGAAATGCTACATATAATTTGGATCTTGTGAACAAAAATGTGATAAACTGCCAACCTTTGGACCACTCACTTATACCCATCTTTGAGGCCTATAGTCTCCCGCCCAAAGAATTCTTTCTTGCCAACCTGTCAAAGAAAAGTACTAGTACACAAAAGAATAATGGGTGAACTCTTTGAAGTCCCAGCTTGGATACACCTTACTTTACTCTGACCCTTACACAGTCATTAAACTATCAACTACTAAAGCCGATCTGTTGAATGTCAAGGCTCAAGCACCCATGCACCAAACTCTTCTCTTCCAACATATTGAACTAACGACTACTAATGCCAACTTGAAAAGTGTCAAGGTTGAGTCCCCTACCTACCGAGTCCCACTAACTTGGCCTACTAAATAGCACATGTATCCAGTCGCAACTCGGCAAGTAGGGGACTCTGAGTACCCTTTATCAATAGCATCTCCAACGTCAATACAACTCAACCCCAACATCCCAAGACTCTAGAACATGTATCTAACCATAACGTGCCACCTATCATTCCCTTTTCTAATATTGTATTATATTCCTTTATTCTATTTGACCCTTTTACCCTTTTGGTAATGTACTATAATAGTAATTTTGTATTACCCTTTATTGTAATTACTTAGGTTTTCTTGTTGCCCCAGAGACTTACTATAAATTGTTCCTTTTCTTAGCAGCCAAAAATATCATATACCTTACATCTATTGAATATTCTTGTTCTTGTGAAATATTCCCTCTCTAAGTTCATTTCCCCTTACACTCTTATCTAATCTTGCCGAGTATAATACAAATCGTAGCCAAGAGCAGACAAAGCCGATCGTAGGGATGGGTCCAAACTTATCGAAAGCTTGAAATGAGTAATGGAAAGCACACAAGAAAGTAGTAAGAGAGGGAACAACAAGCAAACCCACGAATAGCTCAAAGGGATATGATGCATCAGTGGAACTTCTAAAGACTCACGATACGGCTCGATATAGTACACAAATTGATCCGATGAAGTTATTCTCCACCTAACCTTACTTAAAAGTTAAGATAAGAGTGAAGTGAGAATAAATAAGCTAAAAAGAGCAATGTTCACAAAAAGGAATATTCAATGTATTAGTGGTAAGATGATATCCTGCAGCTAAATGTATAGTAGGTATTTATACCCAAGATTTTAGGGCAACTTACCTAAAAATGGAAAAAACAAATAGGGTAGTAGCCTAAAGAAGTAATATACAAGGAATAATAAAGGATACAATGGAAAATATAACTAAAATGAATATTCTATATGGAAGATTTTGGCACATGGTTGCTCAAACACGTAACTCGCTGTAGGTAGATGACTTTTCTAGCAGAAAAAACAATTCTGTACAATCAGCTTGATTTCTCTTGAGCCGAGGTAATAAGCAAGGGTGCTGAGTAGGAGCTCCGAGTAGATGTAAGCTTGGCCAAAGAGGAGTAGTTATGGACTTGTACGAGGTCTCTCGTCATCTTGGCACAAATGTTGCCGAGCTTGGGGTCGATTCAAACATGCCGAACAGGAGTGAATGGAAAGGTGGGGCTATTAACAAAGCTTTCATCTGGTCAGCAAATGACTTTTAAGAGATGTCCAATCACTTGGCTTGGTGTAGGGAGCTAGTCGACAGCAAGGAGCAGCTCAGCTTGACAAGGGTCGGTTAGAGCAAGAGGATTCGCCATGTTAATCCTTCTAATGCTCTAACCCGACTGCGGGTTAAGAGCCCAATAGCTTGATTCCTAATAAAGTAACTCGAGATTAATGGTGAGTAGACCTTAGTATTAGCTTGTGCGTCATATCAAGTGAAATACTAAGTTATGTTATGTTTGTTAGTGCATCATATCATCTTAGTAGGTCATAAAAGCTACTGTGTTTGACCATTCGTCCATTCCCTTTTTCTTTGATATCTCGAAGGACCCATTTGGTTACTATCACCTACGATATGCCCTAATGATTATTGAACTCTTAGACACATCAAAGTGACCCCAAGAAAAGGAGTGTATTGAGTGACCTCTATGTATAGAGGAAGTACCACATATAATTTTGATCTTATGACCCCAATGGAAGAAGTGTCGTTGAGGGGATGTTTTACTCTACATACCTAAGTCATAAGTCAAAGTATAGGCACCACTATGAATTAGAAGGGAGTAAGAGTGACTTACATAAGGTTGTAGTTCCATAGTTATTCGATCCAATAAATCTTCAAGTTAAGTTATTTTATTAATAAAGTATGAGGTTAGGCCTTATGCTCTACATATCAAAATGAAGTATAGTGCCACTCTAGTGATTAGAGTTTCGAAGTACACTTTGCACTCTCATTTTCATTGTAAATATTGGTGATGAGGAACGAATTTTCAAACATGTTAGAACCTTGAAGTTTCATATACTCGAGTCAAAGCAATCACAAGATGGGTAACCTCTTGAGAAACAACTTATAATAAGGGATAAAACCATATGATTTACTATGTCAAAGCAAACAATACCTCGATAGAAGAAGTTCTGATTAAGTCATTTAGTAATTTGTGGTTCTAGTCACATGCTAGCTCCCTAGGCTTCTCAAATATATCAGTGAATTCTTCAAGCAAATAAACCATTTCAAGGCTTAACCTCAATATTTTCTACCTCCTTACTAATTTTTTCACATGAATTACCCAACAATACACACTAAAGCTATTCCGAGCAGTTAACAACATAGAGAGAATTTTACCTTCAATTCTTACACTTCTTCATTTTCAGCTACAAGGCAGCAAGTCTAGTTTCCCCATTCAAACTCCATAGTGAGTTGCTTGAAATTCATTTAATTCTACCTAACTTACTCAACTAAGTCACTCTCAATTTAAGATCATAACCTAATTAGGGCAACTAAATATACTTCAACCATAAAATCTATCCCTTATATCTTCCACTTGAAAGCCTCAATTGTTGTACAAGTTAGCCCATCAACTAAGATTACTTTAATTGGAGTGACCTCTATTGATACGTAATGGAAGCTCTAATTAATTTGTCATTAAAAAAAATTAATGAGCTTCCTGCGTCAATTAAAATATTTAACTTTGCCATTGGTAGTGCTCAATAACTCTCATACACCTTGAGTCCTTATGAGTGTCTCCTCTTAAAGAGCATAACATGAGCTTAGACAACTCAATTTCAAGGACTCCATTCACATTCTAGTCTACATCTTCAAGTTGTCCTTCCACTTCTTCTTCTACGATGATCATATTCAATTGCTTATTCTTGCATTTATGGCTAGAATAAAAGGTCCACCACACTAAATATACAATTTTTTTTTTTCCCTCTTTTCTCATCTAACTCTTCAAGGGTGAAGCAATAGGTAGTCTTCTAGTTATTTTGTAGGGTCGTATAGGCTCGGTTTTTGGGGAGTGTGAGTAAGTGCACTAGGTTGTATGGTTTAGTTATGTATAAGGTGTATGTTTGGTTTCTGTGTAAGGTTGGTTCTATATTGCTAGATTTAGGTAATAGTGGAGAGTGTTTTGGTGCTTTTTAGGTTATGACTACAAAGAGATTGATTTAGGGCATTCAACAAGGTAACCCATTATGTTAGAAACATACAAGGAATTTAATAATATTAGTTGTGGAAACCCCATAAGCTCGAAATTCGAAAATATAATAAAATATTAAAAATATTGCTAAAATAGTGAAGATTTACTATATTTTCATGATAACAAAAAGAGTAAAGATATTTAACAAGTATGATAAGTGTACAGATCATTAAACAAAATATAAGAAATTATTCTAGAATTAAATTTGAAATTTAGAAGCAAATTCAGAGACCGATTCAGAATCACTAAACAAGATTAGATATTACAAGACAATTTGATCTGTGAAGTTTATTGGGTTATTTATTGTTTAAGGGCTTAACTCCACTTGTTGAATATATTTAGATAATGTATCCAATAAGTTCTACCAGTTGGATAATTAAATCTATGAGGATTTAGTAGGAATTAATTAAAATATTTTAAAGTTAAGCTTAATCAAACATGATATCTTATGACAGAAAAAGATTTTTATTGGAATTATTTTATTAGATTATTTACAAGAATTGTGATGGATTATCATGAAGATATGTAGAGAATTTCAAGAAGTTTTTATTAGAGCTCAAATCAAGTATGAACAAGAGCACATGTGTAGAGATATTATAAGATAAGGATGACTCTTAATCTTATTATTGCAAATTTTATCAAATTTAAATTGAGCTATTATTTTTGAAGGATATTTATTCAAAAGTATTGAGTTTGGTTTCAAATACACAAGTACAGCTCAAGCTAGAATATTTCAAAAGCCTCAAATTCGAATTTAACATATTCAAGTATCAAAATTTGCTCTTAACTTTTAGGAGATATTCTTTTCAAAGGAAATTCTAATTTTTGAAAACATACTAATGTATTACAAGAAGGAACTAGAGTATGCATTCAAGGAATTGAGCAAAATTCATTCCTAATATCAGCAGTAGTGTGACATTCAAAGAGATTCAATCAACAAAAGATTTTTAACTTCCACAAATGAAGGGATTATAACTCCCAATGGCTAAATTAAGATTTTTCAAGATCTTTGAAGTTATGTCAAAGACTTATCCAAGATCTTAGCAAAGAAATGTTGCAATTAAAGGATATTGATCGCCTCTTTTTAGAGCTTTCAAGTTTTACAATTTATAAACCTATATTCTATCTTTAACTCGGTTCAACAGGCAAGTGTACCTATCGTTTTATAGCATGGATGAGGATAAGGTCATCTCCACTGGGAAAATGACTTAAACACTAGTAATTAATAATTTTCCTATTATCTAACAGTCAAATTTATTGAGTGATCGATTAGTAAGAGTCTAATTGTTAACTAAACTACACTAATCCACAACCTAAAGTGATTAATACAATGATTACAAGAACGATTACAAAAAATACACTTAACATGCAAACTTGCTTCATTACATAGTATAATCTTACCAAAATACTTTTTATCCTAATACTTATTAACTGCGGGAAATTACAGTATGTAGGCATTCTTCTCAGAACTACTTCTTTCTAATCCTAATTATATCTATTGGAATCTTTTCCTAATTAATAGCTTACTAAGATTGCATTAATATCGTGTTAATGTATTGACTCCCTTACGAATGCAACAACTTTCCTAATAATATCTCTATTATCAAGAGTAAGTTATTCCAATAAACTAGATCTATTCAATAGAATTGTCTCTTGACATATTCTATTGAAATCCATCTTAAGTTAATGTCGTGCACTACACCATATTTAGATTTATTAAATGTCATTCATTAGAATTAATAAACATCAGGAAATTACTTTTGAAATCACTTGATCATACTAGTAATGTAGCAAGCCCTAACGGATTACTCACATATGATAAAACAACAATACAAACTAATAGGAAACATAATTAAACATAAATAAAACATAGAATAAGTTAAAAGTAGAAACCCCTTTTTTATTCCACTAAAGAAGTCTAATGAATACACAAACAACGAATTCATGTCGTCTCTCTCGAGTGATTCTAAGAAAGTACAATACGCATTTAGGAAATGATGTAGAAGACAAATGGAAAAATGTAAACTAGGTACGAAGATGGGTGAATGGATGTGTTATGGATAGGTGATGTGTTGTTTTTTATGATGTCTACTCTCCTAAAATTTGATGTTTGAAAATTGATTATTTCCCTCCACAAGTTATGGTATCTTTTTATATTCTCCCCATCAAAAGACTTGAATCTACCCCTTCACAGCACCACTTGACATTTCTCATGTATTGATTCGTGTGAAAAGGTTGAAAAGAACAGTTGTGCCCCTTTTCTATCACACCTGTAACTCGGGGCATAATAGTCTCAAAAAGAATTATTTTTCATCAATCACAGCCGTTATTGAAGCCATGAACTCCTAGTCGCATTATTAGATATCATCACACTCGTGACAATAGCCGTGATCATCCTACTACTATATAATGATAGCCATGATTAATAGGAGAATCGTCAATACTTCATCTATCACGGCCGTAATAGAGGGCATGATCAAGTCTAGATTCTTCATTACTTCATTATCACACCCGTGATTGATACTACTTCATTGATTTCTTCTCCCTACGGTCGTAACTAACTAGAAAGCTGTTGTTCTTGTGTATAATTCATCCCCTTGCTTGTAACTTACCTGAAATCCATATTTTATACAATTAAGTACCCAAACTAAAGAATTAAATCATATTTATGATCAATTCTATGCATAAACATGCTTTAAAAGTGTAAAGTAATTTACACTTATTATATATAAAAGCAATGAAGTTTAAGTTTTCAATACACACTGATCTACAATTGTTTACTGTAATTTTCTTTTTTGAGAAAATTCAGAGACACATTTCAAAGCTAAATCAAAGATAACACTATCTATTCTAGTTTCAAATTTTGATTTTGTCTTATACTTTCAATGTGAGGATCATTGTATTCTATCCTCATTATTATTATAAATCTTATTATTCAATAGATAAGATTTGTGTTAAAGAGAGATTCAAAATTCTATAAATATGTATATAAGCAAGACTAGCCTAGTAAAAAAGAGTAAAAGACTTGTATTTATTTCTCTCTCAATTAAGATAGTGAAAATAAATAGCAGAATGACACCGATATGGATTACGGGATCTTTAGCAATAAAGCTGGAAGAGTGTAATAGGTATAAGGCCGAAACACTATAAATCTTGCATCTGATCTTCTCATCCTTACTCTCTTTACTTTGTGTTTTATTTATTGTTTTGCACCTACTATTGCTGAAGTAATTTAAAGGGACATGTTTGAGTTTGATTTTGCAAAATGTTTAAAATTTTTTAAGTAACCAATTCACCCCTTCTCCCCCTCCGACAACACCACCCCCCACCCCTCTCAAAGCAAGCCGACATGTACTCGTAATTATTAAAATACCCGAAAATGTGCAAATTTTATTAGATAAATAAAGAAAATATAGGGAAAAAATTATTAAAAATTTGCAAGATACTAGGAAACATTCCCTTTACGTGTGGTAAAGGTTAGAGTATACAAGGGAACTTTGGAAAAATCAACTTGAGATACTTAAGATAGTTTACCAACACATGTTTACTGTGTGAAAAAAAATCAAAATTACCCCAAAACTTTGTTATATAATGCAATCCGGTTCTCCTGAAGAAATTTTTATCCATTTGTTAGACTAGAAAAATTCTAAGAGAGAATTTGGGAGAGAGGAAGGAGGAAGAAAAAATTTAAGAAGATAATAACGCAAAATAAAGAGTTAAAGAGATCCCAAGGATAATTACCAAATGAAAGTGAAATTAGAACATCACTTGAAGGAGTAGCCAGCGCTGGATCTAGCCAATACACCTTCTCCCCTCTACGGTGGCTGGAGCACTAGATTGCGGTAAATCATTGATTTACCTCCTTTTTAACTAAAATTTAGGAATAATACCAAACAAACTCAAAAAAATTTAAAACTTGGTTTTCTTAAGTATTTTTGCATGAGAAATTCAAATTTCAAACCAAAATTTTGAAATTTTGAGTGCTAATATAGGATCCTCAAGAAAAACATCTTGCACAATATTTTAGATCACATTTTTGAAAAACCATCCAATGTTGTTTTAATTTGAAATTTTATAAGTATACTCCTAAAATGTTATATTTTGATGTTATGTGGTTAGATTTTCAAAATTGAATTATTGGATTTTTGGAAAAATTCCACTTTTGTGGAAACAGTGCGTTAATGGTGGTTTTTCTAAAAGGAGCTTGATGAAATTTGATAAAATCATGTTTACAATGTCACACCTCGAAGTAACAGAGTCGTAATAGTCTCGCCATGCAAATCATTTTAGGATAGAAGCTGACCTTACAGCCACTATCTTAAACCTTATTTACATAACGCGTTCATAACTAACTAGCTTTTAAGTAAACAGTACATAAATTAAACATGTTATTTAACTATATAATTATGAAAAATATATATTTACACTAAATAATCTGAGCATGTTTACAAGATTTAGTAGCCTAATCATAATCTAATTGAGTAATACATAAATTAATACTAAAAACTTTAAAGATGGAATCCAAACTTGAGAGTGTATCTAATCTTCAATTTTATATCCTCATTCCCCAAGATCCAGTAGTTATTACCTTTAGGATAGTTAAATGGCCACTTCTTAGTTAGCACCTACAACAACATCTATAGGGATGTAAGCAACCAACCACTCGATAAGTTAGGACAAAGTCTTAAAACTATGATTAAACATAAACAGGTTTAATAACCGAATTAGTTAAATGTAATGTATGTACAAGCGAATGTCATCACACAATGTTATCTAGCCCATCGTGGGATTAAAGAAATTACACCTACTCTAATCCAAGTTGAAGAGTTTCCATTTAATGCAACAACTCACGACCAAACCCAAACTTGTGTAATGGAGACACTGCTTGATAGGAGTTAAGCTATTTAGCCTTTGACCCACAGCCGAGCCCGAAGATTAAAAGGGCTAACAAGGCAAATCTTCCTACTCCAGTCAACTCCTGCCGAAGTCAAGTATCTCTTTGCTGAGTTACTCTATATGCTGAGTCGAATAATTACCCATCTCCTTAAAGTATGCTGAATTGAAGATTGCCAAGACAATAGCTAAACCATTCATGATTACTCTCACATCCGAGTCGACCAATTACTCGACATCACTCTTGCTGAGAGATCGAGAGAGAGACTTTAGACTAATCCTTAACTACCCCTACTCGGACAAGCAATTTGATTGTACACTTTTTTCTGCATCCTCCAAGGGAATCACTAATGTATCTTTACTACGTGTATAGGACCACGTATTGAATCTACTACACTAATCATTACTTTTCTTAACTATTTATTTTTACCCTCTTGTATTCTTGTACATTACTTCTTTAAGACAATATCCTTTTTGTCTTTTCCCTTTTAAGCAAGTTGCCATAACTTTCAAGTATAAATACCCCTTATATTTATAGCTATAAAGATCAAATTATCATCAATACAACTGAATATTCTTCTTTTCGTAAACATTATTTTGTTTACTCTCATTTCACTCTTATCCTAACCCTTAAGCAAGGTTAGGTGACAAATAACCTCACCAAACCATTTCGTGCGTCATATCGAGTTATGCCGTAAGTCCCCAGAAGTTCCATTGATGCATCATATCCCTTAAAGCGATTTGTGAGTTTTGCTTACTTTTCATTTACTTTTCTATTCTTTCGCACATTCCCCATCATCCCTTTTTCAAGCTTTCGACAAGCTTGGACCCATCCAGTGACTGACCTTGTTTGTTCTTGGTTACGATTCGCATCATCTTGGAATCAGAGTAGAGGTTCCACTTGAGTTGTAGTAGATTGTTTTGAAGTTCTATCTATACTTTGTTTTATGTATGTGAAACAAAGCAAGTTACTGTGTTTGTCTAACTACTGAGTTTACTGGCTATCAAATTTCTGGTATGTAGAAGTGTTTGCTAAAAAACCTAATCGAAGAGTTGGAAACTAAGATTTATCAGATAAAATGACGGAATCAAGTGTTAACATTGATGTTAGAGATGACAATAATGGTGTTGTCTACCATGGCCGATAGTCTTACAATACTCCTAGGAGTATTGACGAAAGACTTAATGAGGTGGCTTACCTCTTAGTTGAATTAACTCAAGTTATACACGCATTGGCTTATCGACCTACTGAAGTTGTACATAACACCTCACATGTTGCCTAACCTGCAAGAGGTCAAAACCCAGCTCAACAAGTTCGAGGTAAAGGAGTAGGCAAACGAGTAAAGAGAAGGATTGACTTGGGAGACATAGGAGAAGAGGATGAGGAGGAGTATTACGAATAAGAAAAGCGAGTTTGAGCACCTAGAGCATTAGACCATATGAAGCTTCAGATTCTAAGCTTCAATAAGTTTGGTAGTACGGATGAATACTTAAAGTGGGAAGAGAGGGTAGAGCGTGTGTTTGACTATTACCAATATAAGAATTACGAGAAAGTGAGAAGTACTATTGTTAAGTTCTTTAGATATACCACCATATACTAGAAAATTTTCTAGGCTATGAGGAGATGAGAAGGATACAAAAAGATTAATACTTAACCTGAGATGAAGAGAATACTTAGAAATAGATTTGTGCTAGATAATTATCTATAAGACACTTTTACCTAGCTTCAGAAGCTGAGGCAAGGAGGCCAAACTGTTGATGAGTATGTCCAAGAATTTCAAATACTTGTTATTCACTGTGAAGTGGAGGAACCACCAACATAAACAATCTCTAGATTCCTTATTAAATTGAGAGGTGACATTCAAGATATTGTGGAACTCCAACGATTTACCACAATGGATGAAGCTATTAGAATAGCCCAACGAGTGGAGAGGTAAAAAAGAAGCCGAGTATCGACCAGGACAGGAAAGTGACTAAGCTTAGTCAAGTATCGAGCCGATCCAAAGTGTAAATGTCTGAGGCGAACAAAAGGACTAACCTAATAGTGACATGCTGACCCAAACTTATGAGAAAGGGCAAGGATTTGATAGGAAGACAAACCAAATCAAGTGCTTCAAGTGCTAAGGTTTCGAACATATGGCTACTCAGTGCCCAAACTGAAGGACTACGGTCATTAAGAGTAACGTCTCGAAACTGGAAGTAGAGAGTACTAATGAAGAACCTGAGGAGGAGAGCACTGCTGAGAAAGAAGTTTCTCAGGAAAATGAACTCATTGAAGAGGATGTGTTTTCTAAGAACTTTGATCAGTTGATCTTGGTTGTCTAACGCACAATGAACATGGAACCCTCACACAGGGAGAAGCAGAAAGAGAATTTGTTTCATATCACCTGTAAGGTGAATGATCAGGTGTATGCCCTCATTGTGGATAGTAGTAGTTATACCAATGTGGCATCAACCAACTTGATCACAAAATTGAAGCTACCGACGGTTATACACCTAAGGCTGTACAAGTTGCACTGATTGAGTGAGAAGGGAGCACTACATGTCACCTAATAAGTATTACTGTCAATCACTATAAAAAATTACTCTGACCAGATTCTCTACAACATACTACCTATGTGCACTTCCTACGTATTGCTAGGCAGAACGTAGCTATTTGATAGAAGATTTATCCATGACGGATACCAGAATACATATATGTTCGAGAAGGACGGCAAAAAGATCATACTGAACCTAATGCCACCGAGAGAAGTTAACAAACTGTAGGCTAAACTTGCTCATGGATCGAAGAATACTCTAATGATGAATAGGGCAAAGCTCCAAGAGGCACTTAAAGCTGATGCGCTGACCCTCATGTTGGTTAGTCGACTATTAGAGTTAAAAGAGCGAGGTAAATTACCCCAAGAAGTAAAAGTGTTACTAGATGAGTACACCGATTTGTTCCCAGAAAAATTATGTAAAGGACTATCCCCTATCTGAGGCATAGAACATTGCATTAACTTAATATCTAGTGTCACCCTACCAAACAAGCTAACCTAGTAGATGAGCCTCGAATAAGCTTTTAAGCTCCAACGACAAGTTGATGAATTACTGGAGAGAAGGTATGTCAAGGAAAGTCTTAACCTTTACATTGTGCCGATGCTTCTGGTGCTAAAAAAGGATTGGACCTGGCAAATGTATATTGATAGTCGAGCCATAAACAAGATCACAATCAAATACAGGTATCATATCCTAAGGTTAGAAGAAATGTTGGATGAATTGAGTGGAGCTAAAATCTTCAACAAGATTGATCTAAAGTCTGGCTACCATCAAATTAGCATGAGGCTAGGAGATGAGTGGAAAACTGTATTCAAAACTCAGCATGGACTCTATGAGTGGATGGTCATGTCATTTGGCTTATCAAATGCCCCAAAAACTTCCATGAGATTAATGAATCTTATGTTGAGAGATCTAATAGTGTATCATGGTGTAATTTGATAACATCCTAATGTACAATACTGACATGCTGAGTCACTATCAACATCTCCAAGCCATACTGAATATCTTCCGTGCTAAGAGATTATTCAGTAATCTTAAGAAGTGTTGTTTTTAGTAGGAGGAAGTGTTGTTCTTGGGCTACATAGTAAGTGGAGGAGGCTTAAGAGTAGACAATGAAAAGATCCAAGCAATCTTCGAGTAGCTGACGCCTACGACTTGTGTCGATGTGAGAAGTTTCCATAGACTGGCTATATTCTATAGAAGATTCATCGAGAATTTCAATACCCTCACTGCACCACTTACTAATCTAATAAAGAAGAACATTGACTTCCAATAGACGAGTATCATGTAGAAGATGGATACTTGTTCTAAGGAGGAAAATTGTATGTACTAACCTATTCACTAAGGGAATTACTAATCAGGGAAGCCCATAGTAGGAGACTCTTCGGGCATTTTGGTGAAAGAAGGACCTATAAACTATTGAGTGGTCGAGTGGTTGTTTCTTCTAGTCGAGAATGAGGCGAGATGTACATCGAGTTGTTGAAAACTATACCATGTTCAAGAGGTCTAAGTGCCCAATCAAGCAGAAGAAAGTAATGTCTTTGCCTATTCCGACGAAACTATGGACTAAGTTGAGCATAGACTTTGTTCTCAAATTACCACGAACTACCCGAGGTAAAGATTCTATAATGGTTATCTTGGATAGGTTTAGCAAGATGGCACACTTTGTGCCCTACTCCAAAACTAACGATGCTTCTACTATTGCTTCTCTTTTCTTGTAAGAAATTGTTAGGTTACACGGCGTATCGAGAAGCATAATATCAAACAAAGATACAAAGTTCTTGAGCCATTTTTAGAGAACTCTATGGCAATTGATAGGGACCAAACTGTTATTTAGCACTTCCTATCACCCCTAAACGGATGGCCAAATGGAGGTAATCAATCGTACTTTGAGATCATTGCTCCGAGCTACAGTGGGTAAAAACTTGGCTAATTAGGACATCTGCTTACCAATGGTCAAGTTCGCTTACAACCAAATAGTACATAACACCACCAAGTAGACCCCCTTTGAGGTTGTCTATGGTTTCAATCCCAAGTTGCCCTCGATCACACCCCTATACCTAATCCGAGAAAGAAGACCCTGATGTGAGAGCCTAAGCACAGTCCCTTCCGCACATCTATAACAAGGTCACTTGGTAGATCAACTAAGCTGCCCAAAGAATGTGAGAGAGGACCAAGGGTAAAACGGTTAAACAATTCCAGCCATGAGACTTGGTGTAGCTGCACCTTAACAAGGACAGGTTTCCAAGTAAAAAGAGAAATAAGTTATCTACAAGAGTTGAAGGACCTTTCAGAATCCTTCAAAAAATCAATGACAATGCCTATAGGTTTGAGCTACCCGAAGACTATGAGATTTCTAACACCTTCAACATTACTAACCTCAGTCCATATCACCCTGACAGAGAGCTAATCGAAAACCACTCAGATTTGATCTCAAATGCAAATCAACCTAGAAGGAAAGATAAGAATCAGGCTACTAGGCCTTTGACCTACAGCCGAGCCCAAGAACTGAAAGGGCTGGCAAGGTGGATCTTCTTACTCCAGCCAACTCCTATCGAAGCCGAGTATCTCTTTATCGAGTATCTCTTTGTCGAGTCACTCTGTATGCCGAGCCAAATGACTGCCTATCTCTTTGAAGTGTGCCAAATTAAAGATTGCTAAGACAACAGCTAAACCATTCACAATTACTCTCACATTTGAGCCAACCAATTACTTAGCATCACTCTTACCGAAAGATTGAAAGAGAGACTCTGGACTAATCCTTAGCCACCCCTACTCAGATAAGCAATCTGATCGTATACTTTTTTCTATATCCTCCAATGGCATCGCCAATGTAACTCTATTATGTATATAGGACCACGTGTAGAATCTGCCACACTAATTATTGCTTTTCTTGAATATTCATTTTTACCCTCTTATATTCTTGTATATTACTTCTTTAGAACAATACCTTATTTGTCTTTTCCCTTTTAGCCAAGTTGCCTTAACTTTCGGGTATAAATACCCCTTGTATTTGTAGCTGTAGCTGTAGCTGTAGCTGTAAAGATCAAATTATCATCAATACAACTAAGTATTCTTCCATTCGTAAACACTGTTTTGTTTACTTTCATTTCACTCTTATCCTAACCCTTAAGTTAGACTAAGTAGCGAGTAACCTTACTAAACCAATTCGTTCGTCATATCGTACCGTGAGTCCTCGGAAGTTCCATTGGTACATCATATCCCTTGAAGCTATTCATAGGTTTTGCTTACTTTTCATTCACTTTTTCATTCTTTCATATATTCCTTATCACCCCTTTTTCAAGCTTTGACCCATCCAGCGACTGATCTTGTCTGTTCTTACTCACAGTTCGCATCACCACTCCTACCTTCGAGCCATTGACTTTACCCTTATCGCAATCTCCTCACCTGTTACTTAGTTCGACTAAGAATGAAAAAATGACCCATTATGTTATCCAGTGTTATCCCTTTTAAAGGAGTCGGTATTTGGCCAGGAGTTGGTATTTGGCTAGAGAACCCTAAACATCTCCCTTAATGGGTTGCTATGTAAGTCCAATTTAGATTGACAAGTCATATATTTAGTTAAATCCGATTTAAAGTGTTCAAACATTTCAAACAAATCACATAAATACAAGCCAGAACATCAAATCAAAATTATATCATCAAACTCAGAAACAAGCACATACAAGCATGCGCACAATCAACTATTTAGTAAACACAATCAAATACAATTTTAAGCCACCGAGTACTATAAATTAATACTCTGAAATACAGTAACGTATTAATCCCAACTTACCTAAACTCCTTACTTGCTCACTCAAGGTACGACAGGTATAATCCATCGTCGATAATCCCTATAATACAAATGTTATTTTAGTTCTTATATAACTATTATAGATAGGTTTTATTCTATAATGTAAATTATGATTATCTTTAGTTTAAGGTCTTACTATATTTAGTGATTTAGGTCTAAGTCACTTAAGATTACTTTTCTTATTTAGATAGGTTTTGAATTTGCTTCTTATTTCAATTCTGATTTAGCTTCTAAATTAGGTTTTAATTCAGTTTTCAATTACAGGTTTTATACACGATGATGGGAATCAAGCTACTAGGCCCCTGACCCGCATCCGAGCTTAAAGACTAGAGCGGCTGGCACGACGAATCCGTATGTTCCAACCAACCCCTACTGAGGCCAAGTATTGCCTTGCCGAATCACCTCTATTGTCGTACCATATGATCGTCCACTATTTTGTAGTATGCCAAGTTGACGATTACTCTCTATTGCTGAGTCGACCAACTACTCGGCATCTTCCTTGCTAAGAAGTTGAGAGAGAGCGGTCAAACTAAGTAAGCCATCCCTGCCCGAATAAACCCATCTGTCCGTGCTTTTTGTCCACATCTCCTAATAACCTTACCAATGCAGCATCACCACGTATACAATATCATGTGTAGAATCTATAGCACCAATGATTGTTTTCCTTGTATATTCATTTTTGCCCTTTTATATCATGTACATTACTTCTCTAGGAAATATCCTTTTTGTCTTTTCCTTTTTGGGCAAGTTGTCCTAACTTAAGAGTATAAATACCCTTGTACTTGTAACCGTAAGAAGGCATATTACCTTCAATACACTTAACTACTTTTTCCCTTATATAAACACTGTTTGTTTACTCTCAACATCACTCTTGTCCTTTCCCTTAAGGAAGGTCAGGTGGCGAGTAACCTCATTGGACCAATTCATGTGTCATATCGAATTATACCATGAGTCCTCAGAAGTTCCTTTAATTAGTCATATCCTCTGGAGCTGTTTATGGGTTTTTGCTTTTTATTTCATTCGTCATTTTTACCCCTTTTGTACCTTTCCCCATTAACCCATTTCAAGCTTTCTGCAAACTTAGACCTATCCAACAACTGGCCTTATCTATTCTTGGTCACAGTTTACACCATCTTAGTATCAGAGAGAAGGTTTTATGTGAGCTATAGTTATTTCTTCCTAAATTCTGTTATACTATGTTTTATGTATGAGAAATAAAGTAAGTTACTGTGTTCATTTGATTGCTGTGTTGTTAGTTGTTTACTTTCTAAAGTGTTTATTTGAATTTGAATCTGTGAAGAAAAATGACATATCCAAGTGTGAATGTTAATGCTGGTGATGACAATGAAGTTGTCTACTATGGACAACAATCTCAGGGAACTCTTAAGAATACTGACGAGAGACTTGATGAGGTAACTAACCTCTTGATCAATCTGACCCGAGCTATTCATGCCTTATTTTGCCAACCCACTGAGACCGTGCAAAACACACCACAAGCTACTCAACTTGTTAGAGGTCAAAACCCAACTCGACCAATTCGAGTTGGAGGAGCTGGCAGACGAGTAAGGCGAATAATAGACTTGAGAGAGCTTAATGAGGAGGAAGAAGAGTATTTTGAAGAGGAGCATGTACGAGTCCCTAAAGCATCCAATCATGTGAAGCTTCGGATTCCAAGTTTCAATGGATTTGGGAATACTGACAAGTATCTAGATTGAGAAGAGAAGGTGGAGCGTGTATTTGATTACTATTAATATGAGGATTATGAAAAAGTGAGAACTGTTGCTGTTGAATTCTCTAAATATGCCGCCATGTAGTGGAAGAATTTTCAAGCCATAAGAAGAAGAGAGGGATACTGAGAGATTAACACCTAGCCCGAGATGAAAAGAGTGCTCGGAAACAGATTCGTGCCAGAAGCCTATCTTCAAGATACTTTTACTTGGCTTCAAGAGTTGAGACATGGAGGGCGAACTTTTGATGAATATGTTTAAGAATTCCAAATGCTTATGATAAAATACGAAGTGAAGGAACCACCAGCCCGAACAATCTCAAGATTTATTACTGAACTGAGAAGAGACATCCAAGACATTGTAGAGCTCCAACGATTTAACACAATGGATGAAGCTGCTAGGATTGCCTAACGAGTAGAGAAGCAAAGATGCAGAAAAGCAACCAAGTAGTGACAAGAATGCCGACTAGTCAACTCGAACAAGTAAGTCACAAGACTCTACCGAGTACCGAGCCAAGCAGAAGGGTTGATGTCAAAACCGAGCAAAAAAATCAACTTGAAGATATAGCACCGACCCGAACGTATGAGAAAGGGCAAGGGTTTAGCAGGAAGACTAACCAAATCAAGTACTTCAAGTGTCAAGGGTTTAAACATATGGCTGCTCAATGCTCGAACCAAAGGACAATAGTCATTAAGAGAGACATTCCGAAGTTATACGTAGAGAGTACGGATGAGGAACCTAAAGAGGAGGTTCCAACCGAGAATGAAAATGCCAAAAAGGAGTTAATTAAGGAAGACTTATATGTCGAGGACTTAGACCAGCTACTCATGGTTGTCCAATGTACTATGAGTATAGAACCCTCACAAGAGGAGGAGTAGAGAGAAAACTTATTTCATATCACCTACAAGGTAAATGATCAAATGTGTACCCTCAGTGGGAGCTACACCAATGTAGCATCAGCTGACCTCGTTTCAAAACTAAGGTTGCCGACTCTTGCACATCCGAAGCTGTACAAGTTACACTTGTTGAGTGAGGAGGGAGCATTACACATCACTAAGGCAAATATTACTTCCGATCACTATCGACAATTACTCCAACTAGATTCTTTGCAACGTATTGCCCATGTACGTGTCTCACATGTTGCTAGGAAGACCGTAACTATTTAATCAGAAAGTCATCCACGACGGTTACAGGAATACCTACATGCTCGAGAAGGATGATCAGAAGATTACGCTAAATCCGATGCCTCCGAGAGAAGTTCACAAGCTACAAATGAAACTTACTCATGGTTCAAAGAAGGCTCTGGTGATGAGTAGAGCCGAGCTCCAAGAAGCCATTAATGCCAATGAGTCAACCCTCCTATTGGTCAAGTGACTACTAGAAATGAAGAAATGAGATGATTTACCCCAAGAGGTGAAAAAACTGTTGGATGAATATGTTGACCTGTTGCTAGAAGGGTTGCCAAAAGGGTTGCCCCCAACCCGAGAAATAGAGCACTATATTGACTCAGTACCAGGTGCTGCATTGTCGAATAAGCCAGCTTATCGGATAAATCCCGAGTAGGCTTCTGCGCTTTAACGTCAAGTCAATAAGTTGCTGGAAAGAGGATACATGAGAGAGAGTCTCAACCCTTATGCTATGCCTACACTTCTAGTAGCGAAGAAGGATGGAACTTAGCGGATATGTGTTGACAGTCGAGCTGTGAACAAAATCACAATCAAATACAGGTATTCGATCCCGAGGCTAGAAAAAATGTTGGATAAACTGAGTGGAGCCAAAATTTTCAACAAAATTGATCTCAAGTCTAGCTGCCATTAAATCCACATAAGGCCAGGAGACGAGTGAAAGACTGCATTCAAGACTCAACATGGACTTTACGAATGGATGGTCATGCCCTTCGACTTATCGAATGCCCTAAGCACCTTCATGAGACTTATGAACCATGTGCTGAGGCATCTCATCAGGAAGTATGTCGTGGTGTACTTTGATAACATCCCGATCTACAATGCTAACATGTCGAGTCATTATGAACACATCCAAGCAGTCCTGGATATCCTTCATACTAAGAGACTATTCGACAATTTGAAGAAATATTACTTCTGCCAGGAGGAAGTGGTATTCTTAGGTTATGTAGTCAGTAGAGAAAGCTTATGAGTTGATGATGAAAAGATCCAAGCAATTGTTGAGTAGCTGACCCCTATTACTTATGCCAACATGAAAAGTTTCCATAGATTGGCCTCGTTTTACCAAAGGTTCATCAGGAACTTTAGCACACTCGCCACACTACTTACTGAATTAATGAAGAAAAAAACCAACTTCCATTGGGGAGAAAATGAAGAGAGGAGTTTTTTTGAGATTAAGAAGAGGTTGACCTCCGCCCCGGTGTCAGTAGTACTTGACTTCGACAAAATTTTTTAGCTAAAGTGCAATACGTCAGGCATTGGAATAGGCGTTGTCCTAATGCAAGAAGGTTGATCAATTGCCTTCTACAATGAGAAGCTCTGAGGACCCTAGTTAAATTACTTCGTGTATGACAAAGAGTTCTTGGCACTAATCCGAGCACTACAAATGTAGTAGCACTACTACCGAGAGAATTTGTTATATATACTAACCATAAATCCCTACGATACTTCCAAAGTCAAACCAAGCTATCCAAGCGACAAGCAAGATGGGTTGAATTCTTTAAGAGATTCAATTTTGTGATCAAGTACAAACAAGGAAAGAGCAATATAGTTACAAACACTCTTTTAAGGAGGCATGCGAGTATCAAAAAACAGTACTCCGAAGATCCATACTTTGAACCAATAATTTCGTGACACATAGATGGAAGAACAGTGGACGAGTATTATGTAAAGGATGGCTATCTGTTCTGAGGAGGGAAACTATGCATGCTGACTTGTTCCCTATAGGAATTTTTAATTAAGGAAGCCCACACAGAGGACTCTCCGAACACTTTAGAGAGAGAAGGACCTATGAACTATTGAATGGCCAATTCTTTTGGCTGAGAATGTGAAGGGATGTGTACAGAGTGGTTAAAAGCTGTACTATATGCAAAAAGGCCAAGTGCCAAGCCGAACAAGGGAAGGCAATGCCCCTACCTATTCTGACAAGGCCGTGGACTGAACTAAGAATGGACTTTGTTCTCGGACTGCCGAAAATTACCTAAGGAAAAGATTCTATAATAGTCGTCATGGATTAGTTCAATAAGATAGGCACATTTCATGCCCTGCACCAAAACTAACAATGCTTCGACTATTGCTTCTCTTTTCTTACAGGAAATTATGCGGATACATGGCGTACCAAGAAGTGTAGTCTTTGACAAAGACCCGAAGTTCTTAAGTCATTTCTGGAGAACCCTGTAGCGTCGGTTAGGAACCAAATTACTCTTCAGTACCTCTTGTCCCCCCTAAACTGACGGCTAAACAAAAGTGGTTAATCGTATTTTAAGTTCACTATTCCGAGCTGCAGTAAGCAAGAACTTGGTTGATTGGGACATCTACCTACCAGTAGTCGAGTTTGCTTATAACCGAACAGTACATGACACCACTAAGTAGACCCCCTTCAAAGTGGTCTATGGATTCAATCCTAAGTTACCCCTCGACCACACCCTTATACCTGTACTTGTGCAATAGGACCCCGCGCCTCTACCAAAGCACAATCTCTTCAACACATCTCTAACAGTGTTACTCGGCACATCGACCAAGTTGCCAGAAGAATGTAAGAAAAGACCAAGGGTAGGTCGGCCAAACAATTTCAACCAAGAGACTTGGTATAGCTACACTTAACAAGGAACGATTCCCGAAGAAAAAGAAGAACAAATTACCTGTAAGAGTGAAAGGACCTTTTAGAATCCTCCAGAAAATCAGTGACAACGCCTGTAAGTTGAAACTGCTTGAGGACAATGGGGTTTCTAACGCCTTCAATATTGCCAACCTCAGTCCATATTACCTTGACGAAGAACTGAGCAAACACCATTCAAATTTGATCCCAAATCCAAAATAACTCGAAGGGAATTATGAGAATCAAGCTACAGAGCCCTTGACCCACAACCGAGCTCAAGGATTAGAAGGACTGGCATGATGAATCCTTATGTTCCAACTAACCCCTGCCGAGGTCAAGTATTGCCTTGCCGAATCACCTCTAATGCCGTACCGTATGACCGCCCACTATTTTGTGGTATACCGAGTTAATAATTACTCTCTATTGTTGAGTTGACAATCACTCTCTATTGCCGAGTTAACCAACTACTCAGCATCTTCTTTACCGAAAAGCCGAGAGAGAGAGGTTGGACTAACTAAGCCATCCCTACTTGGACAAACCCATATATCCTTACTTTTTGTCCACATCTCCTAACAACCTTACCAATGCAGCATCGCCACGTGTACAATATTATTGTAGAATCTGTAGCACCAATGATTATTTTCCTTGTATATTCATTTTTTCCCTTTTGTATCATATACATTACTTCTCTAGGAAATACCTTTTTTGTCTTTTCTCTTTTAAACAAGTTGCCTTAACTTATAGATATAAATACCCTTATATTTATAGCTGTAAAAAGATAGATTACCTTCAATACACTTGAGTATTTTCTCCCTTGCGTAAACACTACTTGTTTACTCTCAACATCACTCTTATCATTTCCCTTAAGCTAGGTTAGGTGGCGAGTAACCTTATTAGACCAATTTATGTGTCATATCGAATTGTACAATGAGTCCTCGAAAGTTCTTTTGGTGTGTTATATCCTCTGAAGCTGTTCGTAGGTTTTTACTTATTATTTTATTCGTCATTTTTACCTTTTTCGTACCTTTTCCCATTAACCCATTTCGAGTTTTATGTAAACTTGAACCCATATAACGATCGATCTTGTTTATTCTTGGTCACGGTTCGCACTATACGAACCTTAGGAACTTATTTCGAATCATTATGTGAAGTTAATCACATGTTACTTAAGTACCCTAAACCTCCATTTTAGCTTCTAACCAATATTCTAATCAATACGGTATACTATATTCTTAATTAAACTAACAAATTAGTTCTCGATATGAGAATAACCTATATTTTTCATATGATTTTATAAATCCACCTTCCAAATCAGGTTTATATTATATTTTTAATATTATAATACCATTAATTTTTACCTAATATTTTTTACCCATTTAATTCCTATATACACATATTATGTATTATTACATATTATACACTTATATCATCTATATAACAATTCTAACACTACATATATCATTAAGGAATTTCATTAAAAACTTATTTTTTTTCATATTAAAAACATGACAAATTCAACAAAAGTAATTTTAATAAATACTAAACGTATAATTTATCAATAATTATTTTTATGTAAATTAAATATATCATATAAGAATATATACACAAAAAATCAGCTCAAAATAAAATTGTTTACTATTTTTGAAAATTTATATAAAATTCGTTTGAATCATACCTATTCTTAAGGAACTTATATAAGCATTTCTAATTTTTAAAAAAAATTGATTTGATATTCTGATTCTACATGCAAAAATACTTAGGGAAACTAAATTTCATAATTTTCCATGCATATTTGATATTTTTAGTAAATTAAATAAATTTAAAAGGGGAATCAAAACTTACCGATTGACAAGCCTCTAACCACCAGTAGTGGCTCCACCATTATCAGCACCACCAAGCAATGGATTTGCTATCAGGTGGTGATGGCTGTTCATTTCCAGGTGATCGTCGGATGTGAATTCTTTTTATAAGCCCTAATTACACAATAATTTGTTAATTTTTAGTAAAATTATTTTCTCTCCTCTTTTCATCTCTCCCTAAATTTTTTTGGACTCTAAACTAACTAAAATGAATTTTGGAGGAAGGTTTGGTATTTATAGAAGAGGTTTAGGGTTTTTCTTGCAATTTAGTATTGACAGGTGTCCTTATCCCTTTTACTTTTCATTTGGCTCAATTTTATTGCTTGTTATTTTATCTTTAATTCCCAGCATGCCACACCCCTATTCTAAACATTTCCATACTTTTCTAATTTTTCCTTAATTATTTATGAATTTTCTCCAATTACTTAATGTTATTTTAACATATTTCTAGTATTTTAAATAATTTCGTGTGTTTTTATCTATACATAAATACATATATAGTACAAATAGATACTTCTAAATATTATTTAAGTTATTTTATGATTTATAGTGCACATATAATTTATCTCTATCAATTCGTTAATTATCGAAACTCATTTTATGTGTTTTCGATAAATAACGTGTAATTTATATATAATTCAATATTATAATAATTAATTATTTTATTATTTATTTTTCTAAATCCAAACTTGCATGATCACTTTTACTAATATTCTTAACTTCATCGTAAAATTCAGATTGGATTGGACAATTTATTCGATTGCCTTAAATTTTACAGATCAAATCCCGAACACTTGATTGCGAGGCTTATATACAACCCATATCCATTTGCATGTAGTAGCACAAAGGAGGTTATTTTGAGTTTTAAAATGATGATTTTCAATTTAAGTAGATATTTGATAGTTTTTTATTCAATTCTTGGAGTTTTAAGGAATTAAAAACTAAGTAAAAAATGTGATAAGGTACAATGTTGAGTTATTACATGCTGCATTTATAAGTTTACTAATGTTCTGGAGCTCATGATAAGTTAGATTATATGATAAGTATTAAAACATATAAGTAATCATTGGGTTAGATACAATGTTAAAAATTAAGTCAGAATATAAGTTAGTAATGAATCTTAAGAGTATACTAAAAATTTGACTTATGTCAAAAAGTGGGTTATATTTGGACTTTACACTATTTTCACAATCAGAATATAAGTCGGAAACTTTCTAAATAAGAACATAATTTAGAATAGTAGATTAGAACCGTAATTAGAAACTAAATCAGAACCTATCTCACTTAACTAAAAGCTTAATAAATAACTAAAGAACTCACTTAACTCAAATTAAAAACAAGCTTAATATTGAAAATAAATTCTTACTTCATAAGGTGAATAAGAACTAAAATTGTGTATTAATTTTAGGGAATTATTAATATGGACACATACAATGACTAAGGATGAAGTGACACTAAATCGAGGTAAGTAGAATCAATGCTTTATAGCATTTTAGAGTATTATCTTATAATACATAGAGGCTTGGATATGTCTTTAGCTTGTGGTTATAATTTAGCTTCTTGTACGTATGCTATACATATTCTTGAGTATTACTTTGTTGCAGTTGTAGGAGTTGAGCTCTATGTTGTAGTTGTCTTGGTATATTCTGTTTTTGTTTAGATTGCTTAAATTAGTTGATCACTCCAAAAATAAACTAACTCAAACTTAGCCTAACTTCTAACCTAATTTACATTGCAACCCACTAAGGGTAATGGCTAGAATTTTCAGCCAAACATGGACCCTTTTGATGAGGATAGATAAAATAGTTATTTCCCCACCCTTAATCGAACTAAATAATAGGATTAGAAGTCGCGACAAAGTCAGGAGCCATAGTTTAAAAGTGGTTTTTGGGTAGAAGGTGTTTTCTATTGCACAACCCTCGATTTGGTTCCAATTCATGAATATATTATGTCAAACATCTCAACCCAAATTAGAATGGGCACAATTTCTCTAATTTCATGACAAACCGAACAATATTTTGCGATATTATTTACTTATACATGCATCGCATTTAACTAATTTGATTGAAAACCCTGTTTGTGATATGCTAAATACATATGCCAGTCTTCATCCCACTTATTAAGTAGGTTATCACTCATTCCCTTATAGTTGTTTTGTAAGTTCCAAGTAAATGTACAAGCTCACCACCTAATTCCTGAAATTTAGAAAATAGGCTCGAGAAGTAAGGATCGAGAAGAACTAGGTCAACTTCTGTTCTAGATATCACTTTCACTAACCTTCAGGAAAACTATAAGGTCTTTTTATGTGCCTTTTCAGTTTTCCACTATTGATGTGTATTTCGAGTATATAAACCTATGAACTTTCACACTTTGACTTATTATTTTTTTTCTATACAAATATAATTTTGTAATAATCATTAATTTTGAAATATTTTATCAAGTATCACCATTAAAAACTTAATTCTTTTGCAAAGTTGTAGCTACAAATTCATTTTTCCACAATCATTCTGAAAGATTACAACACAAGTTTATAACTGGAAGTTACAAAAGTGGACACTTTACAATGGTTGAGTTGAGTTCGCCTTATGTGAACTAAGTCTATAGTAACGATTAAGAGGTCATCTTTTATTTTAGAATAGTTCACACGGCAAAACTATTGTAACTCCACCTCTTCGAGCATAACAATATAGGCATCTTGCAATATAGTTAGTCTAAACATACGAAAGAAGTATTGTAAAGTTGGTTTAAGGCTACTCAAGAAGAAGCTAATAAGGTGAGATTCTTAGAGTTAGATTTGAGTGGTTAAACATTCAAATCCCTCCATGTAATCTTATGAAGTTTCGATTTGTCTCAATTCCTTTAACTCTATAGCAGGATCTTTGTATGCCCTTCCTTTAAATATTTCTAATATAACAACAACAAGGTCATTCCAGCTTAATGTTTGTGGGTTACTAAGATTTTGCATGTAATGGTGATATTACTTGAGAGCTATTCCATTAAAATGCATAGATGCTAACCAAATCTTCTACTCCTTCAAGATAGCATCTAAATCAAAGTATTGCTCCACCTTATACAATAATGTAGGAAATTCGGTTATAGGAGTGTGAATTTGTAAAGGTACCTGTGGTTGTGTTGTTTGAATGATATTTGCTAACTTGTACGTTAGCTTTGTCATAGGTGTCTTGCCATATTCTAGAATGGATGATGTCAAAGGTATTAGCTTGTCAGCATATTGCTTTCTTAATTTTGTAATGGCAAAATTTTACTTATCCATTCATTTTTATAACCTTCTGATGTTCTTTGTATTTGGTTTTAGATTGTCTTTTAGGGTTGCTTTGAGCTTCATCTCAAAGCCGTCATCTTTAAGAGACTCATTTTGCCTTGCACAAAGGCTCCGATATCAATTGTGGTAAGGCTTAATAAATTAACATATAACAAAAGAACAAGGCACATGACATCATATAATTGGGGGAGGAAATGTATTTTTGTATTCTCCATAAATTTCTTTATACATGAGAGTGTTGCATTTAGATGCAGAAGATGACCTTCCCTATGAAATGAATAACAAGATTCTTGTGCATGTGTCGATGTGCCACATCACTAATTCCTCTTACAATGCATGTGCAAATAAAACATGCTAATGCAGGTAATATAATTTAAGTGTATGCGGGTAATGTAAATTTGAAAGATGCATGGACTAACCTATGTCTACAATGATAAGGCCTTCATAAGGCCAATTATTCATGTGAATTGGAGGCCTATTAGTCATTGGCCCGGCCCTTTCAACTCGTGGCAGGTTGCAAGCTTGAATAATGTCCACGTGTTTGATTGTTCCAACTCCTCAGCACTTTCACTTCCTATCTTGACTTTTCTTTCATTCCTTTCCTGTCTTGTATCTCAGTTGAGCCTCTCATGACCAAACAAAACGCTCACTCTGTTTTCATCGTATCACCAATCTTCTCATTTTGGAGTATTCTCCAGCCATAATGCATCAAAAGTTTTTGGAACAATGAATTTTGGTGTTTGTCAATTTTACAACTAAAATATTTTATATATAATTAAATTTTCGTTTCTCAAATTTATTATTTAACTCTAACTTGTAATATTCAACAAATAAGCATTTGATACATCATCTATAAAAGTAGTAAATTAGACAAATAAAAGTTTAATTAAGAATGAGATTTAATAGATTCAAATTTCAGATATAACATTTAATTAACAAGAAAAAGTTTAGTTATATATGAAATTTTAGATATAAAATTTTTAAAAAATGTAAAATTCAAATAGTTGTTTGTACATTACCCTTAAATCTACATAATTATAGCTTGAATAGGTACTTATCAAACATTTTACGTTAAAATATTATGTTCAGCCAAAGAATTTTTCCCACAACAGGTCCACGTGTATTGAAAAGGGGTTGGCTTTCCATACTTTATACGAATGAACTGACCTGGGTTTTTGAAGTGGGAGGAATTGGGGAAATGATAGATCAACCGACGTAGGGTCTTTTTTTTTTTATTTTTTTCTAAAAAATAATAACTCTTGATATATTTTTTAACAGTGCAAAATTCTAATAATCTAAGTGTCTGTGCAAAGTAATTGATATCTAAAAAAGAGGTTGAAAGACTGGGGGAAATGAGAGAATTGTACTAGATTGGTCATTGATTTAGACTTAGAGTTAGTCGGATATTGGGATGTGGAAATTGGGATTATACGGAAATGACAGATAGGGTTGAAGGAGGGCTATTTTCTTCCAAATTTTGCTTCTTCTTTTTTTTAATAATGTAAAATCTGGTTATGTTAAACGAAAAATCAAAATATAGATATATAAAGTAAAAAATGTTAAAATATGGACATAAAAAACTTAATTTATCCTTAAACTAATATGAAATATTAGAAGTAGCTCTATAGTCAATCAAAGCCATTGTTGAAAAATATTGAACATGAATGTAATGGTATTGAATACAGATTTTTCTTCCATAATTAATGTTTCATCTATGTTATTAAAATCACATATTATTAGTATGATAAATATTTGAGAAATTCTATTTTATTCCCTCATTTGTATTTCAAACCAAAGACATATACAGGATGCCTTCATGTATTTATTCATGCGAAAGCACAGCTACTGCTCTTCACCAGCCCGTCATTTTTCAAAAATCGTATACGAAATAATATCGAGTCGCATGGCTAGTTTTGCTTTAATAACACGGAACATCGATGACAAGCCCATAATATAAGTACTTAAAAAATATAACATAATCACATAATGAAAGGATTAATACTCAGTTCTTCATTATCTTAAAAAAAATGTTTTTGAATACTGAAATTATACAAGAACTTTCAAATTTCAAATTACAATCATGTATAAAGTTCAGCAAGGCATAGTATGGATCTCTACATTGTACCTTTAGGTGTATGTATAGGCGTCTTGAATATGTAAAACCAAAGCTTGTAACCTTTTGAAACCATTTTCAACTTTATACCTGTGGTTTCAAACTTATACCTTGTAAAAGCTACAAGTTATTGAATGTTTTGAAACTTTCAAAAAATTATAAGGTATAGTGAAATTTTTAAGTACTTTGTTTTTTCTTTTTTTTCCTAAACAACATAAACCAAAACACTGCTTCAAAATGGAAAAATAATATAGATTTGACTATTTGACCTAGTTTAGCCTACAATAATATAGAATTTCCATAATTTCATCGATAAAATTATTTAATTTATTATTTAACTATTCAAATGACTATAGAAGTTAATATAATAAGGATTTCCATGATCAAACGATGAAATGGATGATATTACTACCACACTCTCAAAACATAGAACAACCCTAAAATAATGAGTCATAAATGAGGTCAACTTAATCAACTTTTCATTTTAATTTTAGATAAATAATATTTATTATGCACATTGTACAAGATAGTTTTGCATTATCATATGCATTGAGAAATTATAGTATCTTAAACTTAGAACCTGTGGTTTACAAGTGCAAGTTCCAAAAAACTTGTAAAGTGGGTAAATGGTCATATTTTATACCTATTTGATTGAAGGTTTGTACTAGCTCAACCATACAATGGCATAGGGTACAATGAGTTTCAAAATTCCATGGATTTTGTTCTCACCATTAATAACTACTCTTCACCGACTATTTTTCTTGGAGGAAAGCACAGATTCATAATTTTACACGTTTTCCCCGTAATTTCTTATATGTATATAGTTTGTAACAAAAAACTACGATGAGTCTCTCTCTTTTCTTTTGCTCGAGAATATATATATATATATATATATATGTGTGTGTGTGTATGTATGTATGTATATGTATTAATATTTTGTGTTGCCTAGCTTTTTAGTATCATAAAAAGAAAGGTTTTGGCTAAGAGAGGTACCTTTTAAATTAGAAAATAATACACCCATATTTAAAATGATTAAAGAATAAATAAATAAAATAATCATATGAAGTACCATAATAAAAAAAAAAAAGAAGGAAAAATTTTAAAAAACAAAAGAGATATCCTCACAAAGAAAGGGTCGTGATGGATAGTTATCATAATAATTTAATTTGGTAACTCTATACGTGCTCTAAAAGTGAGTATTTTTACCATATTAATTGTAGTGGTGTATATATGATATAAGTATCTAAAAAATATAATAAATATATAATAAAAAATGAAACATTTAATTTACCATTATCTAAATGTACATTTTTATTTCAAGTTATGAAATTGTAAGATTTTTGAACATTATATATACAATTATCCCATGATTGACTTCTTTCTAGCTTTACATATCAAAATTTCCCATTTCTCACAAATATTAGATAAAATAGATCATGTATTGTTTAATATACACAATAGTTATAGCAAACAGACGCTAATTCAGGTACAATCCTTTCCCCACCCCCCTCTCTATAGTTGTGATAGTAATTGAAAATATTATATATATATATATATATATTTGTACGTATTAACAATATAGACGGGTATAGATGGATAATATACTGGCCTAGTTCTACTGGTTCGCACGTGTGGTGTTGGCAACAGCAACACAGATCAAAACGACCCGTCTCCTTCTCTCTCTCTCTAAATTCTTTGCTTAACAGTGTAGACTAGCTTTGTCTAACGCGCTCTCTCTCTCTCTCTCTCCTTCTACTCAATATTCACCATCAATCACTGTCTCCGAATCCCTCAATTCCATGGCGAGTAAACGTAAATCCAGAAAGTTAAAATCGTAAGCTCTCTCCTTCTTTACTTCCTCTATATCAATTTCTTATTTATTGCATTCGTTTCTCCTTAATCGCACTTGCTTATTTCAATTTATGATTAGGTGATTGGTAGATGGGCTCTAGGGTTTCGAGGTATCCTTGCAGAGTGGATTCGTTTATTCTTACCCTTTTAGCGAATTGCTTACAATAAGTGGTAAATGCAAGGAATAGTGGTTGAATTCTGTTGATTGTAGAAGTAGAATTGTCGGTTCTCATTAAATTATAGCTTTGATTTTAGATTATGGTGATGGTTTATCTCATTCATAAGTTATCTTGAAATTAGGGTGGTTTGAACTGGATGTTGGTAAGCTCATGAAAAAGGCAGCTTTTGTTGACTTTAAGTCAAATATATTTGTTTATTTTTGTTCCACCTTTTTTATGAGAGTTTTATGGTGAAAATTTCACTTACTTTTAGGGTAGACCAATTGGATCACTAACTATAGGATTGAATCAATTAGGTTCATGAACTTTGCAAATGGATGACACTGGCAGTAGTCCTCCATTAGGCTCTTAATCCTAGGTATAGAGTTTGAAATCTTAGTCTTTATTTACCACAATGCAAAAATTAAAACATCGGAACTGGATGTGATAAAGCAGAGTCGAGTATTTTATTTGATTCAGGGGGAAAAAAACATCAAGTTGCTCCAAATACAATACTGAAATGGAATTACAGAATGCTCTCTTTCTGACTAAGAATTATTTATACCATCTTAACAGCAACAAAACCCCTGCTGTGTGTGCTAATAGAATTACTAACGTATGAAAGGTTAGCAACCCAACTCTAACTATAAACTTATCTTTATTCTTCCTGGTGTAGACCGGAATAACAGAGGGCCAAGGCCTATGGGCTATTAAGCTTGAATCAGTCCACCGACACTATCAAAGCATTGAGTGTATCTGTTTGCTGAATGATCCCAGCAAGCTTCAAAGCCACGATTTGGTTTAGGATATCAAGATAAAATTCCATTGACCATAGTTATCGAATAAAGTTTTTCAATCTCTTTTTCTTCCTTTGACTTACTGAGAATCTTTGTATTTCTAGGCTATCCAAAACAATTACAGGGAATACAAGGATGGTGATACCGGGGAAGAGGCCCAAACTTGAGGAAGAGACCTGGTCTGACCTTCCTCGAGAACTTCTGGAGCTGATTCTTTGCCGACTGACCCTGCAAGACAATATTTGTGCCTCAGTTGTCTGTAAGAGATGGCACTCTGTTGCCATATCTGTGCGGGTAGTGAACCAATCCCCTTGGCTCTTGTACTTTCCTAAACATGGTAACTTGTATGAGTTCTATGATCCATCACAGCGGCGGACCTATTCTATCGAATTACCAGAGTTACAGGCATCAAGGATATGTTACACAAAGGATAGTTGGTTACTGCTATACAAACCTAGGAGCCAACGTATATTCTTTTTTAATCCTTTTACTCATGAAACAATTAAACTTCCTAGGTTTGAGTTGACTTATCAAATTGTTGCATTCTCTTGTGCTCCTACATCCCCCAGCTGTGTTGTCTTTACGGTGAAACACATCAGTCCTACTATTGTTGCTATCAGCACATGTCATCCTGGTGCATCAGAATGGCAGACTGTTAACTACCAAAACCGCTTACCCTTCGTGAGTAGTATATGGAACAAGCTAGTCTTTTGCAATGGCCTTTTCTACTGCCTCAGCCTCACTGGTTGGCTTGGAGTTTTTGACCCCCAAGAACATACCTGGAATGTTCTTGCAGTACCTCCTCCTAGATGTCCTGATAACTTTTTTGCTAAAAATTGGTGGAAGGGGAAATTCATGGCAGAGCATGAAGGAGAAATCTTAGTGATTTACACATGCTGCAGCGAAAATCCTATCATATTCAAGTTGGATCAGACAAAAATGGTATGGAAGGAGATGAGAACACTTAACGGAGTGACACTTTTTGCTAGTTTTTTGTCATCTCATTCAAGGACTGACCTTTCAGGAATCATGAGAAATAGTATTTACTTCTCTAAAGTCCGTTTTTATGGAAAACGGTGCATATCATACTCTCTTAATAGCTGTAGATATTATCCACGGAAGCAGTGTCATGACTGGGGAGAGCAAGATCCATTTGAGAATATCTGGATTGAACCTCCAAAAGATATATCAACCCCTATTGGAGACAAATAGAGCAGGTACCTGTTTCTTTCCTTCTTTTATATCATTCATTTGACAATCATACATAAAGTATCAATCTTCAAAGTACCTTACTTCTAGGAGTATGATTTCTACATGCAATTTCTGGTAGCACTTCCTCCTGTGCCACACATGGTTTTTTCCTTTATTGTCTGTTGGTACATTGGAACTGCCACAAAAGACTTTGCATGCAATTGTTTTTGAATCCAAGAGTTATGCAGCAACCCTTATTATAATACCATGAGACATGATTACACCCTAATTGCTTCTGTATCTCATTATATTGCTGGATATATTTTGAGCTATAAATAAAGTGTGGTCTTTGTATTTTCCACTGGAAACCTATATGTTTGGCCAATAGACTATTCCAATCAAGTAATGACACAAACTTTACCGTGTTCTTAAGGTACCTCCTTCCTGTGCCTTCTGTAATTCCTCGATGGAGTTGTTGGACAATATGTTTAATTACTTAACTTTTCAGCTGAAGAAACAAGTGTTTCATTGCTTAGCTGAATGAAATAGGGCTGTGATAGAATACATATTCCTTGGGAATGATGGCATGTCTAATGGGAAGTTCATAGTTATTGCATTTAATTCTTCAGCAGTTATTCCATATATTCTAGTCAGCTTTTGCTAGCTCATCTCTTAATTTCAGGAGTATATGGAACAAGTTCATAGTTATTGCATGAAATGCATAGTCCTGTTATTGCAGAAAATGATTCCAACTCTTGCCAGCTCATCTTTTGATTTCTCCTCTTCCAGAGAATTTGTTTTGTAAAATGAATATCATCTCACCTTTTTTTTTTTTTTTATAACACTATTGGCAATCTCAAGGTCTATTAGAAGCATAGTATAATGCTTCATTAAATTACTAATGATTCAGCAGATTTTCTTTCACTTTGTGTGCCTTTAAATTGTGACTATAGGCTGCTTTTTATATATTCTTCAGGCTAAAATTTCTTGTTTCTAATCTATTCAACTATACTTTTGGTAAACAGGTCTTAAGGTGCTATTACCCAAAGCTCAACTCTTCCTTTGGACTGATTCTTGGATGAAAGCTTCTGTTTAACTGCTTACTGTAGATTAATCCAGAAAGATGGATGAGATAGTTTTAGCCAAACAGCTTTGATCATTTGGTGAAAGTAAAGCCCCATGCTTGCTACAGAAATTTCGAGATTAAGATGCAGCTAGCAATACCATGACAATGAGATGTGTCAAAATGGTGATGAAAATGCAACTCCAATGGAGATTGTAGCGAGGCTTATGTCATTGTCAACCCGAATAGCTGTAATGGGGTTTTTCTTTTGCTAAGGTGTAGCTATGCAGAAATGTCTAATGTAGAGGAGCAGGACATGATGAGTTGGCAGCAGCAAACACATAAGTTGTACAAGCTCCGTTATGTTTTGGCTGCATAGATGTATCTAGTCCAATTTCATTGTAATAGACAGTTACACTGATGAAGTAAAAGACTAACATTGTCATTAATCATTTTTGTAATTCTTGTGGTACAAGTTTACTATATCTATAGACACCACTTCTGGGAAGTTTGTTAGATACGCTACCGAGCCAAAGCTCCATCTCAAAAGCGTTAAACTGATTATTTTCCAGAGCGAATAAGCTAAGTGCCGCTCGATCTTGTGAACATGACCCACAGTTTTATACAAATCTTCCATGTAACCGTACATGGAATTATGCGTTACTATATCAGAAACCTGCACTGCCTATTAGGGCAAAATCACTATAGAATCTGTATCTTATTATACAAGTCCCTATACTACATTTCTTTTCTAATACTTCAAGACTACCATCTACCAAAAATATAAGACATTTGTTACAAGCATTATAATTTAATTTGGTAAATATAGATAAAATGAAGAACCAAGTGGAACATTGTTGGATCTTATTAAAGGCTATTGTTTTTGTATCTTGAAATTATAATCCTAAATCACATTTCAAAACCTTATTACTCTTTCGATTAAGAATTTGAAGTCCGAATGACTTACATGCATAAAGCAATAGTTTTAAAATTCTAAAAGCACAAACAAGTATTTTAAATTATAAAAACACAAATAAAAGCTCCTAACCTGCAGAATGTAGGCTTAAATTCCCAGTAATTCTACAATTACATAATAGGCTTTTGATTCCAAATCTTAAAATAATGTATCTATAGGAATGGATAGAAATAAAAGTAGCATCTTTCGAAACTGACTTTACCCACTTTCCTCACTGCCTAGTGCCTATGATGAAACAATGCAGGCATCCGAAACGTTCTGCCACGAAAGGATATACATATAACTACCAAAGGAGAATGACTTGCATAAGCGCATTTGATCGAGTAAATTTTGGGTAGATTCAGGCATCCAAAACCTGTTTATTAGTCTCAATTGGTTTTTCCACTACAAACTTTCAACTGGAATAGAATAGAGAACCCCCTCTAGATCTGCAATTCAACATAAGATTTCAATTGAAGCATCAGTAACAAAACCCACCCAATCTTGAAGAGGCAGCATCGTCCCTAGAATTAATTAACCAATTTTCCCTTTGAATTCCCACAATGCCCACCACCACCTCAGACCGGATAGAATAGAACATGATCTGATAATACACACACACCATGGGCAGACGGGCATAGAATAAAATTCAGTAGCACAGCTCCAGTAAAGAGGGAGAAGAGTATAGAAGCATTGTAGAAACACAAACTTGTCGCACTACCATAAGAGGCAAGAGCAGTCACCTCCCAGCTTTACAATAAAAAGGACCCTATTGTAACTCAAATAAATAAGTGTTGGAATTCTCCATTTGCAAGCTTGCAGAGCTGATTGTAATTGTGCATATCTGGCAAAGGAAAGAGTATATTTCAGAAACAACACATATATTCATGAAAACAGCAGAAAAATAGACAATCAATATGTATCACATGGCATTGGCAAATGTAACAGGACATCAAGTGCTCATAAAAAATAAGGTTATAATAGTTGCCTTAATCTACTGAACATGTTTTGCTTGTCTGGTCATTTAATTAGCTAAAAAAACTCAGCATCAATAACATATTTTTTGTTCTTCCTTGTAAAATATCGAACATGCAGTTTCTATGTCTATATAATGGAATGAGCACATTCTGTACTTAACTTATCAACATTATGAGAACATGGCATAAATCACAACTTGAATGTGCCAGTGAAATGGCAGAATCCCATACCAAAGTTGTCACCAAAGTTGGTCCAAATATCTGCACATATAGAACTTTGACTGTCTGCAATACCAATGACCTCAACAAAGGTTGTAAGTGCAGAGGGTGGCGAGCCTTTTACAACCAGCTGCCTTTCATCAGTAGATCTTCCATTTATGGCTGCACCATCATTTCGCATGACCTGGATGACTGTCCGAACCTTCCGTCCAACATACCTACCAAGTAGTTCTCCATTGACAAAAACTGCAGGGTTTGATGTATCCATACCTGAACATGCAACAACAATGTAGATATGCACATTATTTTTATACAATGTAGATAACAATTATGGGAGGATGTGTAGAACTGTATAATGAGAATTTCCATTGACTAAGCTTTTGCATGTTTGACAGTGATGACATGGTGGAATTCGGTCCCAAGACCTTATATCACATAGATATTCCACCAAGGTAAACGCTCTATGGAACAAGGCATCTACAGACTAAACTTTTCCTAACAAGAACCAACTACAAGAAATTTAGAACTCTCAAGGGAACATGTTAAAAGCCCTAATATCTCATCATAAAGCAAATCTCCAAGTTGCTCCCTTGCAGACATGAGGGCCAGCCTTAGCAAAGCTGGATGAGTCGCTCTATTCTCCCTCCGTAAGAGTGACCACTCCCAATTAGCATAGAACCAAACATCCTTAGCCTTACCAATCGCATAAAACTAAATACGATCAAAAAATTATAAAGTGGGACACACTTCGATAATCATGAACATAGCCTGTAACACCAAATGCGTACGAGGAAGTTTCCATCTTTCGTATAGACAAACCGAACACAACGCTAGGATCAGGTCGGTTTGTAAAAAATCAGAAATCTAGGCCATTTTTCACCATGTTAGGAGAACACTCTCACAATACTCTACTAGGTGCAAAAGCTAAGATCATCAGAGACACAAGTAAAAACCAAATCTGCAAGATAATTGCAAACATAAGGCAAAGCACGTGTAATTAATTATCACAGAACAACAGAACATGCTGCTCACGACTCGCATCAAAACCCTAGCACTTGAAAAACCAGAGCTATTATACGACCCGGAGTAGAAAATATCTAACGAGAGACGGAGAGCGCGAGAGAGAGAGAAAGAGACCTGTAGAGCGGAAGTGATTGTGATCGTTTCTCCGCGGTAAATGAGAAGAAAGGAAAAAAGCCCTAATTTGCTTACATTAAAGGAGTGGCTCTTTGGCGGCAAAATCAATTGAAAGGGTTGGACTTGGCGCCCTTTGTGAATGTGAACCGTCCCGTGAATATTCATTAATTGTATTTTATTTTGTATCACTACACCCTTGCTTTCCTTTCTTTCTTTCTTTCTTTTTTGTTTTTTTTTTTTAATTGAAATATAATATAACTAAATAAAAAAAGTAGAATTCATCGTACATTATGATTTTAAATTTCATTTTACCATTTGATCGTCCTTCATTTTTTATAATTTGGACGAATGAGAGAGGCATCTAAAAATCTTAAATTTTCCCTCAATATTATTATTTTTAATTTAACTTTTTGTACATTTTACCATGAGTAATGATGTCTATGAAAATGATTGTAGATTGTTTAATTATAGAATTACATGCTTTCACCAACTTGAATAAATAAGGGAGCTTATATAATTCTCTCCACTATTTAACTTATTAGTTCGGTACTTAATTTTATCGTTCATTTATTATCTATCAAATCTAAGCAGTTAAAAATAAAATCAATTTATTGATTCAAATCTAATAAATATTAAATTAACGATGTAATAATGAATAATACCGATCTCGTAAAAATTATAAACAGTATGGCAGAAAATTCCAAATAAATCATGATAATATACTAATTGCAATAGTAAAATTTTGGCTCCACACACATAAATCCCAAACATTATGAAGATTAATTATTTGTGTATATATCTACCCACGTTGCAGTAGAACCTTTTCTTGGCTTTTGCTGCATTCTCTTCAGGCGGTGTTACCTTTCCAATTTTGAAGGGATGATGTTATGTATATAGCTTTAACCAAGCAAAATTTCCATATTTGTTCCTTGTTCCTCACATTATTCGTGAATCAGGACAGGCAATTGTCTCTGCTGTGACTAGTGGAAGTAAGAAGTTTTTCCTTGGAACCGATAGTGCTCCTCATGAAAGATGCAGAAAGGAATGTCCATGTGGATGTGCTGGCATCCACAGTGCCCCTGTGGCTTTATCACTCTATGCAAAGGTCTTTGAAGAGGTATTTTTGTGACTATATACTGATTGTAGAATCTCCTTAATCTGAATGGCATACACTTGTGGGTTCACAATATGCCAATAATGACACTTAACTTCATAGCATCCAACACTTACCACTTTTACTCTATTACACAATTCAAGCATTATTATCAAACACATTGGACTTTAGAAAGGGTCTTATTTGTTGAAGTATGACAAACCTTCCATCTCTATCACATGGCCAATATAGATACATATAAATATATATATAATATATGCATACATGCATAGCAGTCATTCTTCTTATCTTGTAAGTTGTAACAATATATTAAATACTCAGGTTTATGCTGTTTCCTGTTTTCAAGTTCTAGTGATATACCTTACCCTCCCACACCACCATCACCATCACCATCACCAACACCCCCACCCCCCACCCAAAAATAAATAAATAAATAAAGAGAAAAAAAACCTTTTTAATTTAACTTTTTGTACATTTTACCATAAGTAATGATGTCTATGAAAATGATTGTCGATTGTTTAATCATAGAATTACATGCTTTTACCAACTTGAATAAATAAGGGAGCTTATATAGTTCTTTCTACTATTTAACATACTAGTTCGGTTCTTAATCATATCATTAATTTATTATTCATTAAATCTAAGCGGTTAAAAATAAAATCAATTTATTGATTCAAATCTAATAAATATTAAATTAACGATGTGATAATAAACGATACCGATCTTGTAAAAATCATAAATAGTATTGCAAAAAAAATCCAAATAAATCATGATGATATACTAATTGCAATAGTAAAATTTTGGCTCCACACACATAAAACCCAAACATTATGAAGATTACACTAAAGCTCCTAAAACTTCAACCATGGAAATAAACATCCTAAAATTTTCTTTCTAAAAATTTCAAATGAGAGTTACAAAGTGAGGGTTTAGATGATTAACTGACTATTTATTTCTAGGCATCAAGGGAATAGAAATGGTTATTATTTATAAGCTTTTACTTGTTATGATTTATTAAAATTTAGATTTTGCAGTTGCTACAATAGTTTCAAGAGGTTGTATATACTAATAACTCGTACCAACATATGACGATAAAAAAGCAACATAGCAGTCTAACCTTTAGTATTAATGGGCTCCAACCAAGGAAAATGCTAATAGAAATCGGGAACTTTCCATCTTTTAAAAATAGAAATCATTTTCTCATTTTCCATTGAAATTTACATTCATGAATTACCACTACCACTAGCCATAGACAACATGCAAATCCGACAACCAACAACCTCTAAAAGCCGATAATAATCTCAATCCCTTGAGATAACTATAACAGGAACAGTTTACAATGAAAGAAGCTTATTTGAATAATTTTTTTTTTTTTTTTGGTTAAGTCCACGGGCCTATTTGCAATTAAAATAGGTTTAATCCATTTTCTCCAAAATCCCATAGCTTTGTTAAGATTGCTTAATCGCATTACATAGAAGAGAAATAGAATTAAAGTTTGTCCTACTACAAGGGACACTTCCACCCTTTCTCTCTTTCCCAAATTCATACTTTACGCTTGAGGGATTCGCATTAAAATCCTTATACCGTAGTGTTCATTGTTACTCAGATAACCACAATTTGAGACTTCACCACAAGCGACCCCAGGCCAGGTTTTGATAAACTACCATCCCACAACATTCCTATCATCCCAAAATACCTGCTACCCACAAGTAGCAAAACACTGAAGCCTTCTTAGAAAGTTCGACAGAACCCGCTACGATCGAACAAGAATAAAAACCCTTCTTTTCCCTGGTAGGAGAGATGAGATATTTTACAATCCCCGTTGTCAAAATTTCTAGAATGTAGTTCCGCTCAGTTTCATTGAAAACAAAGATTTTTGCCGCTTTTTATTAACAGGAGCACAATCTTCTGAGTCCTGACTACAAGAGATGCCAAACAAGGGTATTTGTTCACAAATTGCCAATCTATCATGTTACAGCTAGAAGTTCTCCAACTTAACTATTCCCAAAAAAATAAAATAATAATAATAATAATAATAATAATAATGGAGAGAGAAAAAGATGGATAAGTAAACAATGAAGATACAGCTTATTCAGAAAGAAACATTATCCAATAACTGACCATCAGCTTAACGGGGAAAATGCAAAATCAAAGCTTGAACTGGCACAGCATTACTTAAATCAAGCACAGTGTTGCCCAATACTCATTTGCGGGGAAAAAGAAAATCTTCTGCTACAATATTGAATATTTGCCTCAAAATTTATACAGCATGCCAAAGCAACAGTAGTTCAACCATTAACTGATTGCTCATTAACTTCGATATGCTGATTGCTTTTCCACCTAATCAGATCATGGAAACCATTATCCACAAACATTTTTCCAAGACAATTCCTCATTTTCTTGAAATACAAAAGTGGATACATCAATAACAGCCACATAACCAGTCCTCCACACCCATAAGAATGGGAAACAATGAATTAGTGTAGTGAAAATCCGCATACTGTTCTCTCTTATACAGATCTGGCATGTCAAGAATAACTATGAGAAAGACATCAAAGAAAAGATGCTTGATCTTGACAGCTTGAATAATCATACAGAGTGGAGAAGGATCTTACCCAGTGACATCAGATCAAAACATTGCTGGATATCAACTTAAACATTTCTCATTTCCTTCCAACATGTAAAAAATTGATGGCCTAAGCTGAAACAAAAACAGTTGCAATATTTTGGTCAAATAGCTTCTTGGCCATTTGTCAACAAAGGCATATGATTCCTTTTCCCAACTAGCAGCAACCTTAAATTTGCCCAGGCATTCAATGCATGAAAGTGTAATTTATCCCTACCTTAATTAATGTCAAATTTGCTATTTATTTGCATGAACAGAATATAACCCTGTACATACGAGAAATATAGATGCAGAGAAATTAACCTGAACTTCATAGTGCTTGCTAAGTATTAGAAATCTGGCTTCCAGTCAAGTGTTTCACCAGCAAACATTGGAACGATCTCCCCAAAAGGAAACAAGAAAGATTCTGGCACAACCCAGGGGTTCTTCCTCAATGTGATCTTTGATGTGTTCCTCGGAAGCCCATAAAAGTCTGGTCCATTGAAGCTTGTAAAAGCCTCCAGCTTGTCAAGTGCCCCTGTCTACACAATTAAATCCAGTACTCAAGCTTGTAAAATATTTGGAGCACCATGAAAGGATATATGTAAAACCACATCTATATTTGCATTAACTTAAGCCTTGGCATGAGTTGTTATTGGCATCAATCTCACATAGTATCATAGAACAAGAGGCCCTAAGTTTGAAATCCCACAACATAATTCCACTCCCATTTTATTGTTCTACATAATGAGCTACAATCAATATCCCAGTCCATGCTTTCTGATTTTTTGAATTCTCCTGATATCAGAAGGACAAAGATGAACATAGAAAATCATTTGCTGTTGGCTGCTACCACTTATGGAGGGAAAGAAATGAAGATGTGTGGATGGAACAGCCAATAGTATAGAAATTGTACTAAGATCTGTTTTAGCTTTCATCTTGTAATTTTGTTTTGAGCTCAATAGAGTTTTGCTAGCTATTTATCCGAACTAAGTATCTTTTTGATGTCTTGATACTGAGTTAAAATATATGGCTTTTTTGCTCTTTGTACACCTCTTAAGAACATTTGCGGAATGAATATATCTCGCTTACCCCAAAAAAATTTTAAAAAAAATATATATATATATCCCAGTCCACACATGAGGAGAGTATTAATAATATAAAACCAGACATATCTAAAAATTTAAGCCTTAGATCAACTCACATACAACACAGGTCTAAACTTCTCTTGCGGGGCAGTGAAATTGCATACAACTCCTACACAACGCCAGTGAGTTATACCATTGTTGAAATCCATTGTATTTAAAAAATCAATCAGCACATATCATTATTCCAATGTAATTTGCAACTAGGCCTAAGAACTATACGCTGAGATATACTGAAAATCATACAAGGCTAAGTACCACTAGTTGATATGTGGATTGACTATTTCTATTTTATGTTGCAGCCCCTCCACTCATCAGCAGATATAGAATAGGAACGAAGGCAATGTTACACCCCTACAAATCACACAAGTGAACATTATCACAGTAAAAATGGAGATAAAAGCGAGGAACTGGATAACTGCAGAATAACATTGCAATGCCGGACATTGGATGAGATGCAGTTATTTACCAGGCTGAAATGGTTGTTCATATATGGAGGTGTAAGCTTTTGTCAGGCATTTTCCCATAACTAATACATGATATAAGAAATTGGTGCAGGCAACATCATTCATAATGTTTTGTAGCAAATGGTTGCCCAATATCACTAAAACTTTTTTCTTTTTTGGGTTTTTTTTTTCTCTTTATTTATTTTTTTTTTTTTTTTGGGGTGGGGGGTGGGGGTGAGGTGGGGCTGTTGGTGATGGTGGTGTGGGAGGGTAAGGTATATCACTAGAACTTGAAAACAGGAAACAGCATAAACCCGAGTATTTAATATATTGTTACAACTTACAAGATAAGAAGAATGACTGTTATGCATACATGCATATATTATATATATATATATTGGCCATGTGATAGAGATGGAAGGTTTGTCATACTTCAACAAATAAAACCCTTTCTAAAGTCCAATGTGTTTGATAATAATGCTTGAATTGTGTAATAGGGTAAAAGTGGTAAGTGTTGGATGCTATGAAGTTAAGTGTCATTATTGGCATATTGTGAACTTGCCCCCATTCTCAAGGATATATGAATTCCATATGATTTCATTAACAAAATATAGCTTGAAAGAGTCATAGGTCAAACCGCTTTTAGCAGCTTGTGAACCCACAAGTGTATGCCATTCAGATTAAGGAGATGCTACAATCAGTATATAGTCACAAAAATACCTCTTCAAAGACCTTTGCATAGAGTGATAAAGCCACAGGGGCACTGTAGATACCAGCACATCCACATGGACATTCCTTTCTGCATCTTTCATGAGGAGCACTATCGGTTCCAAGGAAAAACTTCTTACTTCCACTAGTCACAGCAGAGACAATTGCCTGTCCTGATTCACGAATAATGTGAGGAACAAGGAACAAATATGGAAATTTTGCTTGGTTAAAGCTATATACATAACATCATCCCTTCAAAATTGGAAAGGTAATACAGCCTGAAGAGAATGCAGCAAAAGCCAAGAAAAGGTTCTACTGCAACGTGGGTAGATATATACACAAATAATTAATATGTTGAACTGCCCAGCAAATAAAGTAAAACGCAGTGACACAGATGAGGAAGAAGTTGACATACTGTGGTTTTCTCTCTTCAGTACTGGAAGGCAGTAATTATGTGGTTGCAATCCTCCCTGGAATAGTGCATTTCTATTGAGGAGTAGATGCTGTGGAGTGACCGTAGCAGCCACATATCCTATTGCAGATACAGCACTTTGAAGTCTCAGAAAAAATGTAACACAAAAAAGAACAGAGAGAAAAACCCAGAAACTTGACAGTAGATATGAACAGAATACCATCTCTGCAAGACTCAACGAACCTAACGGCATCAGTGGTAGTGATATGCTCCATCACAACCTTTAGTTGTGGAAGCCTACTTATCAAAGGCTGCAAAACAGTCTCTATGAAGACTTTTTCACGATCAAACACATCCACACTAGCATCTGTAACCTCCCCATGGACCTGTAAAAGCAGCATAAGAAACTCTAAGCATCCCTGGATGGTTCTAATCATATTATCATAAAATATTCTTTTAATCCAAATAGTAAGATGGTTGCAAGGAAGCCCATAATTACATGAATCACCAAATCTATTGGACAAGAAAAGTCTATTCCTATTGAGCAGACATCGGTCACTATAGCTCCCAAAAGAGAAGGTATATCTTGGTTTAGTTTTTATCTAGGGAACTAGTAGAAGAACTTACATCAAAACCGAATATAGAATTGTCATCCATACAGCATTACAGAGTCCAACTTACAGCAGAATTTAGCATCCGAATTTAAGCCAATTCCTGGTCTTGCAGCAATGAAGATTAGAATTTGGACAGGCCTAATCCACACGAAGCTATTCCAATTTATGCATTATGATAGTCCATGAACTAATATCTGGCAGCAAGATGTCCACATAGGCTGTGTTCCTATATTAATGCCACCAAGCATGTGGTCAAGTGGTGCAACTCTTGTGCTCTAGGTCATAAATCGAGAGGTCAAACCTCAGTCCCAAATTATTTCTTCTGTATGAGAAAAAACATATAAAGAGGAATATACTCAATTTTTATTCTGAATAGGCAACCAAATGATGGGAAGATAAATGCCTACTGGACAAGGGTCTGGCTGATGATTTGCCCACGTAAACAAGAAGAATTAGAAAGATTTTTTTTTTACATTACTTTTTCTAAAAGCTAAGCAAGTTAAAGACAAACTACATATCAAAGCAATAGGAAGAAATTCCAAGGATTCTTTTACCAAAATTTCCATGAGTAATTTAAACAATTGACAGCATTAGTCCCCCAGTGTAGCAATTAAGGAGATGGTTACATATATCCAGGGTATCAAGATAATATAACAGCAATGGCATGTTTTGCTCAGCCATCTCCCCAAGCACAGGAAGGCATTTTCCAAAAAGATTCTTTCTGGATGATTAAAGTATTACCAAAATTTCCATGAGTAATTTAAACATTTGACAGCATTAGTTCCCCAGTTACGCAATTAAGGACACGGTTACATATATTCAGGGTATCAAGATAATATACCAGCAATGGCATGTTTTGCTCAGCCATCTCCTCAAGCACAGGAAGGCATTTTCCAAAAAGATCTGTAACACCATCTTGGGAGTTTGTTGTAGCACCAGCAGGATACAGCTTCACCGCAAAAACAATGCCACTCTTTTCTGCTCATTTATTTAAAAAGAAAAAAAAATAGTGTTAACAACTATGATAGGGTCATAAACCTTGAGTAAACAGAGATCAGAAGACAATCTTATTAACTGGGAAAAAATTTACATAACATATATAAGATCAATCTTTATGATTATCAACAAAATCACTGATAGTAGCCACTGTTCAAATATAACATGCATAAGTATTAATCATGTTGAAGTTAAAAACCTTATCAACAAAATGAAGATATCAAAAGTATGTACAACTAATGTAGATGAAAACCATTTCTTCCAATATATAGACATGCTATGAAAGGGTTAATGATAACAATAAAAAAATCTACAGTTCTAAAAGAGAAGTAACATTCTTTTTTTCCGGGTAAGTTCAGTAAAGATTTCATTAAAGATGTAAAATGCACAAAGTATAGTCCACTGCACAAACAAAAGAGTAAACGATGGTCTCAATGAAGCTCAGATGTTGATAATTGCACTACTTTGGAAACAGTAAAGCAGCAACACAAAAAGAAACTGTCCTGGAAACCAACAGTGAAAGCAGAGCCCATAAGAGCATCATACTAAAGCAAGTTACAACTTTAAAAGAGTCACATCAAGAGGTGTAAATGAACAAAGGACTTTCCTAACAAATCCATCCACTGTCACTTGATCTCATTGAGAGTCTTGCCTGCCAAGTATAATAAACTGCAGCAGCTGAAGCTCTTCTGCTAATTACATCAAAGGCAAAAAAAGGGGATGGCTACAAAACAAGGCAAATCCTTTGTCCTATCTCTAATAGAAGCAGGCCATTTGAGAGCATTTCCTAGAGAACTCCATATTTTTGAAGCAAGATCATAATTGAAGAATAAGTGCCCATGAGAATCATCTTCATTGTTGCTGAAGTAGCAAAGAATCCACAATTTTCCACAAGAACAATTTATCAAGAGTGTAAAGCTTCTTTTAAAGTGCTACCCAAAAAATTGACATGTTCCTAGGGATATGCCTGATAAAAGATTCCACGGAACTTTGGTACCCCTTATATGGCATCTGTCAGGGGCCTCTTTAACAGAGAGTGACTTAGAAGAGCTGTCACCACACACCAAAGCATCTCAATGTGAAGAATTAGGCTTAAAGGAAGCAAATAAATCCTGTTTAATGGCCCCCCATAGCTTACCTTCCAGCCAACACCAATCATTTCCTTGAATGAATGAACGAAGTCTAGTCTCTTTCGGCAAATGTGAGTTACAACCCTCATGCTCACTCACTCAATTTGAGATAGGTCCTTTTGGATGCCAATTATCATACCAAAAGGATATAGAATTTTCAATGGCCTCCCAGAGCTTACCTCCCAGCCAACACCAATTATTTCCTTGAATGGATGAGCAAAGTCAAGTCTCTTTAGGCCAACAAGAGTTATAACTCACATGCTCACTCACCCAATTTGAGATGGGTCCTTTCAGGTGTCAATTGTCATATGAAAAGGATTATAGAATTTCCATCATCAATTATCCACTTTGGCATTTGTAAAGCTTTATCCCTAGAGCAAAAAATCTTCCGCCAACTCCAAGAGACACTCATGGGAAATCCAATCTTCCGAAAATTCCTAAACTTTAGCAACTCACTTTTGACCCAACTTTGCCAAAGAGAATCACCATCCTCTCAACTAAGAAGCTAAATGTGCTTAAGTTGGATGGCTAAATTCCATGCAACTATATCAACAATACTGAGTCCCCCTTCAACCTTAGGCTTGCACACCCCTTCCCATGAGACTTTAGCTTTAGCTCTTGATTCATCATTCCCTTGAGGCTTCAGCTTTAGCTCTTGATTGATTATTCCAAACCAATACTTCCTCAATAGGAGTATTCTAATCAAGCATGAATCTTCTATTAGTGATATCTTTGCTAGAAACCACAATTATAGATTCTATGGGCAGATTATTACAACTACAACACCTCTGCAAACTCCAATATAAATTTTGGGAAAGAAGATGCAGCATTTCTAAAACTTTATTTTTTGTACAATTTCAGCTTCAGTCATACTTTCAAGAGATAAGTCTATAATTCATTATGAACTTTAAGACAATAATGCACCGATATGAAAGGAGGATAGAAACGTTTCAAGACAACAAGGCTACACATAAAGCGATATGTTACTGACCCCTGAGGAAAGTATGCAAGATAGGCAAGAGGAGCATTGTAAAGCAGATTGGAATACTTACTTGCAAGCTTGATTTCATCAGGCTTCGTTGTATCTGTCAAGTAAAGTGTCATAAGAGGATTGAAATCGCAATTGGCCGGCAGTGCTTCCAATATTCTTCGTCGATAAGCCACAGCAGCAGTTGTCGTGGTGACAGGAGGCTTCAAATTGGGCATGACTATGGCCCTTTCAAAATGACTTGCACTGAAGGCATTGTCAAAATTTTATTCGTAAATGTAAATGTTAGATATACCAAAACCTAGTGGAATACAAAGATACATCCTAGGGTTTAATGAGAATAAAGAGCTTTAATCTGAGTTGAATTCCAACACGTACTACGTAGATCCACTAAACGATAAGAGATTTGAAAGACAAAAAAAAGAATAAAGAGAACCTGTGTGGAGCAACAGCTTGAAGAAGGTCACCATCACGGAGGTGGAGATGCCAATCATCTGGTCTGATCAAACCGAGTTCCATCTTTACTTAATCTGTTTACCAACAAGTTAGTGTCTTTCTCTTCGTGTTCGTCAAAGTGCGTACGTTGTTGTGCGTGTGTCCACTGCCTCTCTTCACGTCCAAACGCCTTCCGTGCGTCGAGTTTTGTAATGTGGTCGCAAGCTTACTCTGGATGTTCTCCGTCAGTTGGGCGTGTTCCTCTATCTTATGTATCTCCGTCCCTGTCATGCCTCTCTCGTGATGCCTTGTTTTTATTCCTTTTTCAACTCATCCCTAGTTTAAGCACGAGAGATTCGTTATCGCTTTTTGATATATCCTTCCATTGTGAACGGGATGCAACCCCGACGGACAGGTCTTACAAAATCTGAACGCCCTTTCGGCCTGTGGATGAAATAATGGAGAAATTGAATATTAATTTGTGGGAATTGAATAGATAAAAAATAGACTATTGTTCTGTTTGGTTGGATAAAAATATATGTATTAAGTAGAAAAGGAATAAAATTAAAATTACAAAAGTATACACATATGTCCATCCCTAGCCACAAACCCTAGCCACTATTACCACCAGCCAATTTATCCCACTACCATCGCTGCAACTAGATTTGCAAACCACCACCACGGAGCCACATATCATACAGTTAAATATTTAAATATTTAAAATATCATTTAGTTATAAAACCTATACTAGACTGAAAAAAACTAGACAATACGAGTATAAAAAGTACTAAACGGTATAAATTTATTATATAATATTTGGTTTATATAATACCATACAAACTTTTGCATTCTCCCTTATTCAATATATATAAGTATTGGACTAATTATTGTATTTTGATATTTATATCCCTTAATATTACCTAAAATATATTTAAATTATATTTTCATATTATTTAAAATACAATTTGAATGACTTATTGAATACATATAAAATATTAAATAAAAAGCAATAGATTTATTAGCTATTAAAAAATTAATTATTTATGTTATAAACTAAAATATTTTTTTTGTAATATTTAATAAAAATAATATTAGCTAATTCGATATTATAACAAACTAATACATATTATAATATAATAACAATTCAATAGATTACAACAATTTTCCTAAAATTTAATAGCTAAATTATGAATTAATAATTAAACCAATATTCTCAATAAAATGATTAAAAATATAATTGGCACATATTGATAAAATGATTAAAGAGTTTATAGAGATGTACAAAATTATTCTTAGACATCCTCAATTTTTATACGTACCTCTTCCTTTAGTAAGTTAATCAATTACTTCTCTAAGCATCTCATACCTTGCCAATGCTTATTCACCAACTCTCCTCTCTATACCTCCCTCTTCAAAATGAAATTTAAATAAAAAAAATAGCAAAACCCATTACAAGCATATTGACATAAACACTCCATCCAATAAGGTGAATCAAAATCCCGTTATGATCCATAATCTATAATAAACATCAAGTATAGAAAAGTAAATATAAAGTGAAAAATGAATAAATCGTATGAACTCAAAGGAAAAATAGCCAGTAATCAACAAGAAACTATATAGATGATACTTCAACAGCATCAATTGTTCAGTAAGACCACCATAACACTTTACATGAGAACGAGGGTACTAACAGTAGTTAATTACGGCAAAAAAGGTCTAAAAATTAAGAAAATGCTTTTCTTTTTTTCAAAATCAGGTTCACTATCTCCATGCATCGTGAAACGGGTGTGCATCTGTAATAGTCCTATGACATGACATGACATGGTTAATGCATAGCACTTCAATGTAGGTTACACACATTAGTAAATTGACATTGTCCCTACAGTACGAAATAAGGGACATGGTATTTTCATTTTTAAAACGAAGGGTAGTGAAAGTTCTTCCGTGATCATATACTAGAAAATGGTTTTAGCTGCTAAAAGGTAGCATAACTAGTAATATACCAAATACCACCAACGGTCTCCGATAACCTTAGAAGGATATATGTTCAAATTAAATTAAATTTGACAATATATTTTATTTACTAGAAAACTATACATTATTCCAGGAAACAGAATATGCTATCTAAAATCGGTAGTTTGCAAAGTAAAAGGACAGACGACTCTTTAACCGAAAAATTGGCTCTCCGCTGTAGGAAATATACAAGGTGGCTAGACTACCTACATTCCATCTTAAAAAGCAGACCTAATGTTAGTTTGAAATACTGGTCGTCCATCTGCCATAAGTGGCATTAAAACATTCTCCATGTCTTGATAAAACAAGGTGTCAATAGTTAAAAATCATGCCAAGTTTAGAGCAACAAAATGGATGCTCCAACAACTTATACCAACCAAGAAAATACAAAGACCATTAAATTTGATTCTCTTATGAAACTGGGTTACACATCATGAAGAACACGTCACACCGAACAACGTCTCAAATGCATCGGAATATCCTGAACCAAGACATTCATTAATCATTTCAACAATAATGTTGACAGTAATATGTTGAATAAGAGAAATCCAAATTGTATATATGTTGAAAGCATTTATTCAACCAAAGCAAAAAAGTTAAATTATAAGTTCAAATCCATATAGAAAAGAATAACAGAAGACAGATCAAATTTCAGCATTACTCCCACAGAGTAACACCATTTAGCCCTCAACACATATTCATGTCGGCTGAAACACCTGCCATATTTGATATTTGTTAAAGGTTACAAGTAGCTTGTTTAAACTCTGACAAGTTAATAATGAACTATTTTTTCAAAACCTATTGTGGTTGGAAGAAAAGATGCATCCACAATGTTATAATTTATATTTTAATTTTGCCGCTTTTTTATAATTATATATCTAAAATTTTAACTCGTCTAATCATATATTTAATTAAAGATTTAATTGTTACAATTTACAACTTAATTAACTCCAATTCATATCGTTAGTCCATTCGACATGATTAGCCAACGAGATAGCTACCTATAGCCTTAAAGGACTTCTCAAAACTCCCATAGACAGCTGTTTGTTATCCTTTGAGAAACTATAAGTCACGACCCACTTCAAAAATGTATATCGCATAACTTACTAGCAACAGTCTATAGCAATTTATAACCTTACCAAGGCTACATGATCCTCCTAAGGCCGTAGCAACCATTTATTTAGCAGATCATGCCGACTAAACTAATGGTATGAATTGGAGTTAATTGGGGTATAAATCATGACAATTAAATTTTCAATTGAGTATAAATTAAACAAGTTGAAACTTTGGATATATAATTACAAAAAGAGACAATGTTAAGGTGTAAACTGTGACATTGTCCCAATTTCATAATTCATTTAGCCAACCGGTTTAGGCTTCTAAATAATTGTACCAAGAACCCCCCTAAATATCTTCAATAGCAACAGAGTGTGAAGAAAAACCAACTCTTAGGAAAAAGATGTTACTCTATAGTACATCAACCAATAGATTCAAGATACCTAGTAAGATGTATCATCTATATTGAATTAAAAAATGTTTACTACACAAAAATGTCTTAAATAGTCTATGTGGTATATAAAAGGGTCAAACATGCCCATATCATATAATTGAAAGCAACATGACACAATTCATCCCTCTTCATATAACATGAAAACAACCAAGGATTAAAATTCTTGAAGTGCCTTTCAAAAGTTAAGATACATGAACCAATAGCTCAGGAGCTACTCATGGTCTTTTACAAGAGCAAGTACCATACTAAAAACATAAATTCAGCATACATATAATAATATTTTTTCCTCACAAAGAGACAACCTAACATAACACACCTATGCAACATTGGATAAGAAAAATTCAAGACAAATTTCTTCCATTTAAAAGGACATAGATTGTTTAATCATCCCAAATTAATACCTCTCTAATTTACTACCTTCTCATAGGATTCATACCCCAAATATTATCACACCACCAACAACAGTCAGTAGAATCCAATAGTCAACAAAACTACGAAAAGAAACAAAGACCCATTATACTAAAAATGCATATGGTCAACAATCACAAGCATTGAAACCCCAATAATTATATTCCACTTCAAGGCATCTATAAAGCATTTTATCTAATACCTTCTTACATTAACTCCTCACAATTCCCAAGTCAGCAAAACTCATAAATTATATGAAAAAATTGAAAAGAAAAAATAGTAACAAAGATTCAAAAGAGAGAGTGAAGAGCAAGAAAGATGAGGAAGCGAGACCAACTTTTGGAGTTGGAAACGAAAATCGTTGAAGTGTGTGGTGCAATAAAAAGTGTCTATTCTGTATAAAGACAAAAGAGTGTCTCATGGTTAGATGTTTTAGAGAGAGAGAGAGAAACAGAATCACCTAGATTAAGGTTGCGATGGAGACATTGCACTAGAATAAGACTACTGAAGGTATCAATTTGTTTTTGAGATTTAAACAAAAGTTGGGTTTTGTAAAATTTATTTTTTGTAAGGAGTTTCTTGGGGAAAAAGAAACAAATGAAAAAAAATTACAAAAATGCCACTCCTAGGAAAATTTCCTAAGAATACCGCACTTGAAATCGCCTCTTGAAAAGGCAATTTTAACTTAAACTAAGAGGTGATTTCAGTGCAGTTAGATTAAATTGCCTCTTAAAGAGGCAATTCTATTAGTATACCTCTCTTTTCCCTAACAATCATAAGTAAACGACCCAAATTCATACAATTCAACCTGAATAAACAATAGAAGCTCCTTCAGAAATTCCTAATATAGTATAGAGTCAAACAAAAATAAGTAAAGCACTTTTACACATCGTAACACATATAATGGTATGGTAGCGGGTCTCGAAACCAGAATGGGTATTCGGGGATTCAAGTAAGTATGAAGAATAGGAAGTAAAATGGGGGTATTGAAGGCGAATGTGTATAGATATAATGCACCAAAATACAAACACAATCAAGGATTGAGCTCAAAATAAGATTTGATACAACTCATGAATACTAAATGTTACTCGAGTTTCAAATGAGAGGTTAGATGTGAATCACCAACTCGCTTAAACGAAGGGGTTTACCATAATTTTAAAGACAAGATTGATAAGAATACAAGAAAAATTAAAAAGCTAATCAACACTCAATAATTTAGCAAACGCTAGCTCTAAAAGCTCAAGAGTAACCTTACTCGAAAGAGAAAAGTTCCAAGTATAGGTATATTCTTCACTGTCTGATTGTCTAATAATTACAAATGTTGCTATTTATAGCAAGTCCTAAACACTAGTGGCAAAAATGTGAATAATGTACAAGGCCTTAAACCCTAAAAAATGGGCCCATGATTAAAAATAAGGAAAATATTCACAAGAATATAAAACTATGCATTTAATAGAAGAAGTCGACATGCAGTCATTCAACCTGTCTAGGAAGAAGCAAGATCCGAATCAGACGGGGTCGATAGTTGGATGTCCGGGTTCGAAGAGGATTCCCTAAAGTCTCACAGGATTTAGCCAAAATACCCAAAAGGTCGACCCACATTATCGAGTATTAAAATTAATCGACACGAGTCTCTTGATGCCATGCCGAATGGATCTTTAGCCTTAAGTCCTCAGCTGTGTGGTCTCTCGGCTTCTCGATAGACAACAGACTTAATGTCGAGTGGCTCCTTTTCTTCCTCTCAATCTTTTGGTATTAGCTCGACCTTAGTAAAAGCTGTTCGACCTTGGCCTTGAACAATTTGACTTCGGGTTAAGACAAGTTAGCTTTAGCTTTCGATAGGTCAGCATCAACTTGGGACAGGTTGGCCTCGGCTTAGAGATAGTCGTAGGCTGATTCTTACCATTATCGTAGGCTCGAAAAGAAGTCATCCTTGACACTAAACAATGAACATATGCTGGGATGCTAAACAAACTTCTATTCCCTTTTCTCTTCACCATAGGTACCAAGTTACTCTAGATTTCCTCAACACTTATGGGGTTAAGCAATAGCTCTTCCCATTCTTCAAAACCGTATAAGTATTAAGGAAGCCATCATGGATCACCTTCCAGTCATACTCCTATGGTTGGCTAAGAAGTAAATTTGCAGCATTCATAAGGACCACATCAAATTCAATCTCGTTCTTATACTACTTAACCTTAAATGCTATTCGAGCTCTCTTATGCACATGAATCATACCCTTATCATTAAACCACTTCAATCCATAAGGTCGGGGATGTGAGTAAGTCGGTAATTTTATCTTCTCTACTAGCTCGATAGAAATAACATTGGTGTAGCTTCCTCCATCAACAACCAAGGAGCAGGTCTTCCCATTCACCAAACATCGAATATGAAATAAATTTTCCCTATGATCTGCCTTCAGGTTAGCTCATCATGGCTAAAAGTTCATCTACATTCTCAACAAAGACATCCCCTTCTATCAACTCACCTCCCAAACTCTTGTCACTTTGACTTTCTATTTGAGCTTCAGGTCCTTCTCCCTTTAAGATCATGACCCTCTTGTTCAGACATTGAGAAGCAATATGCCTGTAGCCTAAGCACTTGAAGCATTTGACTTCTCATGCTTCGGTGCCAGGTACTTTTTCTCTCTCTACCTTCTTTGTCTCGGCCCTATTGGGTCTGCTATCTGGCCTTCTTTCGGCATACTTCTCAAGTTTAGGGCTGATTAGTTGAGGTCAGTTAGTCAACCTCTGATGCCTTTTCCGCCTCTATCTTTTTACTTACAATGCCAGATTGATTAACTCGTCTAATGAGTTAAACGGCTGTAATTCAACTATAATGGCAATGTCGTCTCAGAGTCTACTTAGAAACCTAGCAATGGTGCAATCTTGTGACTCGACAATCTCGCATCTTGTCATTAAGGTCTCAAACTCTTGCAAGTACTCCTCGAAAGTATTCCAGCCTTATCTCGGGTGCTGGAAAGCATGAAACATCTCCTACTTGAAGTAAGTCGGCACAAAGCGTTGGTTCATCAACCTTTTCATAAGCCTCCAAGTTCTGATCGACTCTTCTCCTTTGGCATCTCACTTGACAATCAATTTATCTACCAAAGACTTGCATATTCAACAAAGGATAATGAAGCCAACTTAACCTTTGTTCGGTCATCGCATTCGTAACACTTAAACAACTTCTCGACTTGGGGAACCTAGTCAAGGAACTCTTCAAGTCGACTACTTCCACTGAAAGTCAGCAGTTTAAGCTTAATGTTGTCAAGTCCTCGGCTATGTGCTTGGGGTTCATCCCTTGCATTCCTAGCTGGTCAGTTCACCCTGGGTCGGCCACTTCTATTAGAGCTCTATTCGGCTATATTTCTTCCCAGCCTTGACTCTCTTCTTCGAGTTCCTTAATTCACCTCGGAGTCAACACCCTATCATTGCTTCTTCTTGACTCAGGTTGGTTATCTCTTCTTTTCGGCTCAGCAACTCTTTTCGGCTGTCGCTCATCATTATCAAGCTAATTGGAGCCACTTCTACTAGTGGGTGTTTGTTCCTTTCTTTCACCTCGACTAATACGTCTGTAGCCTTTAACTAAACCAGTAAGCTCCTGAATAGAATCAGTGAGATTCTGAATCTAATATTCTAAGTTGTCAACATGTCACCTCAAACTTCTGCAAGGGCTATCACCACTGTTATTGACATTATCTTCAAACATTCTTGTCTGTATAGTAATTTCTAGAGAAAATTTGAACAAACATGATTTTCAACAAAACACAACTACAACAATCCAAAAATGACTACTAATCGACTTCTGCAACTACCTATGCCTATTAAACACTTCCACAACAACTAAAATCAACTACTGAAATTACTGTTACTTAACTCGACAACAACACAATACTACGACCACTAAGAACCTAAATAACGCACAACACTTTAAAACAACAACTAACAAATGTTCAAATAACAAGCAAACTTTTAAAGAATATTGTATGCGTGTCTCCCTAAAGCTCCGATACCAAGATGGTACAGTAGCAGGTTTCGAAACCAAAATGGGTATTCGAGGATTTAAGTAGGTATGAAGAATAAGAAGTAAAATTAGGGTTTTGATGGTGAATATATATGGATATTACGCACCAAGACCTAAACATAATTAGGGATTGAGCTCAAAATAAGATTCGATATGACTCACGAACACTAAATATTACTTAAGTTTCAAATGAGAAGTTAGATACGAATCATTAACTTGCTCAAATAAAGGGGTTCACTACAATCTGAAGGACAAGATTAATAAGAATACAAGAAAAATTAAAGAGTTAATTAACACTCAATAATCCGACAAACGCTAGCTTTAAGAGCTCAAGAGTAACCTTACTTGAAAGAGGAAAGTTCCAAGTGTGGGTATATTCTCCACTGTCTATTTGTTTGATAATTACAAATGTTGCTATTTATAGCAAGTTCTAAACCCTAGTGGCAAAAATATAAATAATGTACAAGGCCTTAAACCCTAAAGAATGGGCCGATAATTAAAAATAAGGAAATATTCACAAGAATCCAAAACTATGCATTTAATAGAAGAAGTTAGCATATAGTTATTCGGCCTATCTAGGAAGAAGCAGGATCCCAACTGGATGGGGTCGACAATTATGTCTGGGTTCGAGGAAGAGTCCTTGAAGTCTCGTAGTGTTTGGCTAAGATACTCGAAAGGTCGGCCCACTATTTCCTAATACTAGAATTAGTCAACACAAGTCTTTCCGTGCCATATCGAATAGATCTTTGGCCTTAAATCCTTGATCGTGTAGTCTCTCAGCTTCTTGGTAGACGACAGACTTGATGCTGAGTGAATCCTTTTCTTTCTCTCAGTCTTTTGGTATTAGCTTGGCTTTAGCAAAAGCTGTTCGACCTAAGTATTAAACAATTTAGCCTCGGGTTAGGACAAGTCAACTTCAGCTTTTGGCAGGTCAACATCAGCTTAGGACAAGTCGACTTCGACTTAGAGATAGTCGTAGGCTGATTCCTATCATACAAAGCCCAAAATCATTCAATATAACTATGAATCTAACATGAAAGTTAATTTGTAATAGTTTGGAAAGGACAAATAAGTAAAGTTAAACTTAGGAGTATGTACAAAATATGCATAATTCTGACTATACATCCAAATATTCAGCAAATAAAAACAATCAGGATCGATCAACTGCCTATGTCATTTGCATATGTAGACATGCCTCACCCGTACATTTGCTTTAAGCTGAGGTTAGACCATTTGACTCGTGTCCAGCTAAGTGAACTATGCTCCATCCCTTAAGAAGCTACCAGACTTAGTATAGTGCATAGAGATGAAGGTAGGGTCATCCTGTGTGACCTCTTCGCACATGTCCTCATCATGATCTCTAGGGCAACCCTTAAATGGGGCTGTGAAAGTCTACAACTATCAATTGGTGCCCTCATCGGACTAGGTGTGAATATGGAACTAAGGTGCTATTAGAGATGCTGGTGGTGAGTAGTATGGAGGAGACACATCATCTCAAATTTGTATGCCGACTTATTTATGTCCTTGGCCTCCTCCTCGTCGACAATTACGTCCCCAATGGCCCCTTTCCCGTTGTATCTCGTTCGATGGGGAGTTGTCATCATCTACATTTAGACTAAGTACCAATGGGTCGCCTCAATGGACCCTAATAATCTCCTGGATGAGGTCATCAACCCTATGTTGCTTTGCTATAATGTCCTCGTATGACATTTGTGGCAACTTATGTATGAAATTCGCCTGCAAGCTGAAGATAACAGTTTGATTAGCATATAATTAGAGAAATAAATGGGTAATAACAATAGGAATTATACGTACCATATATATCCAAGAGGCCCCTGACTTGCCAATATATCTGCACATAGCCTACTAGCACAAAGGCATGTTAATATAGATTTTGTGGATGAACATACGAGCCCAATATCACGCGTAACTAAAAAGGGGTAGGTCCAAGCCGCAAGATGACTCAAAAAGTAAATGGTAATCAAAGGTTAAGCAAGGGTTCCCGTATACTAACAATGGATATGATGCACCAACGCCTCACACAAGTTCGGATCACACTTGATATAATGCACAAGTATGGCCAGAGGTCACTTGCCACTAGTCTATGCTCAATCAACTAAATAAGAGTAGCTCAAGAGTAAGCAGAAATGACACTTAGCTTAAGAGGCAGTAAAAGTTCAGTATATTCTCTGTATATATTGATTCGTATGCAGCTATTATAATATGTAAGTATTTATAGTATCCAGTTTGGGTAAGTCCTAAATTATAGAAATAGATCCATACTTGCTAAACAAAAGGAGAATAATTTACAAGGAAAGCAAGTATTTGTACAAAAGAATTTGCTTTGTCAAAAAGAACAGTAGGGGTGTCAAAAAGGATAGCGCACACGTAATTCTACTTATTTTATGGTCCCGATAACACTGCAAGCCGTACAGGGGTAGGCATTGATTAAGTCTAGTCGGCATCAATAGTTTGGCAACTTTGATTGCTAAGACTAGATAAAGGTTGGCTCAGGGATGACTCACACTCGAGATTAGCCTTGAATAGTCGGCTCTTAACAGTTGTTAGCTCGGCCTCAGCACTGTAGAGATGGCTGTATCTAAATTTGGTGCTAAGATTGGAGTGTTATGGAGGGGTCGACTCCACATGTCAACTGATCACCTTAGCAACTTCCTAGATGGTGTAGAGAGTAAAGTAGCTCGACAAATCGGACTAGGGTAAACACTACTCCTTGACGCTTAACTCACCTTTGACAACTCAGCAAACCATTTAAGAAAGCCTTCGGGCTCGAGAGCTCGTAATCGATCCTTGATCCTTATCATTTCCTCCGGGTTACTTAAGATTTGGGATCAAATCTGGTTTAACTACAAGTTGTTCATCCTTGGGAGTGTAAAGTTAGAGATCGGTAATGTTAAAGGAGTTTGAGACTCCATATCCTTTAAGTAATTCAATCCTATGGGCATTAAGATTGATCATTTCAAGCAATTTGAGAGGTCCATTAGCTTTGGGAGATAACTTGCTGTTCCTCAAGTTTGGGAATCCTTCCTTGTTGAAATGTATCTAGACTAAATCACTTGATTGAAATTCTCCCTTCCTCCGTCCTCAGCTTTGCTTCTCAAGCTTATTTTTAGCTCTACTCAACAACCTTCTAGTATGTGGCTTTGATGGCTTCAACTCTTTCAACGATTGGTCGGTCATCATCAAGCTTCGGTTAGGGTGCTTGATCCATTAGGAGCTTAAGGTTAAACTCATAGGCAACATGTTTGTTATGCCATAGGTGGTCCTATTATAGGCGAACTCAATGATTGGCAAACACAGATCCCATTTGGTCATGTTTCATCTAATAGCAACCCATAACAAAGCTCCCATAGTTCAGTTGACAATCTCGATCTATGGATGGTAAGACATACTATACAATAGCTTAGTTCCCATTCGTTTCCATAGTATCCTTTAGAAGTAGCTCATGAACTTTGGGTCTCGGTTCGAAACAATGGTTTTGGGAACTCCGTGAAACTTGATTACTTTCTGCAAGAAAAGAAAAGAGATAGTTGAAGTGTAATTAGTTTTGGAATAAGGCACGAAATGTGCCATCTTACTAAAACGATCTACAACCACCATGATGGAGCCCTTCCCTCAATACATCCTCGGCAATCCTAATATGAAGTTCATACTTAGCTCGGACCATGGTTTGGTTTGGACGGGCAAGGATAGATAATGTCCTTGCTTAGCTTAGCTCTTTTCCTTTCAACAAGTCCCACCTTCTCCAACACAAACTGCACATCTCTCATCATTCTCAGCCAAAAGAATCTCACAGACAATACTTCATAGGTTCGACGCTGGCCAAAGTGTCATGTCAATCCTTCTCCATGTACCTCACGTACAAGTAACTCTCTCATGGAATAGGTCAGGATACAAAACCTCCTTTTCCTAAATAAGTATTTGTCCTCCCTATAATAGTCATCTAGTGTCCGTCCTTCCTCACATCGAGCATAGATAGGACCAAAGTGTGGATCTTTAGCATATAAATTCTTTATGGTTGAAAAACTAAGTAACCTTGTTTACAGCTCAATCAAGAGTGTATGTCGTCTCAATAGGGTGTTGACTACTACATTGTTCCTTCCATTCTTATATTTTATGACATAAGAAAGACCTTCCATGAAGTCAACCCATTTGGCTTGCCTCTAGAACAACTTGGGTTGGCTCTTCAAATACCTCAAGAATTCATAATTGGTGTAGATTACAAATTCCTTAGGGAGCAAATGGCAATACCATACTGTTAGGGCTCGAATTACTCCTTGTCATAGACAGAATAGTTGAGTATAGCTCCTCAAAATTTCTCGCTAAAGTAAGCAATAGGTTGACCCTTTTGCATCAACATAGCACCTATGCTTAGTTTGGATGCATCACACTTTACTTCAAACACTTTGTCAAAGCTCGACAGAGCAAAGATAGGGGATGTAGTCAATCTTTCGTTCACCTCCTCAAAACTCCTCTTTTCTTTCTCTCCCCATCTGAATTCAACGTTGTTCTTTGACAGTTCAATAAGTGGGACCACAATCATATTGAAATTCTTTATAAACCTGCAATAGAATGATGCCAAGCTGTGGAAACTTCTCACGTTCGCAAAACAGGTCGGCTTAGGCCATTCTATGATTGCTCTTATTTTCTCATCATTGACTCGAATGCCACCTCTACTCACAACAAACCCTAAGAAGATTACCTTAGATCGGCAAAATTCGCACTTCTTCAAATTGATATAGAGCTATTCAACTCAAAGTTTTGTAAAGACTCTTCAGAGATGCTCTTAGTGAGTCTTCAGGTCAGGGCTGTATACCAAAATGTCATCAAAATAAATTACAACAAACTTTCCTATTAGTTTTCAAAGCACGTGATTCATCAGGCAAATAAATATGCTCGGCCTATTAGATAGTCCAAATGGCATTACAAGCCATTCATATAAACCATGCCGTGTCTTGAATGTAGTCTTTCATTCATTACCTTCGTACATTCAAATCTGATGATATCCAGATTTGAAGTCGATCTTAGAGAACACTCTTGCTCCGCTTAACTCGTCTAGCATGTCATTAAGCCTAGGTATGGGATACCTATACTTGATGGTGATTTAATTGATCGCTTGGTTATCCACACACATTCTCTAAGAACCATCCTTCTTTGGCACTAACAAAGTCAGTATGTCACAAGGGCTAAAGAACTCGTGCACATACCCCTTCTTCATTAGCTCATCTACTTGCTTCTATAGCTCGACGACCTATCCAGGATTCATCCTATAGGTAGGCTTATTCGACAGTACGGCTCTGGCTATAGGTCGATCGCAACCCCTCGGATGGGAGGCAGACCTTCTGGTAGCTCATTTAGGAACAGGTTAGCAAACTCCTTTAGTAAGGTTTTTACCTTAACAAGTAGTTCCTCCTCCTTAGGTCACATCTGCAAAATTCTTCGGATATGCAAATAGGTCGGTCCTTTAAGCGCCATCTCCCTTTTAAGTTCGACTTGAGTCATCACCAAAGCCTTTTTCTTCAAGGTTCGACTAAGTTGGGACTGCATGACCTCTACCTGTTCGGTAGTCATAGGACTCAATTTCATCCTCTTGCCTTCATGCTCCATAGAACATGTATTCCTCCTTCTATCATATATAACTGTTTGATTAAAAATCCATGGTCGTCCAAGTAGAATATGAGACGTACTCATGGGCGGCACATCATATAGTACTTCATCTCGATATTTGCCAATGCAGATTGGTACGGACACTTGTTTGTTCACCTGTAAGGCTCCTTTATCACTAAGCTAATGAAGCTTATAAGGTTTTAGGTAGGGCTTGGTCGACAATTTCAACTGCTAGACCATAAATGCAAAGGCTGCATTGGTGTAGCTCCTACTGTCAACGATCAGTGCGTGCAGTGATTCATTCACCTTACATCCAATATGGAAGAGATTTTCCCTTTACTCGTCTTTAGGTACGGGACTAACGCTTATCGTCTTCCTTAATACTAGAGTGGTCGGCATAAAGTTACCTTCCTCACTATAGATAACATTCTCTTCAAACAACTTGGTCTATTCGTCCTCTTTTAGCTCCTCTACTTCCTCGTCAGTATTGTTAACCTCAATAGTCGACAACTCGCCTCAGATCACCATTGTTCACCTGTTCGGACATTGAGCGGCCATGTGTCCAAATCCTTGACATTTGAAACACTTGATCTCACTCGTCTTCTTACTTGAACTTTGGCCTTTCTCGAACTTCCTCGAAGGTTTCTTCTCTTCGACTCAGGTAGTCTGAGCGGGTCGGGTCTCAGTAACTTTATTTGGTTCCGTTCACATAGGTCTATTCGGAAGAGTTTAGCTACTGCCTGGTCGGCTAACTAGTGGTGGAAATCTTCCTATTTTGCGCCTTTCTATCCTCTAGGTAGCTCAGATAGCATCATCAAGCAACCTAATTTCCATGGTCTTTAGGATATCTTTGATCTCATATTTCACTCCACTAATGAATTGAGATATTGTTCAGTCTTTAGGCTCGCTTACTTTGCATTAGATCATCAACATCTGGAATTCCTTGACATAAGATTCAATAGTCGATCTTCCTTACCTCAGTTCCCATAACCTTTTTGAAGGCATCCTAAAGATAGTAGCTTAGCACAAACCTTCTCCCCATAACTCTCTTCATTTCATTCCATCTCCTGATTTCTCGTTCTCCTTCTCTTCATTAAGTGGCTTGTAAGTTTTTCCACCACAAGGCGGCATAACCAATAAATTCCAACACAGCAAGTCTAACTTTTGCATTATTGGACACATCGTAGCATTCAAACTACTTTTTAATCTTATCTACCCAATCCAGGTAGTCCTTGGCATTACCACTTTTAGAAAAACTTGGAATACACATCCTTAATCATTCGACTCTAGCGGCTTATACATTTCTTTCTTCAGCCTTGTAATACTCCTCTACATCGTCATCTTCTTCCACTTCTTCCTTAATCTCTTTGAGTGCTAGCCTTCATCTAGCATCCCCACCAACTCCTTCAGCTTGAGGTAGTCAAGTTGGGGCATTAACTTGGCCAAATTGACCATTGCCTCGCTCTTGCTACTCACATTCGTTAGTAGGGTTATTTCTAGCTCATTGCCTATCTTCTTGGATGACAGTCACCAAACTAGCTACCAAGTTGGTAAGCCTATCTAAGCCATCATCTACTAACTGAGGTGTGAAGCTTCCTTCTTGCCCTTGGCCATGTCGAGTACCACTTTCTTCGTATCGCAAAGTTACTTGAACACTTAAGTGTAACATTAATGATTACTTCAAAAAATTGACGTCTAATGATACTACTTGAAAATCAATAACCGATACTCCAATCACCATGACAACTACACGACAAACGAACAGTTAGCCATACTCTATTTTGCGTATTGAAAATAGAGCATAGAATACTTCTCAACTACTAAACTCCAAGGTTAATAATAAAACCGTTATCACATAAGAGCAGTAATAAACTACTTAAAGAGCATAGTAGCAGAATCCAACTTCGAACGTAACCAAGCTCTAATACCAAGATGATACAGATTTTGTAGATGAACACATGAGCCTAATATCATACGTAACCAAAAAGGGGTAGGTCCGGGCCACAAGATGACTCAAAAAGTAAATGATAGTTGAAGGTTGAGCAGGATTTCTTATGCATCGACAATGAATACGATGCACCAATACCTCGTATAAGCTTAGGTCACGCTTGATATGATGCATAAGTATGGCTAGAGGTCACTTGCCACTAGTCCACGTTCAATGGGTTGGATAAGAGTAGCTCAAGAGTAAGTAAAAATGACACTTAGCTCAAAAGGGAGTAAAAGTTCAATGTATTCTCTATATATATTGATTCGTATACAGCTATTACAATATGTAAGTATTTATAGTACCTAGTCAAGGTAAGTCCTAAATTATAGAAAATTCATATGCTGCTATTATAATAAGTTCGGATCATTTGATTTCAGCACCAATACTTATTTTACCAAATCTAAGTAAATCTTATTGTATATATAGTGATGCTTCCAAAAATAGACCAGGATATGTATTGATGCAAGATAGCATATGCATCCAGACAACTGAGGCCTCATAAGAGGAACTATCTAACTCATGATTTAAAATTAGTGGCTTTAATATTTGCTTTGAAAATTTAGAGACATTATTTATATGGGCAACATTGTGAGATACACACAAATCATAAAAGTTTGAAATATTCTTTATGCAAAAAGAGTTGAACTTAAGACAAAGACATTGGTTGGAACTAATCAAAGATTATGATTTGACCATAAACTATCATCTTGACAAAGCCAATGTTGCAATAGATGTGTTTAGTCACAAGAACTATGAACAAGTGGCCTTGTTACTCACTACTCAACACAGATTGATCAAAGAATTTGAAAAGTTGAAAATTGAATTTAGATGGCATGAAACTAAGGCACAATTGATTAGTTTAGTAGTACTACCAACCCTGACAGAAAGAATTAAGCTTCAACAGGATGAAGATCAAAGATTGAAGGAAATCAAGGAAAAGTTGAATACAGGTGGTGTACCTGACTTTAAAATTGATATTGAAGGTATGTTAAGATATAAGAATAGAGTCTATGTGCCTAGTGATTCAAAGCTGAGGAATGAAATAATGATTAAAGCACATGACACAAGTTACACATTGCATCCTGGTAGAAATAAGATGTATTGCAATTTGAAATCATTGTTTGGGTAGAAAGGCATGAAAAAGAATGTAGCACAATATGTGGCTTGGTGTAATATATGCCAACAAGTGAAAGTAGAACATCAGAGACCTAGTGGTTTACTACAACCATTAGAAATACCTCAATGGAAGTCGAATCATATTACAATGGGTTTTGTAATAAGACTCCCGAGGACGAGATCAGGCTACGATTCAACTTGGATTGCCGTAGATAAGTTAACGAAGTGTGCTCACTTCTTACCTTATCAAACTAGTGATTTAATGGAAAAATTAACACGATTGTATATTAGAGAGATAATTACATTGCATGGTGTGCTCATAAGTATTGTATCAGATAGAGATAGCCGATTTGTATCGAAATTCTAAGAAAGCTTACATCAATCTTTAGGAACTAAACTACAATTCAATACGGCTATCATCTATAGACTAATGGATAGTTAGAAAGAGTTACTCAAACACTCGAGGATGTGTTAAGAGGTTGTATTTTGGACTTTAGTGGTGATTGGGATTGGTATTTGCCATTAGTAGAATTTGCTTATAACAATAGTTATCAAGTAACGATTCAGATAGCACCTTATGAAGCTTTATATGGAAGAAAATGTCAATCACTGCTGTATTGGGAAAATGATGAATACGCAATGCTAAGACCTGATATGATTGAACAGATGAATGATAAAGTTAAAATAATATGACAAAGGATGAAAGCGATGCAAGATTGATACAAAAGTTAAGTTGATTTGAAAGGGAAACTTATAGAATTCGTTATAAGAGATCACGTGTATGTAAAGATTAGTCTATTTAAATAATTTAAGCATTTTAGTACTACAGAAAAGTTAAGTCCCCGATATATTAGACTTTTTTAAATTTTGGAAAGAATCGGAAATGTGGCATACCGAATTGCTTTACCCCCAAGTTTAGCTGAATATCACAGTAGACCTCATGTGTCAATGTTATGAAAGTTCGTAAAGAATCCAAATACTGTCATAGAGTTGAAACCAGTAGCCTTACAAGAGGACTACACTATTGAAGAAAAACTGATTAAGATCTTAGAAAACCGAATTCAGAGGTTAAGAAATCAATAAGTAGAGTATGTGAAAGTTTAGTGGAGTAGCGATCCAACGGTGGAGCTAACTTAGGAACTAAAGTTAGCAATGCAGAATCGTTACCGAAAACTATTCAAAGAAAAAGGTAAATAATAGGTTTTATCAATAAATAAGTAGTTATTATATTTAGAATTGAAATTTTGAGGACAAAACTTTCTTAAGGGAGGTGGAAATGTAAGCTCCTAAAATTGTGTTTAAGATAACCAAGCTTAGATTTAAGGCTTTTAGAAAAAAATTATCTAATTGAGTCTAAAATTTATGACTAAAATAAAAAAGTTAGTCAAAGTGACTTAGTGAAGTTGGATTTTAAAATAGCAACCCAAAATCTTAATTTTACCTCTAGAAGTATGATTATTTAATATAGTACCAAATTGCTCGGAACTCTAAAATTGAGCTTAAAATGCAACGAAAACTTAGAGATTAGTTAATTAAGTTACAAAATGAGATGAGATAACATAATATAATTTACTATATGAATATATACATATTTTTATGAGTATACTCGGTATAAATAATAATTATACCTATAAATTAATTCCAAATTATTTAATTATATATATTATATATTGAATTTAGGAAAATAATTAAGAAATATATCCTAAAAATAGAAGATATGTCAGAAACATGATTATACGAGTATAGTTATATACTATACGTGATATATACATAGGATATATACTTATATATTAATAAAATAACTAAATATTAACGTAATATATATAATAATAATATTTAACCAAAACATCTACAAAAGCTTATCCAAATAGCTTCAACACGTTTGGAAATTTGCTAGAAACTACTGGATTTCACTGCGGTCTCCTCCTGCTGATTTTGAATGATAATTCAACAATGGATTAAGAGGAGATTGGCATCTTATGCTTAGGTTAGAGGGAAGAAAAATTAAAAAAAAAATTCTCATGCAATAGAAAATCCCCTATAGATAGCGAACCCAATAGACTAGTCTTAGTTTAGCAAATTAGAACCTAGAATTGAGAGAGAAAAAAAATCTAAAAAATAGAAAAAATTAGAAAAATTGTTTAAAAAAATAAAGCAAGAGGCATGCTAAGCTATAACCCAACCCAAAAGTAAGTCTATTGTGAAACTCAACCGTCCACCACCAAATGCCACTACGCCTTAGTCGTCCGACAACCTCACTACCCCATGGTCACTGAAGCACCCAAGAACACTAAGATCAAATTTCTACCTTATTTTTCAATTGTTTTTTTAAAATAGTAATTTTTCCTAGAAAAATTTAAAAAAATTTATAAATATATTATTTCATACATGCATTTGTATGATATTTTTATTTTTAAAAAATTTATAATATTTAATATACTTTCTTAAGAAGGTCACTATTCATCCTAATTTTAACTTTCAAAATAAATATATCAAATGATATTATTTTTAACTCAAAATTTTTGTGTAGAATGTACATGATATATAGATAATTGCTATGTAGCCCAATTTTTCATTTAATTATTTTCAATATTTATTGTGTTTTTTGGCCTAAAAATAGCTAGAAATTAGGTTGAAAATGTGAAATAAATAGAATTTATGAAATTAAATGGTGAAATTGACCTATATTGATTTCTAATGAAGCATAATGATGTTAAGATAGGTTGAAAATAATTTTGTGCAAAAGGAATCATATTTGTATAATTAAGTGTAATTTGGGGGTAAAATCGTAATTTCAAATATATAGGCGATAAATAAAAAACATGAAACCAAGTGATGAGTGAATTCCTCATATTTTTAGGAGTCTATAGAAATTTTTTGGGAATTATTTGGTAATCCGAGCTATTTATTATGAATTTACATAGTAAAATGACTTAAATTATAAATTGGGACATATTTTTAGCAATAATAAGTTAAAATATGATAAATGGTTGAATAAAAACTATCTATATGTATGCGGTTCAGATTGGATAAAAAGTATATTTTTAATACATTTAATGATATTTTAATAACGAGGATATTATATATATATATATATATATATATATATTAAGGTTCAATAATACTCCTATTATAGAGTTATATTGACAAATAAAGTAAGATATAGTTTAATAACATAAAATACGTATAATATGATAATATTTATTTAGATACGTATAATTGTGTTAAAAACTTGAATTATCCTTAAAGAGTCATCTCTAGAAATAGGATCCGTAATACGAGTTTTAGGTCTGTACAAACCCAACGACACTATTTTTACTAAAGTCGGACAATCTTAAGTAATATAATATAATATATAACTTTATAATATTATTATAATGTATGTATTACGATAACCCTACCAAAATTGAAACGTAATTTAACCAATTAAAAGTACATTTTGATACGACCAAAATGATATATTATACATAANATAAGTGGTAAAACTACTATATATGTAATAAAACTATATATTATTATGATAATATATTTGAGATATATATATATATATATATATATGACCGTTTTAGATAAAACCCTAATGTTTTCATAATTATTACGAAAACTGAATTTGGGTTTTGTGTATATAGGATTCCCTAATGGTCAAATTGTTGACAACCCAAGTCTCCCATTGTAAGCATTTGAACAAGTAAGTTAAGATTGTAGTTTTACCACTTATTGGGATATTGCATTGAAGTATCTAGAGACTCAAGAGTACTTTAGTTTGTGCTTGTAATTAGTTGTTTGTGCATGTAATTAGTTATTTGTACATATGACATACGTGCATTTGGTATTTAATTGTGACAGGAGTTGAACTCCTTAGTGTATTGTCCTACATGATTGCATTCTTTCTGTATTGTACGTACTTATTTAGTTACCCCTGATTACAACTAATAAAAGATTCGACCACAATGAAACTGAACATGCATAACACCCGTTAGAGGAAACAATTAGGAGCATGAAGCCAAATACCGACTCTCTTCGATGAAGATAGTTGAATGGTCCTTTCCTCATCCTTAGTCAAACTAAGTGAGTCAAACTAAGTGATAGGTGAGGAGGTCGTGGCTAGGTGAGGAGGTCGTGGCAAAGGTAGGGGCCGTGGTTCGAAGGTGATAACGAGATAAGGGTGTTCTCTATTACACAAGCTTAGGTTTGGTCTGATTTTAGTCACGATAAAACTCCTCAATCCGGGTTAGAGCGAATATAATTTCTCTAACCTCATAATGGATCGGATAATATTATGCGATGTTTTACATGATTGATTGCATTGCATTTCATCATAATTAATAACCTTACTTATGATTATTCGTTACTCTTCTGACTTCAACCCGCTTACCAACCTAGTTATGCTTACACCTCCGTAAACTCTTTTGTAGGTACCAAGTGAAGACCAGGATGTTTGTTGCAAACCGTTACCAAGAACAAACAAAGCTGGTCGCTAGATGGATCCAAGCTTGCAGAAAGCTTGAAAGAGAAGTGATGGGGAAAATGTGAAAGGACAAATGCAAATGAAAAAATAAGTAAAACCTACGAACAATTCTAGAGGATATGACATACCAATTGAACTTCCAATGACTCACGGCACAATTTAATATGACGCATGAATCGCTCCAGTAAGATTATTCGCTACTTAGCCTTGCTCAAGGGTTAGGATGTGAGTGATGTTAAGAGTAAACAGGTAGTGCTTATGCAAGGAAGAAAAACACTCAAGTATATTGATGATATTCTAATTTTGATGTTTACAGCTACAAGTATAGGAGTATTTATATCCATAAGTTAGGGAAACTTACCCAAAAGGGAAAAAAACAAAAAGGGCATTTCTTAAAGAAGTAATATACAAGATACAAAAGAGTAAAAATGAATATACAAGGAAAACAATCATTGGTTCAATGAATTATACACATGATTTTGTATACATGGTGATGCCGTTAGAAGATGTTAACAAAAAGTTATGGATAGCTTGCTTATCTAAGCAAGGGTAGCTTGGTCAATCCAGACTCTTTCTCTCGGCATCTCGACAAGGTTGCGGCCAAGTAAGTAATCGGCTAGGCATGTGTAAGAATGAAGATGGGCTGTTGTCTCGACCTTCCACTTATTGACGCACAACATACGAAAAAATAGGTAGTCACTCGGCTTGATAGGCAAAATAAGTTGGTAAGGATATATTCGACCTCCGCATGAGTCTGTTGGAATAAGAGGATTCGTCTTATTAGTCCCTCTAGTCCTTAAGCTCGGTTACGGGTCAATAGTTCGGTAGCCTGATTCCTATCATTCCCTCTAGATTGTTTTGGATTTGGGATCAAATCTAAATGATCTTCGTTTAGCTCTCCATCAGGGTGATATGGACTAAGGTCAGCAATGTTGAAGGCATCAAAAATCCCATAGTCCTTGGGCAACTCTAATCTGTAGGCATTGTCATTGATCTTCCAAAGGATTCTAAAAGGTCCTTCAGCTCTTGTAAATAATTTGTTCCTCTTCTTGTTTAGGAACCATTCTTTACTGATTTGCAGCCATACCAAGTCTCCCGGCTGGAATTACTTAGCCATCATACCCTTAGTTTTCGCCCGCATTCTCCTAATAGCTTGGTCGATGTGCTAAGTGACTTTATCATAGATGTGCTGGAGGGATTGTACTCAAGCTCTCGTATCTAGGTCTTCTTGTATAGGTACAGGTATAAGGGTGTAGTCGAGGGGCAACTCAGGATTAAAACCATAGACTACTTTGAAGGGTGTTTGCTCAGTGGTGTCATACACTATACGGTTGTAAGCGAATTTGACAACTAGCAAGCAAACATCCCAATTAGCCAAGTTCTTTCCCACTACAGCTCAAAGCAGTGATCCTAAAGTGAGATTAACTACCTCCATTTGGCCATCAATTTAAGAATGACAGGAAGTACTGAATAGCAGTTTAGTCCCCATCCGACGTCACAAGGTCCTCTAGAAATGGCTTAAGAACTTTGGATCCTTATTAGAGACTACACTTCTTAGCATACCATGTAACTGTACAATCTCTTATAAGAAAAGAGAAGTAATAGCTGAAGCGTCGTTAGTTTTTTAGCAGGGTACGAAGTGTGCCATTTTACTGAAATGATCCATGACGACCATTATAGAATCTTTGCCTCAGATAGTCTGTGGTAGTCCGAGAACAAAGTTCATGATCAGGTCAGTCCATGGCTTCAACGGAACAAGAAAAGGCATTGCTTTTCCTTGCTTAGCTCGATACTTAGCCTTCTTACACATGACACAACTATCGATAACTTGGTATATATCTCTCCTCATCTTTGGCCAAAAGAATCAACCATTCAATAGTTTACAAGTCCTTCTTTCTCTAAAATGTCTAGAGAGTTCTCCACTATGGGCTTTCCTGATCAGCAGCTCTCTTAGGGAACAAGTTGGTAGCATAGTTTTCCACCTCGAAACAAGTAACCATCCTCCACATGATACTCATCTACTGTCCTTCCATCAATGCATTGCATGACTATGGGTCCAAAACGTGGATCCCTAGAATACTATTCTTTGATACTTGCAAACCTAAATAGCCTGGTTTATAGTTCAAATAAAAGCGTATGTCTCCTCAAAAGAGCATCTACAACTACGTTGCTCTTTCCTTGCTTATACTTTATTACAAAATTGAATCCTTCAAGAAATTCAACCCATTTTGCCTACTGCTTTGATAATTTAGTCTAACTTTGGAGGTATCTCAGTGACTTATGGTCAGTATAGATGACAAACTCTCTAGACAGTAAATAGTGTTGCCAAACTTGCAAAGCTCGGATCAGCGCCAAGAGTTCCTTGTCATACATGAAGTAATTTAATTGTGGTCCTTTGAGCTTCTCACTGTGGAAGGCAATTGGTTGGCTTTCCTGCATTAGGACAGCACTTATTTGAATGCCTGATGTGTCACATTCCAGCTCAAATATTTTCTTAAAGTTGGGTAAAACCAACATCGAGACGAAGGTCAATCTCTCTTTTACCTCAGCAAAGCTCCTCTCCTCCCTTTCTCCTTAATGGAAGTCGATATTCTTCTTTGTAAGCTCAGTAAGAGGCACTACAAGGGTGCTAAAATTTTTTATGAATCATTTATAAAATTAAGCTAGTCCATGGAAACTTCTCACCTTACCACAAGTAGTAAGATTTAACCACTCTACAATTGCTCGAATCTTTTTATCATCTACTCGTAAGCCTCCTCTACTGACTACGTAACCCAAGAATACCACTTCCTCCTAACAAAAGCAACATTTCTTAAGATTGCTGAATAATCTCTCAACACGAAGGATATCTAATATGACTCAAAGGTGTTCACAGTAACTCAATACGTCGGTACTATAGACCAGGATGTCGTCAAAGTATACCACAACACACTCCTCGATTAGATGCCTAGCATATGATTCATTAGTCTTATGAAAGTGCTCTAGGCATTAGATAAGCCAAAGGGCATGACCGTCCATTCATATAATCCATGTTGAGTCTTGAACGTCGTTTTCCACTCATCTCCCGGCCTTATGCAGATTTGATGGTAACTAGATTTCAGATCAATCTCGTTGAAGATCTTAACTCCATACAGCTCATCCAGCATGTCCTTTAGTCTAGGAATAGGATACCTATATTTGATTGTGATCTTGTTCACAACTCGACTATCAACACACATCCATTAGGTCCTATCCTTTTTTGACACTAGAGGCATCGACACAGCGCAAGGGTTGAGACTTTTTCGAACATATCTTCTCTTTAGCAACTCATTGACTTGACGTTGTAACTTAGAAGCCTATTTAAGATTCATCCAATAGGTTGGCTTATTTGGCAGTATGCTACCGGGTATTAAGTTAATGCAGTACTTTATGCCTCAAGTTGAGAGCAACCCCTCAAGTAATTGTTTTGGGAACAGGTCGGCATACCCATCAAGAAACTCTTTGATCTCCTAGGGTAGTTCACCCCGCTTTTTCATTTCTAATAGGTGCCTGATCAACATAAGGGTTGGCTCGTTAGCATTGTGGCCTCTTGGAGCTTGGCTTTACTCATCACTAAAGCCTTCCTCAATCTGCGTGTAAGTTTTGTTTACAATTTATTAACTTCTCTCAGTAGCATTAGATTCGATGTGATCTTCCAGCCATCCTTTTCAAACATGTATGTGTTCTTATAGCTATCATGGATAACTTTCCTATCAAACAACCACGGTTTGCCTAGCAATACACAGGAAGCACACACGGGCAATACATTACAAAGAATCTGATTTGAGTAATTCCCTATAGTAATCGAAAGCAGTATTTGTCATGTGACATGCAGTGCTCCTTTTTCACTTAACCAGTGCAATTTGTATGGCCTTAGATGTGTAACAATCGGCAACTTTAGTTTTGAAACAAGATCGACTGATGCCACATTAATGCAGCTTTCACTATCTATGATGAGGGCACATACCTGATTATTCACCTTACAGGTGGTATGAAACAAATTCTCTCTCTGCTCCTCTTCTCGTGAATGTTCTATGTTCATAGAGTGTCAGACAACCATGAGTAACTGGTCCAAGTCCTCAGCAAACATGTCATCTTCAATAAGTTCTTTCTCGGTAGGGACCTCCTTCTCCCCAGGTTCCTCATCTGTACTATCTACTTCTAGCTTTGGAACGTTTTCCTTGATAACCATTGTCCTTCGATTCGGGTACTGAATAGCGATATGTTCGAACTCTTGGCACTTGAAACACTTAATCCAACTCGTCTTCCTGCTAGATCCTTGCCCCTTCTTATAAGTTTGGGTCAGCACTTCAGTATCAGGTCGGCCTCTCTGATCAGCTCGGACATCCATCTTTCAGCTCAACTCAGTGCTAGATTGAGGTCAGTGATTTTCCTGTCCTGGTTGGCTAGTTAGTATCCTCCTCAACACTTGGCTCCTTCTTTGCCTTTCTACTCATTGGGCTATTCTAACAACTTCATCCATTGTTGTAAAGCATTAGTGTTCCACAGTGTCTTGAACATCACCTTTCAATCTAGTGATGAATCTTGAAATTATTCGAGCTAGTGGTTCCTCTACCTTACAACGGATCATGAGTATCTGAAATTCTTGAACATATTCATCAACCGTCCGACCTCTTTGTCTCAGCTCTTGAAGCTAAGTGAAAGTATCCTGAAGATAAGTTTCCGGCACAAATCTATTTCTATGTATTCTCTTCATGTCGAGCTAAGTATTAATCTCTCGATAGCCTTCTTGTCTCCTCATAGCTTAGAAATTCTTCCACCACATAGCAGCATATTCAGAAAACTCAACAGTAGCAGTTCTCACTTTCTCGTAATCTTCATATTGATAATAATAAAAGATATGCTCCACCATCTCTTCCCATTCCAGATATTCGTCAACATTTCTAGATCCATTGAAACTCGGAATCTAAAGTTTCATATGTTTAAATGCTTCGAGGGCTCAAGCTCGCTCTTCCTCGAAGTGCTCTTGCTCATCCTCTTCATCAAGCTCTCTTAGTTCTATACTTCGTTTTACTCGTCCACCTACTCCTCCACCTCGAACTAGTAGAGTTAGGTTTTGACCTTTAACAGGTTGGGTAACTTGTAGGGCATTTTGTGCGGCTACAATAGGTCAGCAAGCCATTGCGTGAACGGCTCAGGTTAGATCTACCAAAAGGTTAGCCATCTCGTCAAGTCTCTCGTCAATGCTTCTTAGAGTTTCTTGAGACTATCAGCTATGGTGGATAACTCCACTAGTGTCATCTCCTATTTTAACATTCACACTTGGGTATGCCATTTTCTCCATAGATTTAAATTTCAAACAAACACTTCAAGAAATTAACAACTAGCAAATACAATAGCTAAGATGAACACAGTAACTTGCTCTGTTTCATATACGCAGAATAGAGTATAACAGAACTTCAAACATAAACCATGACTCAAACAAAACCTTCGCTCCGATATCAAGATGTTGCGAACCGTAACCAAGAACAGATAAAGCGGGTCATTGGATGGGTCTAAGCTTGTAGAAAGCTTGAAAGAGAAGTAATGGGGAAATTGCAAAAGGACAAATGCGAATGAAAAAGTAAGCAAAACTTACGAACAGCTCCAAAGGATAAAACATACCAATGAAACTTCCAAAGATTCATGGCACAATCCAATATGATGCACGAATCAGACCGGTGAGGTTACTTACCACCTAACCTTGCTCAAAGATTAGGATAAGAGTGATGCTAAGAATAAATCGGTAATGTTTACGTAAGGAAGAAAAATACTCAAGTGTATTAATGGTAATCTAATTCTAATGTTTACAGCTACAAGTACAGGAGTATTTATACCTATAAGTTAGGGAAACTTACCTAAAAGGGAAAAAACAAAAAAGGCATTTTTTAAGGAAGTAATGTACAAGATATAAAAGGGTAAAAATGAATATATAAGGAAAATAATCATTAGTTTAACGGATTTTACACATGATTATGTATACGTGGCGATGTTATATTGGTGATGCCATTGGAAGATGTGGACAAAAAGATATGGATAGCTTGCTTGTCCGAATAGGAGTAGCTTGGTCAGTCCAGACTCTTTCTCTTGGCATCTCGGCAAGGTTGCGACCAAGTGAGTAATTGGCTAGGCATATGTGAGAATGAAGATGGGTTGTTGTCTTGGCCTTCCGCTTCTCGGCACACAGTATGTAAGAAATAGGCAGTCACTCGGCTCAGTAGGTAGAATGGGTCGACAAGGAGATACTCGGCCTCCGCATAAGTCAGCTAGAATAAGAGGATTTGTCTTGCTAATTCCTTTAGTCCTTAGGCTCAACTGCAGGCCAGTAGTCCAGTAGCCTAATTCCTATCAATGTTCATATACCACTACCCCCAGGTTAGTATGTTGTTGACTAGGAAAGAATCAACTAAACTTGGGCTTTTGTCTTTTTTTTTTTTTAATATTTGAGGAAACTAACTGCTCGCTAGAATGCCCACTAGTTTCCTAGCTTATTGTAAATAGTTTATAGAACCTGTGATTTTTGGTAAACTCTGATTGTAAATTATAACTTTAGATGTGAGACGTTTATGTAAGTATTTTTGTACTATGAGATAATAAGTTATATAGAATAAGTATTTTGTAAAGCTATACCATAAGTTTCATTATTCACAGGTATCAGAATGGATGTTTCAAATTGGTTGAGTTGTGTACGCTTTATATAAACTATATCTACGAAAAAAAAATTTAAATCTTCTAATCTTTTTTTTTTCTTCTTTTCTTCTTTCTCTCTCTTCCTCTCCTTTTCTCTCTCTCTCTCTTCTTATCTTTCTCACCTTATTCATTTTCTTTTCTGTCTTCCTAACTTTTCTCTTATCCTTTCTTTTTGATTATTTTCCACCTTTCTCTAAATGGCTTAATGATATATATATATGAAGAATCTTCACTGCCTTATTAAGGCGGTTGCATATATATAAAGTTATTTTTTGTTGGTCCAATTTTACGTGACCTATCATGTATAATTATATCATGATTTATTATTTATAAAGTTACATAATATATTTCAAAAATAGTAAAACATTATATTATTCACCTAATCTAAAATTTTTATTTTTAAAATAAAATAATTAAAATTTAACCCAATAAACTTTACGTTATAATCTATATCAGTTGTATTTTAAATAATTTTTGAAATTTAACTTCATAGGACTATTCCTTATAACTTTTTAGGAACTTTTATTACTATTTGGTCTTATTCAGAATTAATTTTTCATTAATCTTACATTACAAGATAAGGCCATAATTATACTTTTCTTTAATATATGATATATATATAGGTTTCATCAATTATCTGAGACTTATTCATATACATCTTATATATAATTTTATTCATTAATATTAATTATTAAGATCATATAATTAATTTCAAAATATTTATCGTAAGCGATATCTAAAATTATGAAACTCTACGTTACAGTGACTATACCTAATAAACTTCATAATTTTAACAAAATCGTATATAAATAAGTTTAATTTAAGATATTAAAACTATACAGTTATTTCTTTTATTTTTTTTTACCTTCGTCATGAGGGTTCAACTTAATTCTAAAAACGTTAATATGATTCATAATTTTTAAAGTATGTCTCAAGTACTAAACTTTTCATTTTATTTCTTATTAATTTATATACTTATATATAATTTATCTCTAACGATTCGTTAATTATCAAAACTCGTCTTATGTGTTTTCAATAAATAATTAGTAGTATATGTATAACTTAATAATTTAATATTTAATTATTTTATTGTTTTATTTTCTTAACTGCTAATATTTTTAACTTCGTCGTAAAATTTGAACTCAATCGAATAATTTACGTGATTACCCTAAATTTTGTAAACCATCTCCAAATCGACCAATTGTGAATTAATTATCATTTTTTTTTTGTAAGGTCTCACATTTTTCTCGTTTAATAAGTCCAACCCTACTAAACATGCGATTTAAATAAGATATGTTATTAACTTGTTTTCTTTTGATGCAATCATTTCCTTATATTAGTTTTGAAAAAATCTTGTAATAAATTTACATAACGTTGTTCCAGTCAAGATTAGTGCTACCTTTTTCCTTTGTCTAAGATTAAGATTTGTACTAGGTTTGAAAAAAATTTAGTCAATATGTTAGGATTTGGTAATTGCAATGCATGCAGCATCATTATGAATGCCGACTATGAATTGAGATATTGTAATTTATAATTTATGAAATATTTTTATTGCTAAAATAAGCCAACCTCTCAAATAAGTCCAATTCATAATTATTTATTTAATATTTAAAGTTGAAATCGATATTTTACTAAAATCAATATATTTGTATATTAACGATCGGCAAAGAAAATGATCAAAAAGAAAAATAAATGAAATAAATTGGAAGGAAAGGAAAATAAATAAAAACTAGCCATATTGAAATTTATATATATAAAAAAAATGATTTACAAGTTCTATAAGGTACTTTATACCCTATATAATTTATAGAGTATAAGATGATTCTAAAGTGTTACAAGATATGGTATAGATAGTAAAGTTTGGTAACCTGTACCTATATGATAGGATACGAGTGGAGCTTATACCTTATCCGTCTTGTACCCACTTACCTTTAGACTGTAATATGGAGTGTGTGCAAAAAAAAAAAAAAAAGGTCTAAGCTTTTTTTTTTTTTTTCCTTAAAACCTACATAATCACTTTATATATGTTTTTCTTTTAGTTGAATATTCAATAAATTATAGATAATGAGCCATTCGTTTTTAGAGCCTTATATTGTTTAAATAATTATTTATGTATTCTTTTATAATACAGAAAGATCATTAAATTATATTTACATTTTTTGGTTTTTAAAAAAATTATGATTATTTAAATTTTCATCCACAGTCTCTATATCTAGTTGAATATATAGCTCTAATAATTTACTAAGTATATCTCTAAAATGGAAGTTCTTTACAACATAACTTTATTAGAATCAAATGTCTTTGACTCTTTTTTATCCTTGATCTATATATTCAAGAAAGACAAAGGAGTGGTTGTTTAAATCTAGCGTGTAAGATTAATGCCATATAAAGGGCCACAAATAATAATCCCAATACGAGTTATAGAAATACTTATAAAATTTCATAATGTATGGAAAATATTAATAATACAAAGTCGCAATAACTTGTAGATTTTAGTAACTTTCTTGTATTCCTTTGTTGTTTTTTCATATAAGAGTAATTGTGATATCTTATTTATCTCTTGGCATATTTGTATTTGGTTGTAAGAGAGTAATGCTCACATTTATCTGTTTTTTTTTTTCCTTAAATAATGATGATGTTAACTCTTAGGCCACTATTGCTCCACTTGAATGAGATATTTCTAACAAATTAGTTGTTTGTTTGTCATTTTGTTAAATATAGAAATACATTACAATGTTGATGATTACAGAAAGGGGAAAAACTTAAAACTCGATTTGATGGGTCTAGAATTGTAAATCGAATCCGGCACCTAATCGGTTTCATACCAACTAATCATGGTTCTTCTTTTAAGGACCTCTAAACCTGTCGATTTTGATTGGTTGAGTTGAATTAGTCTAGTTCCACGTACCCATCTTAAGCTTAATGAATTCCTATTAATGCCAAGCTTGAGATAAAATAATAAAGCTTTTCAACTTAACTTTGAGTTTGAGCTTTATCTTCAATTGAGCTACTATTTTAATCAAACTTAATCTTGAAATGTACCATTTGATTATAAAAATTGTTGGATAAAGAGAAATAAACATAATAAGTATAAAGAGGATTAAACAGTATAAGTTTATTTATCATATTCGGTTTATACGGTACTATATACAAAATTTTGAGTTATCCCTTATTTAGTATATATAAGTACCGAATTCGTTATTATATTTTGACATTTATACCTCAATATTGTCTACTATATATTTTGATTACATTTTTATATTATTTGAAATATGATTTCAACATATTATTGAATCCATATAATTAAATAAGTTATATATAATATTAAATAAAAAACTAAAAATTTGTTAGCTATTAAATTTTAATTATATATATTACAAAATAAATAATTTTTTGTAATATTTAATAAAAATAATCTTAATTAACTCAATATTATTACAACTTAATACATACTATAATACAATAACATGAATTTGGATGTATATTTTTGAGAATGCAAAATATTTATGTTTTTACCTTATAAATTTTATTTTTATATCATGGTGTAGATAGAATAAAATTTAGGTCTTTTATCCAGTTCTCAATTTAATTTTTTGTCTAATCACCAAATAAAGTTACAAATCAAATATAGGACAAATCTAATTTAATACTATAAAAATTATGTAATTAAATGCTATCAAATTGAGCTTAATTATTATAAAATTTGATAAATTACAATGTCACTTTTAAAAACTATTAAAATTATAAAGATATCTTAAAATTTTAAAATACTGCATTTTTATCTACTAAGAAATATTAAAAACTCAAAAGCACACTTCAGAGTTCAAATACATTATTAAATCAAATTTTTTGTGTCAATGTACAATGATCATTATGCTAATTCACCAGCCGATTTGACCTGCATTAAACTTTTGTATCAATGTACAATTATAATTAGGTTTTGACCTGCATTAAACTTTTGTATCAATGTACAATTATAATTACGTTTTGAGCTAATTTATAAGGTGATATGAGATCAAGACAATTAAAAAGAACTCTAAATTAAATTACAAGGCCTCCTAGTAAGTTATTAAAAGTATTATTCGTGCAACATTTTGACCATTACGACATTTGACAAGAAGTAATAAGTTATTGATTATTTTCCAAAAAAAAAAATGGTATTTTAGAAATTCATAATATTTTTATAATCATTATGCCAACCTCTCTCTCTCTCTCTCTCTCTCTCTCTCTATCTCTCTGTGTTTGTGTGTGTGTACGGTGCCGGCTCTCGTATCATATAAACTCGATGGTTGGTAAAAAGATCCTCCTATGGGTCCTTCCTATAATTTCCCTTGTCTTATATTGGGACTGCTGACTTTATAATGACCACTGATCTTCTCAATTTTAAGAGATCAAGGATATGTATCTATTCTTTATATTTCGTTGTTTAGCTTTTGGCCATCTCTTAAATTTGTTTATATTTTTATTTAAGGCAAATATTAAGAGCTGTTCCAAAAATTGGAGTATGAATACATCAAACTTAATCTTCAAATTCGATCAAGTTTGAATCAAATTGAGTTTGAGTTAAAGTTTACCATTGAATTATTTCAACTGAATTCGCTAACAATAATCCTAAATAAATATCTTTCTTATATCTTTTATTTTTTCCACATAAATCAAGACATCAATAACAAAACTTCTTTAAATAGGATTTACACGGTCCATCTTGTTTTTTAGAGGATTTATCTAATCCTTTATTTCATATTTAATTTATATTTATTTAGATTTGAGCTGTTGAATTAATTAATCTAGATCCAATTGATATTAACTTAAAGATGAGATGAATAATTGAATTAGTCTGAAAATGGACATTAGAAGCTCCCAAATAAATAATATTTTTTTTTTCCTTCTTTTGGTAGTTTCTAACTTATCGATTACGACAACCAGCATACCGAGCCAACCGATTACCAACTAATCCAGCGTCACGAGTCTGCCTCCAACTTCTAAATTCATTCAGCTATAGCTAAGAGTCTAAACTAAACAAATTCCTCCATCATGCAATTATCTCTAGAAGCAAAAGCATGTCCGTTCTTTACGCTTTGCCTTAGAACATGAAAATGCAATTTATGATATTATGATTACAATAAGAATTTAAGATATAGCCAACTATTTTTGACAAAATAAATGCATGCGCAGAATGAAATGTAATATTTCCTAGTGTGCATTTGTTTCGTAGAAGACATTTATTTAGGTGGTATATTTGCAATCTTTTTTTTTATTTGCAATTATGTTTTAATCTAAATGATAAGAGAAAAAAAGATTCAATTATACTAATATAGCACGTGGATCGATCAACGAAGTCTAAATATTAATAAAAATTTGACACGTAATAATAAAGAGTCATATTTTTTCAAAAAGTATCAATTATATTTTCACGTATCAAATTTTTGTTAGTAATTATCACTTATTAATCTACGTGATGTATTGATATTATTAAAGCCTTTTTGGATTACGAGGGGCTTTTGTTTTTTTAAAAAAACTACTTCTTACCTTTTTCATATTGATTAAAACCTAACCTAACCTTTATAATACTCAACCTTTACTACAATCCGTTTACTTCACTGAATGAAATGAGTGAGAAATATAATTGAAATTCTTAAAGAATGTAGTAAGAGTGTAATACATATTATTTTATTTAGTTGGATTAATAAACAACTTAAAAATAAACACGCAATAAAAGTTTAATGACTAAATTATACTTAATCTATTTTCTTTCTCAAATAATTCTAAAGTAATAGGTAGTGGTGGTGGAAATCGATTGTAGATGCGGAGGCAGTAGTAATGGTCAACGGCGGTTGCGAGCGATGGTAATGGCGGTGGCGGTGGCGGTGATAGTCGAGGTAGTGGCTTTGAGGGGGGTGGGGGTAGTTGTAATGATGGTGACGACAGTAGTGGTGATAATAGCAGCAGCGGCAATAGTAGCAGCGATGGTAGTAAGTGGCAAGGGTGATGGCGACAACAGTAACGATAATGATGGTAGCAGTAGAGTGATAATAATGGTGTTGGTGGTGATGATAGTAATGGTAGTTGGTGGTAATAGTGGCGATGACGATAAGTAGTGGTGGTTAGTAGCGACAATGGCGATAGTAGCGATAATGGTGGTGTTGACGGTAGGTGGTGGTGGTGGTAACGATGGTAGTGTTGATATCGTTAAATTGATATAAGATTATTTTTGAAAAAAATATGAAATTTTGTGAAGAATCATAATTTTTTAGTTGAATCAAGGAATTTCTATTATTTGATTTTACGTAATAGGAATTTCTAAGTAATTGCGATTTGAAAACAAAAAACTAACTGAACATTATAATAAGAAATAAGAGGAGAATTGAATTCTAATTCCCTCAAGTAAACAAGGCTTTACAATAATTACCAAGAATAGTTGCTACTACTTTGTTCCGGTAAAACAACCATGCATCCTCAACCACCATTAGTAACTGATACCTCCTACAAAGAAATACACAAGTTATTTGATAATACCGACCTACTCTTATTTATTAAAATAAAAATTAAATATTTTAATCTCTGGACTAATAATAAATGCTAAACAAAGTGGTAATAGGTCAATACTTTTTCCTCGGCGTGTAATTGTGGGTTGTGTATCCACTGTGTTCCTTTCGTAGGAAAACGTTGGATTATAAGAATATATATTCTGATAAGATCTTTGTACTAGTATAATAAAAATAAATTACGTAAATATCAATTACATTATTATTATTATTGCTAAATTGCATGCAAAAGACTTGTTTTCTTTTTTGTTTTTTTGTGTAAGTTACACTTTAAAAATACACATCCGATGCAATGGAAAAATTGCATTGTTGCATTCCTAACTTACAACATTAATGTAACAGTAATCTCACACTTTCAACATGCAACTTCACTATGAGATAAAGTTGTTGAGTTGCATCTTATAAATGTAATTTTTTTTAATCTTTGAAATTACATTTTCAAGAGGCGACATAACGATGATATTTATGTAATTTTTTTCATATATTTTTTATTTAATCAGTAGACATGTACCGGAGTCCGGACTCATATTTAATTTCCTCGATGTTTGGTTGTGATTAACGGAAATGCAATCGAGACAACATATTAAAGACAGCAAACGTATATCCAAATGCTAATACCTTGATGCTTTTTCCTCGGCCTAAAGTTTCGCTCCGTGTATATCAAGAATCGTCAATATATATGTACCTTTGGGAGCCTAATGGTACGTGCATCGTAGTAAGTTGGAACATGTTTGCATAATACGCGAAAGAATATCTAAAAACCCTATACATGCTTTAAACAATGGGGTTGCCGACCAAAACCTTTATCATTTATACTCATTTTACGAAGTGTCCATATGTAAAACTAAACATCAAAATAGCCCTACGACCCCCTTTGAGTCTAAATCAGACAACTCAATCGTATTAAGAAAACTATGTAAGTTAGAACCAATTAAAGATTCCCCTATACTCTAATCCCCAAAGTGAAAAAAATAAATATGTGGCACGTATTTGGTATTCAAACTTATATTAGTCACCCTTCTCTTTTATTAATTCCTCTCCTAGCTTCCTAGTTCTCTTCTCCACATTAATCTCAGCCTTCACCCTAGAATAAACAAGAGAAAGAAAGAAAGAGAGAGAGAGAGAGAGCTTGTGATGATACGATACAATGTTGGGGAAGAAGATGATGATTCCAGTGATTAAGTTATCAAAAAAGGTGAAGGTAAATAGAGATATGGAAAATTCATCCTATGAGTACTCTTTGCTTAAGGAAATTGAGGAAGAGGAATCCCCAAAATCAACAGAAATACCTAATGGCTACTTTGCGATCTATGTTGGGGTGGATCGCCAACGGTTCATCGTGCCGACCGGGTTCCTATCCCATCCCCTTTTCAAAATGCTGTTGGAGAAGGCTTCTAATGAATTTGGATTCGGTCAAAGGGACGGTTTGGTGATTCCTTGCTGCGTGTCGACGTTTCAAGAGGTATTGAATGCTGTGGAATGTTGTAATGGCAAGTTTGAGTTTGGAAGTTTGGTGGAAGAGTTTATATAGACTGAGAGTGTTTTTTTTTTTTTTTTTTTTCCTTTAATAATAGAAGAAGGTTTTGCTGCTTTGTTTATGGGAAATTCCTCCAAAGTTGAAAATGTAGTACACTAATGTCGTATGATCTTCCTTCCTCTCAATTGCAAAAGCATAGGAAAATCTTCACGTATGTCATGGCCTTTTTCTTTTTTTATAGAGAGGCTAAAAAGGTACACTTTTTCACTTTTCAATATGTTAAAAAGCAATCAACAGAAGAAACGATAAATTAGTTATAGAAGCAGAAGGGAAATTTACAATATGACTCCTTAATAATCCTAATGTGGAACACTTGTAAGCTCTACAATTGGATGTTTTGGATTTAGTACATAAAATTTAGGATGATTGTATAAGCTATCTGATCAAGCTCAAATTTTAAGATAGAGTTAGAAATATTAGTAGAAGTGATCCCGTGATTTTGGATTTAAAAAATTAAATTAATAAAATAATTAAGTATTATATTATTAAGTTATATGTATATTACTTATCGTTTATTGGAAAGGCGTAAAACGAGTTTCAATAATTAACAAATTATTAGAGATAAATTATATATATGCTAAAAATCATAGAATAACTTAAATAATATTTAGGGGGTATTTATTTGTACTATATATGTATTTACATATTGATAAAAATATCTGAAATTACTTAAAATTCTAATAATATTAAAATAATACTAAATTAATTAAAGAAAATTAAGAAAAATATGTGTTAAGTGCGGAAAAGTCTAGAAATAAGGAGTGGCAAGCATGGGATTAAATTTGGTAATAATCAAATGGTACTAAGACACCTAAAAAGTGAAAAAGTAAAGAGGAAAATAGACACTTGGCAATAGGAAATTTAAGAAACTAACTAAACTACTCTATAAATTCAATAATAGTTGTCTAAAATTCATTTTGATTGGTTAGGAACCTAGCAAAAATATAGAGGGATCAGAGAGAGAAGTAACTATTTTTAGAAAAATAGACAAAATTTAGGTTCAATTATGGCTTAAAAGAGGAACCTACATCAGACCACCACTTGGAGAGCAATCAAGACCACTACCCTACAGTGACTACCACGCTTGGTTAGGCTAACAACCATAGGATGGTCGGAGGTGGTTGGATGTTGACTTTTCTGGTGAGTCTAATTTGCAATCAAATTTTGTTAAATTTGTTCAAAAAAAAACAAATTTTAATGGAAAATTATGAAAGTTGATATTCTAAAATATTTCTGTATATAGTTTTAGGGAAAAATACTATTTTGATGAAATTAAGTTCCGAAATATATGACTCTTAAGAAATCATTAAACTCGAGTTGATTTTTACTTTTATTTCCAAACATCTTATTATTGTAGTTTTGAACAAAAAAATTTACCGTATATTGTTTAAAGTATATGTTAAATTGTCATGAAGAAGTTTTCCTGAAAATTATTTTCTGAAATTTTATCTAATTTGTAGGCCTTAAAATCTTAATAAAAGACAAATTTCATTAGTTTATTTAGTGATTTATTAATAAATTGATGTAAATTTTGATTTATGGTGTATTTTGGCATATTGAAATATTAAAGGATGTTAGGAGATGAGATTTTTAATGTTAGAAGCATTGGATTAGTTGCTTTAGGTTTGTTATGGTTAAATGTGTAATATGTGAATTAAGGAAATAAATGAAGAAGGGTGTCTTGATATAAATTAAGGTGATGTTTAGGCTATTAAGAATATCGTGATGCTGGTTTGAGTATAAAATTTTAGGAATTATGTTAAAAATATAGAGTACGCTCGATTTAGAAGAAAATTCAAAAGTTGGATTAGGAGTAAAGAGTATAAGATGAATTGGAATACTAATTAAGAGCCAAATAGGAGACTTAATGTAACTAAAATATGGTTAGTTGAATTTTCCATAATGGATTAGGAGGAGTCCCTAAGATTAACATATAAAAATTGAAATAAAAAGCTGAATTAGAATCTAATTCAAGAAATTATTCAAAAGTTGAACTAGAGATTAGCTTAGGATGAGCTCGATTATAAGCAACATAAAATTTGGATAACTGAGTAAAATTATAATTTTAAACTAAAAATATTAATTTAAAGTTTATATGTAATAGGTTTAAAAATAATAAAATAATATTTATATTATAGGAATGAGTGGTGATACTGTAACCCACATCATACCTTAGTGAGCAAGTTAAAGACTTTAAGTAAATTTGAGATCAATACGTTACTGTATTTTAGGGTACCATTTTATAGTATTCGGAGGCTTAAGATTTACCTAACTGTATTTGTAAGTAGTTGCTTGTACACATGCTTGCGTACCTTTGAATTTAGTTGTATACTAATGTTTTTGTTGCAGTGGTTTGTAATTGTTGTATTGAGTGAAATAGTCTAATCAACATAAACTAGATTTAATTATATTCGACCTAAATACCTTAACTTAACATGCATTACAACTCTTTAAGGGATGACTAGGATTTTCTGATCAAATATTGACACTTTCGAAGGGATAGCGTTATAGCATAATGGTCCTTTCTTTATCCTTAGTTGAACTAAATGATAGAAGAGAAGATTGCGGTGAGGATAAAGGCGATGGTTTAAAGAATAGTCATAGGAAGAGAGATGTTTCAATTATATAAACCTGGGTTTGATCGTGATCTATTACAATTATACTGAAACTCCTCAAATCCGAATTAGAGTTGGTGAAATTTCTTTAATTTTACAATAAATTGGACAACGTCGTATAATGACATTTGTGTGTTGCTTTGCATTTAATTAATTGTTTGAGAACCTTACCTATGATTGTTATGTAGTCTTATGTCTTAATCCCTACTTACTAACTTGTTGGTTTTATACTCTTATAGATCTTCTTACAAGTGTCAACCAAAATGCTGTATTATAATTACCCACAGGTTAGTTCCTTTTGAAGATTTTTTTTTTGGGAATGAGGACTTAAACTGGAAGAATTGCATAACGTTTGAGAGTTTTACTAATAACTCTTAGTTATATGAATCTAATCATGTAAATTTTACTTTTCTTAAATTACCATGATGTGTAATTATCTCTTGAGATATCATAGTCAATATATATCTATATAAATATGTTTTAAATCTCTATATGTAATTTTGTTGGTATTTTCATATGAATTATTTACTTCAAAGTGGATAATCGTGGACACATTGTGTAAATTATATCTATTATAGCGGCTGTAAGATTAGCTACTATCTTAGATTAATTTACATAGCGAAACTGTAGCGATTCCATCGCTTTAAGGTATAACACAACTTCCCCTTAATGGACTCTTTAGGTTTGTGGTATTAGTATTTTGATGCAAGGCAAGTGAAAGGAACTTGGTTCTACCTTCTTTCCTTCTTGTATTTATCGAACTCCAACAAAATCTTTTATTATTTTCCTTCCTTGCAATTATATGTAGTTTTAATTTTTGACAATTTAATATTTAAAATTAGGTTTTAAAAAATTTAGTGTTTTTATTATTTATTTGATTCAATTTAGATGTTTGTATTATCGTTTGGGAAGTATTGACATGAAACTGTAAACAATAAAGAATTAATTTACTAAATTATCAAACGTTGAATGTGTATACTACATAGACACTTGAGATATATTTATCCGCAATTAAATTAAATTAACAGAAAACTACGTGGGCTTGTTTTAAGTAATCGAAAATTCTGAATTAGATTGGAATTGGTTAAGCTATACCTTTTGGCTGAATACCATCGTTTATAAGGTCCCATTATTACTTCGAATTCAACATATTATTTTGCATGGCTTGTTTGCTTCTTTTAAAAAAAAAAAAAAAAAAATTGGTCTTTTGGTTGCATGTTGACTCCATTTTTAAATTGTGGGTTTATCAAAATAAGATGCAAATTATGTATATGCATTTATATTTATACACATACCAATAAATCTTCAAATTACAAAAAAAAAAAAAATCAATTACAATTTTCTTTTTTCAATAAGTAAAGACTTGATTGATGATATAGCAAGTAGCATTCACTGCTTCTGTCTAGAAATACTTGGCAATTGCACTTTTATCCAGCATTAGGTCGATCATTTCTTGGATTATCCTTTTCTTTTTTTCAACAAAGTTATTTTGTTGTGGCATGTATGTAGCTAAGAAGCTATGGTTCATTACAAGAAGTGATTTCTTCAAAATTTCATAATAAGTATGGCTAGCTTTAATGTCCATCTTATTTTCAGTTTTTCTTTTCTCAGCAAACTCGATAAATTCTTGAAAGTTATCACTTTTATGGGGCAAGAAATTCATCGGTGTAAAGTGAGCGTAGCAATCAGTTAAAGCCAAACCGTACTTCTATCTTCCTAAGCTTATTTGGAGTAACTTTTAAAGAAAAATGTATTTACTCCATCTTGATAAATGGCAACTATTATATAAATTAAAAAAAGCATAGTTTTTGCAAAGAATTACAAAGGTGATTTATTTACTTAATTATTCACTATTTTTTAGTACTTGTAATGTAGGATATAAATCTGTTAATATATTTTAGGAACTAAATAAAGAATCTCTTCATATTTTTATATTTTGCTTTTTTTTGTAAAGCGTATAATACCATAATGTAAAAGCATAAGATATTGATTTCAATTGAAAAGATTCAAAAATTAAACCTTTATCAATAAATTCATTGGAATTCAGGGTATGTTTCTTCTCTCACAAACAAATTAATTCTAACAAACCAATAAACTTTTCTTATTTTGGCAAATTTATCTTCATATTCATCATAATTTTTGCCCACCTAAACTTACTCAACTTGATAAGGTCTGATAGGTGGATATTGAGGATCACAAGATAGGTCATAAGTAGAAATTTTTTACAACATTTTCCTACAGGATAGGTGTCATACTCAAGGAAAGTACAAAACAATAAAAGACATAAAATAAAAAGGGTTAGGATGTAATAGACTTTATGGGGGATTAAGTAAGGCTAAAGTAGGAAGTTTCGCTTTTTCTAAACCTTTATGCATTACAAAACCTTAGTCTCCCTTTGCCATTCTCATATGAAAGCTTACATCATAAATAGAGCCTAGCTTCTCTTTACTGGAATAGACAAGGTATGAATTGAGAAAGGTAATTTCTTTTCATTGGTTTGCCTATCTATCGCTCTTCCGATATCGTTCTATCTCTTGTTGCATGAGAAAGAGATTTGTGAGGTGTAATGTAACACAAATTTGTGATCTTGAAGAAAACCTTTTAGTAAGTAGTTTTTTGTGAATTTTAAGAAGTATTACTCGGGATCTAATGTTGTTGGTACTATTATTCATAGGTAATACTCTTGACGACAAGGGATTGCAAGGTATATGAGAGTTTTGATGCAAGAAACATCGAGTAAATTGAGTTTTTTAATAAAAATGTTATTTTTAATGTAAACGGGTTGTTGAATGTGTAAAGGAACATGATGGGATTATGTTTTATGAAGGAAGTGTTTATTTTGGATGTAGATTGGTATTGGATAATAAGAGATTAATGTTTTACTGAAAGTAGATTGCAAATCATTGAATAGTGGAGTTTAGAAAAGAGTTTTCAAAATCTAGAATTAGGAAAAACAAGAGTATGTAGTTGAAGCTTGCTCGTGTTAAAGAGTATGATCATGCTTCCCAGCATGGCTTGAGTTCTCTTTTTCATGAAAAATTTTGTCCTGCTCATACACTTTTTCCTTTAGCGTTTCCTACAAATTTCCACTATTTTTCCTAGCTAAGTTGAGTCCCTAGAGTATGAAATTATAAATAATGGTTAGTAGTGCTTATGATGAATATAGGAATTAATAGAAATAATCTTTTGGTTTCTAAGGTAGGTTTAGAGAGACTCTTAATTACATTGATCAAAGTAATCTAGGTATGTGATAATTTCTTGTTGTTTATGATTATTAGTTTAGAAATATGAAAACTGCACTAATTTTATATTCAGCTTATAATATGTGTACTACTTGCATTTGACTTAGCCTAAGGGCTGGTGGTGGTAGATTCTTAAGGGGCAATCGTAATGCGTTGTCTTTAGTAGAGTCTTATATGGAAATGGTTTGGTGTAGATTTAGGGATGTTGGGATTAGAGGTAACAGTTCCTAACATCATTTAGATTAGACCACAATGGCAATTTCTAACCTAGGAATCTTAGGGCTAAAGATGGCAGTTCCTTGGTGCATACTATATATTATTCTATACGTATAAGTGGAATCACAAGCATTCCTATCATGTTTGATAGACTAAATCAAAGATAATAATCGAATTGTTTATGATTCATATTTTTATTAACTATTAATGTATGCGATCCATTTATTTTGCGTGACATGTACATGTGTTTGTGGATTTATGTATTGGGATTTGACTAACCTTTTTTTTATTTTTCAATTGTAGGAAACTTAGATGAACAGATTAATTACAATGATTTTTTTAATCCCATTATACTACCTTTAGGATGGGAAGCATGGCGATTACGTACATTACTTAGGGAAACAACTGTAGACACTTGATTTTTGCTCTTAGTTGCTATAGTTTAGTTTAGTTTTTTTTTAAATAGGGTCCTAACTCAAAAATAATAAAAAATAAAAATAATAAAAATTGACAAATGAAAATACCTAAAAAATGAGAAAAGAAAAAATTATAAAGATGTTTTAGGAAGTAAATTATTTTACGGTCGATAGTTTAGTTTTAGTTTAATTCAAAAAATTATTTTAGAGAGTTGCATGTTTTAAGTACAATTCAATTGTACTAAAAATCAAAGCACTGGTCAACGATCTAAAGGATAAGTATTGGAGTATTTGATATGGAGTTAATTTAAGGTTACAGGTTCAAATTTCGCTAGACGCTTATATGTCTTTTATTTTTCTATCTTTTTCATTTTTTACAAAAAGCGAGATAAATAAGTGGGATAATATATAATCAAATCCTTTTCATTTGGATTTGAATCATTCGAATTTAATTTGATTTTATTAAATTGGATTTGAATTAATATAAATAATTTAGATCTAGTTTAACTTTTATCAAATTAGATACAATAAATATGATTTGATTTGAGTTTATAAATACACATACACGCTAAAAAGAAAAGTGGTTTTAGCTTCGCCCCATCTACGCTCACATCACACAATAGCGATCGGCACAGCACATCTTCACACTCATCTACACAACCCATGCTCCAAAGTGAATTCCCTGTCGTGCGGACGTTTGATTCTTTCACAATGCCGGAGCCCCAACCTCATTCAATACTCAAATAGCACACGGTAACCTTCTTCCCTTACGTGTAACTATTGCAACAGCCACATTCAACGCTACCGCCCTCCGAACCACACCCTCCTCGCTTGAAACACAGCACTTCACCGACAACTGCACGAGCAGTAGCCACTGGTTAATCACACAGCTGCAGAAAACACCAACACTATCCATACACGTATAGCATGGAAGCAACAGTAGTAGTAGCAACACAGTGTACCGATCTCTATAGCACAGGCATCACATACACTCCACCCGAACAAGACCAAGCCTAACCATCCAGAACCGCACTCCCATGCAGAACATCACAGCCCCAACGCCTGTATTATAGTCTGATCAGCAACACCAGCACCCATACCAAATCACAATCAGTATTGTCACAACTACAATAGCTACTATACAGCAGGCCACTCTTCACCGTGGAGCCTATCCTTACCACTGAACAATAGCATAACAACAACTTTAGCCAATATCTCCAAGTCCTCGCTACTGCAGCAAACCTATTGCCGGCCTGCATTCACACGTTTGGAGCACAGCAACAACAATCCGACAATCCCTTGCATTGCACTACAATTGAACCGCACAACACACAGCAATCCCCAATGCACTGTACTGTCGACTCGCTGGACGCTCTACGACGTCATGATGCTTCGCTGCTGCTGTCCACTTCACGCCAATCAGCATTACACAACACAGCAACGCCTGCAAGTGTCCACAACACCAACGCAACTTCCTTATTGAACTACTACACAGTGAACAGCAAAATTCTAATTAGATTCCTATTTCCTTGTTACTATTATATTATATTATTATTAAATTATTATTTTATTCATTAGTTATTTATGTTAATAACATAGTTATAAGTAGTTATGTATATTAACTTAGTAGATTCTTTTGGTATTAGTCTCTCTCAATATATGTATATATATATTAAGTATATTATTTTTTTATTCATTTATATAGGTAGTCGTTTAGTAGTGATAATATAGATATGTGTATATAATAGTTTTGGAATTTTTAGGATTAGGTTTTTAATTCTTCACATAGGAAATTTTTTTAATAAAAATTAATAATTAAAAATCCTTTTAAAAACTAGGACGTTTTAGAGAATTTTATTTAATACTCAAGAATTAGGACCTTTTAGATTTTTGAATAAATTGAATCAATTAAAAACATAAATCCGATCGATTGCAAAATTAAAATAAACCAATATACTGAAAATTTTTGGAAAGAACTAAGATCATTTGATCCCGGCTAGTGAGTACGTAAGCATTTTCGGGGTGACGATAAAATATATAGAAAATTAGGTTCTTTTTATCTTTTTTTAGTTTCTTTATTTTTTTTTCTTTCCTAAAAACGTTAAAAAAGATAATTAGAAGAATAATCCTAATTTTGGTAAATAGATAATGATACCCATTAAGATTTAATTGATTAGCCCTTGAATTCAGAACTATTTGGTTTCTTCATTCAAATTGAAATCAAAGATTGATAGCCAAATTGTATCAATCCACCAAATTTATTACAATTTCTTTCCTTTTTTCCAACTTCAATCAAGTGGCGACTCAAAAATTTTTTCTAAATAAAAAACTGGAATTTCTTAATTTCTTTAGTCGAGAATTAATATTAAATGAGTTAGGATTTAGTATTAATCGAAAATTGGAAAATCAAATTAAATTAATAGAAAACCAAAATTCAGACTTGATAACGACATATGAGTTAGAACAGTTAGAATATTATTTCTTGTGGTTACCATTCATTACTAAGAATTGATTATCATTATTATTTAAAAGTTATTCAGTTTTTTCTAGAGAATAAACTTATGAAGATATTTAAAAATTGTTACAAGAATATTTTTAGAGATTTAAGTTGTTAGGTTATGCTTAAGGTGTCAATAGATGTTGGGATCATGTGACGATCTTTGACATCCTGAGTTTGGGGTATTATAGATAAAATGATATAAGAGTTTATGTATATGATCTATAGGGAACTTAGGAAAATGATTCATAAGATGATAAGATGGTGAGAGTCGGTAGACAAGGGTTAAGTGTTACCCTTTTAGCTTATAGTATCAATATTTCTTAATAAGAGTGTGCTTAAGAGCTTAGTTGATCATTAAGCTTACCGTAAGAGAGGGTATCTAATGGATACTTTGAGATATGGAAGGAAGAGGAGATGGAATTAATAATACTTGGTAGCTTTCCCCAACGAATACGATACGGCTTAGTATTTCATTTGATATGATGCTCAAGTTAATACTAAAGTCCTAATGCGTGCTGTGATCAAGAACAAACAAAGTTAGTTGTTGAATGGGTCTAAGCTTGCCAAAAGCTTGAAAAGGGGTGATGGGTGTTGAGCCCTATTTCATTTTCCTTAATTTAACTTATATTAAGCACTGCTTAATATAAATTACTTGACATTAAATTAAGGAAATATTTTTTTTTCAAAAAAATGTTTTAAAAAAATATTTAGAAAAACTAAAGTTGCCAACTAGTTAAATTGGAGAAAAATGAAATTAAGGTTTTCGAGTGAGAAAACATTAATTTAGCCACTGATCTACGTATTTTCTTTAAAAAATAATTTTAGAAAATTAACTAGAAAAACTAAGTTTTGGGACTAACTTATTAAGACTAAGTCATTATGTACAAAAAAAAAATTAATGAGCTTTATTTTTATAATTTTTTTTCTAAAAATTCTAAGATATATATATTGATATGCAAAACATAATTAAAATGAATTTTTAGGATTTTTTTAATGAATTTTCAAGAAAAAGGAATTTTTTTAATTTTTTTTTATAGTTGCCCCAAAGATACCTACGTACCTAGTAGTTGGGATCAAACCAATGTAGTTCCTTTTTAGAAAATATTTAGTAGGTGGATTTTTTTTAATTTGAAAATCGAGCTATATTGTTTATTTAACAATTTATTATTATTTTTTTATAAAAAAAACCCTAAAAGATCTAATTTTACGAATCTATTTTAAAAAACCTAACTAACTAAATCTTTTTGAAAACTCAAGTTAAGATTTTTATTTTTATTAAAAATCACTACGTGTCAAAATCAATCTTTTTTAAATCTTACATGCAAGATATATTAAAATACGTATTTTCTCCGAATATACGGATCTCAGAGAAAAGATATACGATTTTTCAACAAAAATAAAATTTCTATTAAAAAAATGCAATTTAAAAAAAAAACTCAAATAATCTAAAAAAATATAGCAAATGATACATAATTAAAAAATATATAAAAACCTATACTAAAGAAAACAAATTAGTAAAATTAATTAACTAAATAAACGAAATAAATAATTAAATAAAATAATAATTTTTTATTACCTAAACGAGTTTAGTCGTATGTGATCGGTGTGTTCTTATTAATTGCATCGTGATTGTTTGGACTTCATTTGCGTGCTTGATAGGGGATTGCTTGTATGCATATAGCAATAGATCGTGCACGTCAGCAGTAGTGTAGTGCGTAAATTGTGAAGGGATTCGTAGGTACGGCGTGTATGTGGTCGTATGCGGTGCATTAGTGTGTGGTCGTTTGTGTGAGTGGCTAAGTAAAGTCAGGTGTGGCGGTGTGTGTAATCGTGTATTATAGTATGTATGGTGAGAGAGTGTTAAATGCAACCGCGACCGAGTGTATGTGAGCATACGATGTAGCCGAGGGACGTTTGTCAATGTATTGTTTAGTGTGTGACAACATGAGGAACGACCGTGTCAGTGTATGTGTTTCGTGTGTGTGTCATGTTTTGTGTATGTATCGTACAGTAAAGCTTGCGATGTCAATAAGTGGGATATTTAGTATTTGGGCAATGCACAGGCATGAGCAGGCGAGTGTGTGTTAAGTTGTGTTAGGTGCAAGGGGTTGGTGAGGCAGTGTGTTGGTGAGGTGTCAAATGTTGCATGTAGGTAATCATGCGTTAGTGATCAAATGTGTATGCTGTAGCAATGTTAGATTATACATGGGGGATAGTGTGCAGCTGTGTTTAGATTGCTGACGTGCGTGAATGATCAGCAACGTTTGTTGGAGTGGGCGTTGGGTTGTAGAGCTTTCATGTGGTAAGATGCATGGTGATTGTATTTGTGGAGTTGGTCATTTGTGTTGTAGGTTGAGGATTTTGAAAAACGTTTTTCAAACTACACCGCCGAATTTTTATTTATAATACTCATAATTGAATCTTTTGAATCTTTTTTTGATATAGATTTGATCTCAATAAACTCTAGATATGAAAGATACAATAATGAATCTTAGATACAGAAAATACGATTTAGATTATTTAAAGATTCGACCTAGTTTTTAGAAACTCTATTTTAATTTAGGCTTTTTATTTTTCGAGCTTAACTCAATCCAACTTGATTTAGCCCGATAACTTACTTAATAAATCCTAAGTCTATTTTAGCCTAATATAAATTAGATAAAAATCCACTTTATATCGGATTGGACTAAAGTATTTTAACGAAACTCGATTTTTTAATGACTTTAGAATTTATTAAATTGGACGCACAACATTGTCGACTTAACTTAACTTGATACAACTTAATACTTTATTTTTATTATTTTTTTCAATTTTCGATTTTTTATTATTTTTTATATTGTATTTTATTTTATTTTCTTTAACTTAGCTCAATGAAAATACTAAAATAAAAATGGCAAAAATGAAGTGTCAATAGTTACCCCTCAAACTTCACTACAAAGACAAAAGAGATACCCTTTTTTGTCAAACCCCTACTTTAAACTAATAAAGTGAGGATTACTAACTTGAATGGTCAGTTAAGTTGTGCTTCATCTTGAAGAAGGATACCGACTTGAAAGATTGATGTAAAGAATAAACAACCTATCTTAAAAGAATGAGGCAAAGAAAATGAGAAATCCATCTTGAAATGACAGTGCAAAGGAATAAGGAGTTCATTTAGAAAGGACGATGCAAAGAAATAACAGGGCCTATCTTGAAAGGATAGGGCAAGTGATTAGGAGGCTCATCTTGAAAGGATGGGGTAAAAGAAGGCCTATCTTGAAAGGATATGGCTAAAGATTTAAAGGACTTATCTTAAAGGGATATAATCGACTAGAGTACCTATTTTGAAAGGATTAAGGCAAACAACAAGGGTGCTTATCTTAAAAGGATAGGGCAAAAGGATTAAAGGAGCCCGTCTTGAAATGACGGGGTAAAAGGGAGCCTGTCTTGAAAGGATAAGACAAAAGATAGGGTGACTATCTTAAAAGGATAGGACAAAACCATTGAGGGTCAACTAACTTATTTTTGGTTAGATGGATGATCTGAATATGATAGACCTCTTCGAGATTTAAAAAAAAAAAAAAATTCTTAATTCTTTAGGATCATTTTACTTGGGAATAGAGAATTTTATAGATAACAACTAATCAAAATACTTTACGTTGACTCTCGATAGTCACTCATTTAATTAGTAGAATATCACCAAAGTGTTCTCTTAAGATTGTGCTTTCTTTTTTCTTCTTCTTTTTTCCTTTTTTTTTTTCTCTCTTTTTTCCTTTAGTTCTTTCTTTCTTTCTTGGAACAAGGTCTTCTTCATGATTGAAACTTTGCTGATGAGTCTTTTCACCATATCATGCTCATGTCTTGATTCTTCTTTTGTCATTATGGGGTCTCAATTTCCACCTCTCCATGATTCCTGAAAAATAAATCTCTTTTTGAAAAACTAGATTAAATCATTAAGAACATTCAATTTCAATTTATTTGGTGACTCAAATTTATTAGTAAGTATTTGGTGTTTAAGTGTATGAGGCTAAGATACGGAATACAAGGATTTATTGGTGAAGTGTTTATTAGTCAATGACCATCCGAATTCAAGAACATTCATGGATATCAACTTTACTTATAAACAATGAAAGATTAACCACAAACAATTCTCAAGAAAAAATTGGAATCTTTATTGAACTTAGTTTTTATGGATAATATAATTTAATTGCATTTGAATTCACAGGCCCCCTTAATTTCGAGCCATCCATTTCTATCAATGTACCTCCAAATAATACCCTTTTTACCACATAAGGGCCTTCATAATTCGAAGCAAACTTGCCCTTATGATATTTTATATTTGGTAGTACATGCTTCAATACTAAATCTCCTTCCTTGATGTACCTTGGGTGCACCTTCTTGTTAAAGGCTTGGATCATCCTTTGCTGGTAACATTGACCATGGCATATCACTGCAAGCTTCCTTTTATCTAAGAGGTTCAAATGTTTTATTCATTTCTTCACTTACCTTGCTTCATTGAGTTGAATTTCTACCAACACTCGGAACGAAGGTATTTCTACTTCCACAATAGTATCGCTTTAATATACCAATGAACAAGGTGTTACACCTATAGAGGTTCTGACTGAGTTTTTGTAAGTCATGAGAGCAAAAGGAAGCATTTCATGCCAGTCTCTATAAATGATCGCCATTTTCTCAATGATTCTCTTAATATTTTTATTAGTGGTACTGCCTCATTCATCTAAGGTCGATATAGAGTCGAGTTTTTATGATTGATCTTAAATTGGTTGCATACTTCAACTATTAGCTTGATGTTCAAATTTGACCCGCTATTTGTAATAATAGACTTAAGCGCACTATATCTAGCAATGATATCACTTTTTAGAAATCTAATTACTACTCTTTTGGTTACTGTAGCATATAATGCTACTTTTACCCACTTGGTAAAATAATCAATTGCTACTAAAATGAATCTATGCCCATTTGAAGCCGTTAGCGAAATTAGACCAATCATATCTATCCCTCACATTGAGAAAGACCAAGGAGCCGACAACACATGTAATTCTTGGGGAGGAGCATTGATTTTGTTACCATATACTTAACATAGGTGACAATGTCTTATGTGTTTGATACAGTTTGATTCCATCGTCATCCAAAAATAACCTATCCTCATGATTTTCCTGGCTAACATGTACCACTTCATATGAGGATCACAAACTCCTTTGTGCACTTCTTTCATTAATTTCTCAACTTCTTCTTCATCTATACATCTTAGCAATGTTGTACAAGTGATTTTTTGTACAACGTAGCTCTATTTAACAGGAAATGAGCAGCCAATCTCCTTAAAGCTTTTCTATCTTTTCTATCAGCTTCATCAAGGAATGCACCCGTTTAAAGTAACTTTTTGATATCATAACACCAAGGCTTCTTTAGTTTCTCTTCAACAATCAAACAAAAAGCCAACCTTTCCTCTACCTCAATTTTTAAGGGTTGAATTTCTATCCCATCCATGGCTTTCACCTTTGATATTAACGTGGCGAGTGCATTAGCAAATTGATTTTGGGTTCTTGGAATGTTAGTGAATGAAATTTCTTAGAATTTTTCAATCAACTTTCCTAAATGCTTGTGATAAGGTATCAACTTCTCATCTTTCATCTTAAATTCTCCTAGGATCTAGAGAATTATAAGAGAAAAATCTCCATACACTTTAAGCCTATGTATTCCCATGTCTAGCACTATTTTAAGCCCAAAATGCAAGCCTCATATTTTGCTATTTTGTTCACGTATGGAAATGCTAACCTCGTTGCAATAGGGAAATGGTTATCCTTAAGTGATACCAGTACTGCTCCTATTCTACATCTAAACACATTGGTTGCTCTATCAAAATATATTCTCCATTCCAATTTCCCACTACTTAATTCATTTGTTACCATCGCATTTTCATCATGAAACTAAGCTTCTAAACCATCATCTTCATCTTCTAATGGGTATTTTGCCAATTGATCAGCCATTGCCTACCCTTTGACTAAACTCCAACTTACATACCTGATATCAAACTCAGAGAGCAACATTTGCCAATTCGATATTCTCTTGATCAACGCCAGCTTTTTTGCTAAATACTTCAATGGGTTATGATTTGTCAACAACTCCATCGAACAATAGAGAGTATACTGCCTAAGCTTATGCATCACCTATACTAAGGCACAACACATTCTTTCCACCTTTGAGTATTTTTTCTTGCTTTCTATGAACTTCTTGCTCAAGTAATATATAGGATGCTCCTTTCTACTTGCTTCAACTTTCTGCCCTAGCATACATCCCATCGATTTAGGAAGGATCGTCAAGTAAATAATTAATGGCTTTCCTGATGTAAGAGTGATTAGTACCAGAGAATTCATAAGATACTTCTTGATTTTAGCAAATGTTTGCTCATATTCTTGATCCCATTCTATCATTGCATTCTTCCTCAAAAGTTTGAATAGTAGCTTGCATTTATTGGTTAGTTGTGATATAAACTGAGCAATATAATTCAACCTCCCTAATTATCCCCGAACTTCTTTTATAGTCTTCGGTGTAGGCATGTTTACGATTACCTTGACTTTGTCTGGGTCTACTATAATTCCTTTTCTACTGACTACAAAACCTAACTGTTTGCCCAAGGTTACTCTAAAGGTGCACTTTTTTGGATTTAATTTTAGTTGAAAGTTCCTTAACTGCTCAAATAGTTTTCATAAAACATCAATATGATTCCCATCCTTCTTGGATTTGGCGATCATATCATCTACATAAACTTCGATTTCCCGATGCATCCTGTCATGGAATAAGGCAATCATAGCACGTTCATAAGTTGCCCCAGCGTTCTTTAACCCAAAAAGCATCACACGAAAACAAAACGTTCCCTAAGTGGTAATGAAAGTAGTTTTGATTTCATCTTCTTTTGCCATCTTGATTTGATTATATCTTGAGAAATCATCTATAAATGAGAAAAGTTGATTTCTAGCCTTACTATCTACCAATGCATCAATGTATAGTAAAAGGAAGTTATCCTTAGGTATCGCCTGATTTAAATCACGGAAGTTTACACATACTCTAACTTTCCCATTTTTCTTCAGCACCGACACTATATTGGTTACCCATTCAAGGTAATTCGACACTTTTATGAACCTAACATTTAGTAATTTCTTCACTTCTTCTTTTATTTTAAGGAGTATATCTGGCCTAAACCGCCTAAGCTTTTGTCTTTTAGGTTTAATATCTCCTCTTATCGGCAACTTGTGAACTACGATTGACAAATCTAAACCGAACATGTCCTCATAGGACCAAGCAAATATGTCTAGGTATTCTAATAATAAAAGTGACAACTCTTGCTTCTAATCATTTGTTAGATTACCCCCAATTTTCAAGTTTCATGGATTCTCTTCTGTTCTTAAGTTAATCATAATTATCAATTAATCAATAATCACTCTCCCTTGTTCAAATCGATGCCAACTCTTTTGTATTTTACTTAGAGTCTCAATATCATTTCTAGTGTCTGACTTAGCAGGGTTGAAGGTGATATTGATACTTTCATCATTTACAGGTGTGAGATATCCATTATGTTTATTGTTTTTATTGGATTTGAAGAATAAGGAAAAGGCAAAAGGATAACGAGTAAATAACAAAGAAGAATTAAAAGAAAGAAAAGAGATAATTTTATTGAATGAATTGAAATTGTTTAAAAGAAAAGGGCCTAACTAATCGGACTAATTATGAAATCGAATACTCCTAATTGATCTAATCTTACGTTTCTAAAGAGACTTATTAACGTGAAGGAAAACCAGTTGCATAAGGAAATTAGGACGCCACTATATTTCTTCTCGTCTAGACTAATGTTATATCGCTGAGCCAAAGCCTTGGATAAACTGGCTACTTCGGGTTCTTGAACATAAGTTCGTACTTGGAATGTCTGACGGATGTCTGGAAAATCCATATGAGCATGGTATAGGTGATCTCCTCTCTTTCCTCTGATCTTGGCCTTCATTTGATTTCTTCTTTAGTGGGCTCATATCTAAGCTCGAATGTTCCAATCTGCTACTTAGGCTGTTCCAAGTGACCCCGTGCCTCCTATCTTGACACTTCAATCATGCTGACCTCATAAAAAATTTGTAATCCTAGTTCCTCTAATTCTTTACTCCCAATTTATGAAATAGCAGTCTCTTTGTAAATCTTGTAGTCTTGCTCCCCAAGAATAGTAACCAACTGCCCATCGGTTATGAATTTTACCTTCTGATGTAGATTAGACAGAATTACCCCTGCTGAGTGAATCTACGACCTTCTTAATAGAAGATTGAAAGTTCGCAGTATATTTAGGACTTGAAATGGAATAGTGAACATTTGTGGATTGATTTCGACTTGCAGCCCAATTTCTCAATGTATCTCCCTCTTTGATCCATCAAAAGGACTTATTGAAATTGAGTTGGGCTTTATCTCAATCGAATCTACTCCAAACAAATTCAATGGTGCCAATAGACACACATTTAGTGAAGACCCATTATCAATTAGTACCTAAGCGACCACTTTCTCAGTACACTTGACCGCTATGAAAAGGGGCTTTGTGTGCCGATCTCCTTCCTCGCCTAACTCATTTGGTGAGAATGAAATCCGATCCATCATAAATATTAAATTAACCACCAATCCCAGTTTTTTAGTGGAAAACCCTTCAAGTACCTTAACATCTTTTAGAATTTTGATTAAAGCTTTTCGATAGGTATTTGATGACAATAATAAGCCCATTAGGAAGATCTGGGTAGGTACTTTAGCTAGCTGATCCATAATCTAGTACTTAGTAGCTTTCACTATATTCTTGGAAACATTCTGATCTTTCTCATTCGTATCTTCAAAGATCCGTCGAGAAGCCTCTTCTACAGTAGTCTTCCTCTTGGCTTCCTCATTCTGGTCATAGACTCATCCCGAGCGCATAAGCCTACCGACCATAGGTGATGAGGACTTGGTTATCTGATTCACCATTTGGTAATCCAGAGGGTTACTTTGTAATTCTTTGGAGCTATCGGAACATTAAAAACTATTTTCATCGGCTTACCCATTTCTTTAACCTTCTCAATCTTCCCGTAATACTTAAAAACCAAAGGTTTAAGCCCACCTACAATCACTCTAACCATCTCAACTGTCTTCTTGGCTTTTGTAATGAGCTTGTCTTCTTCCTCAAATTCGAGACCCCATCTAGTGGGTGGTTTATTAGCATATATGGCGAGTGAGCTAGCGTAATCGACTAAATACTCAAGTTTTCCTAATGGCTCTCGTAGGGTATCGACCGTTGGATCTCTAGCTTCATACATTTCTTTGAGCTCTTTTTCAGTACATCTCTTTCGTGGTTTTAGAACTATCATAGCCACAATGTCAGCTTTATTTATCTTCCCATCCGTTAGCAATTGATATATTGCTGGTCTAGTTCGAGTTCTATCTTTGAGATTTATATTTTCCAAGTGTCTGGCCTACCTCAAATTCCAAGCTACCTCTTCAATACTAATAGGGAGACTATCTAGATCAATTTTTGGTTCAGGCACTTCAGCGATGATCGTATTGATTGAGTGTCTATGATCTCATAAAGGATTATTACCCACATTAGGAGTAGGAGTCTAAATGAAGTTCAATTGCACCAACTTAACATCAATAAGATCTTAGATCTTATGTCTGAGTCTCCAGCATTGGTCTGTAGAATGCCCCACTTACCCTAAATGATAATCGCAATAGAGCTCTAAGCTGTAGTCTCTTAGTCTTTATCCCTCTTTTAGTATTTCAAATGTCAGGAGATTCTCCTTCCTTAATCGTGCAAGAACCTAGCTCAAAGGAATGGGGATCTGAGTAAACTGTTTCCTTTGTGGGCAGTTATACTAATTTGGATTTGGTAAGGGATTAGATCCTCTTGTCATGGCTATTGGAGCTACAGGTCTAATAAGGTTACTAGTATTGACAACGCTTACAGTAGCTTCTTTGGCTTTGTTGGAAAATCTTATGGGAGGAATCTTCTTCTCAGTTGCTTTAAGATTTTAAAGCCTCCAGTAGCGATAGCTTGCTTAATTTAACATCCTGAGGCCACAATCTCTGAGAAGTTAGAGGCAGGATGACCTACCAAATGTTGGTAGTACAGGCTTTTAAGAATGTTGATAAAGGCAAAAGTCAGATCCTTTTCTGTTAAGGGTAGAGTCACCTTAGCTGCCATGCCCCTCCATCTTTAAGTGTACTCCTTAAAGCTTTCATTAGCCTTTTTTCACAGATTATTCAAATCCTACATGGATGGGGCCATCTCAATTTTAAACTTGTACTAGTCGTAGAAAGCCTTACCTAACTTATCCTATGTATCAATCTCATTTAAGTCTAGTTAGGCATACTAAGTTAAAGCGAGCTCGGTCACACTATCTTAAAAGGTTTGGACCATCACCTTATCATACTTAGTGTATTTTCCAATCTTTTTGATGTACATTGTAGTGTGGAGTTTCAGGCAACTGGTCCCATCATATTTCTTGAATTCTAGAATTTTAAATTTTTCCAGGAAGTCATCGTCTTCATACGTCAGCAAATTGATCATTCACATTTGCTCAAATTCGTTAACCATTTCTAGGGTTTTCATCTTCTCAGTCAACTTTTGCATAAACTTCCTTTCTATCTCTCGATGTTTTTCCTCGATCTTTTTCCTCTATGTCTCAGCATTGGGGACTGATTCTGCATCTTCCAATTCAGGGGGAGGGGTCACTTCTGTGTTCTAATTTAGGTTGACTTGAGATGCCTGCTTATTATTGAGAATTTCAATAGATCGAGTGAAAGCTTGGATTTGTTCAGCATCTTACTGATGTTTTCTTCTAGGGTTATGATTCTCAGGTCGAGCTCGGTTTGACTGATATTTCCAAAACCTTGAGTTGACATTCTTGCCTTGGAATAAGTGAATATTGGGCTTCTAACTAAGTTTGCTTGCTTAGGCGCTATCTTCAAAATCTTAAACAAAAACTCAAGTTTTAGACATTTTTGTGAACTAAAAGTTTTTATTGTTTTTTTTTTCTTTTTTTCTCCTTTTTTTTTTTCTTTTTGTTGTTTGCCTCTTCTTTCTTTGTTTTTATTTTTATTTTTTGTTATTTAAAGCAACTATCAAAGGCAAGAAATAAAAAATGAGCAAAAGACTACGCAATCAATAAAGGTTTTCATTTAGCAAAGTTACAAATTTATTAATAATCATAAAATCCAACCTATACAACAGACTAAAAGAAAAGAAGAAAAAAAACTCCTAACTAATCTTTCTAAAAAAAATCAAATCTTAAATCTATTAGAACCAATGAATCTAGTTAGGAGGAGCTTCATCAACTTCTCTCATAAGCCTTCAGACTGTAACATCTCTTTCTAGAATCTTACTCCTCAAGAATTGGTTTTCTTCCAGCAATCTCCCATTCTCCATCTTTAATACTTCAATGATTCCTTTGCATTCTTGGAACTGGGTTTCAACTCTAGCTTGTATGATGTCTTGATAGGCCTACTCAATAGGTGAAAGGTATTCTGGCTCTAGCTCATGTTTGAATACATTTGGAGCTTCGTATTGTATCTTTCCTGTCTTCTCCAGCTGATCATAGATAAATTGCTTGGGAGCTTGGTATTCTTCGACTTTGCTCCTTAAAGTTCCCACATCGATTACCTTCTTGACTTCTCTCCATTCCCACAACTTCACAAGTTTTGCTAGTTGTTGAATCAAAGTGGCAATAGGTAAACAAGGATCTTGATAACTCAATGTAACATCTTCTAAGGAGTCTTTGTATGCTATCTCTTGAAGCGAACTCAGCTGTTTGGTGACATAAGCTGGGAAATACCCTGTATAACCTGCAGTGCCGATGAGAGGATCCCCTGCATAATCAATGCACCCAAGGATGGCTTAAGTATAGTTGCCTCACCTAGCTGTCCACATAAAATCCACTAGCTGCATCTTGCTTATGATCGAGACTCATCCTTTAAACTTAGCTTCTTTTGGTACCTTAAGGTAATGGGTAAAGTTGTTAATCAGGTTCATGTTTTCAATTAAGGACACTTTGAGAAGATTCTCTCCATACCCTTGTGTGTGACTGAGAAACCATGCAATAAGGGTTGGAGGGTTATTCGTAAAGTACCTATGCCCTTACTTCCTAAAGTGGGTGAGTGTCCTGAATTGTTTCGCTGATAACACCGGTATATAAGATTTACTAGCTAAGAAATGAGTTACTAGCTCGGTTACCTTATAATGGACTTGATCGTATCTAATAGGAAATATCATTGTCCCGAATATTGCTATGACAAAGGCGTTTACCTTCTTCTTGGCCCATGATTCATATCTTCCACAAAAGATTTGGCGATGTTTCTAATAAGCATTTGGGCTTGAAAACCATTCTACTAACCTTAAGATACCAAGACATTTCTTGCCTTTTGAAGATAAGAACGGTGCTAAGGTTGCCTTTTTAACTCCCAACAAAGTCATGAAAGCTTTCTGGAGCTGGACTCTGAGATCCGAGATGGTTATGCCTACTTCGAGAGGTGAAGCATTAAGTAATTGTGAGTAATCTTCTAAAGTGGATGTCAACACATGTGAGCCGAACTTAAAAGTTGCAAATTCTTGGTCCCAATAATGAATAAAGGCTTGAATTAAAGGCTAATGAAGTTAGACCCCACATGACAGATAGGACTGGCTCAATCTTCTTGTGAATGTAATCTTGCTTAGTAGGCAAGAGCTGATTCTACCAATCTTTTGGTATAGGCTAGGAGAAAGAGTACTTATCCAATTAGACCTCATGGATGGGCTCGAGACTGATACTACTCTGACTTTCCATATCTATATTACATAAAACATGAAATGACGCAATTATTTACAACGAAGTTGATAAATTTACAAAAAGGCTATGTATGATATTAATAATTTTGTAGCTTCTTCAATTTTTTTTTTTTAAATTATGCAGCCTTTTATTCACTAAGAGACAATAAAAATATAACACATATAATATAAGAAATAAAAACGATTAAAAAATAATTACATAAAAATAAGCAATAACAAAAATAAAATCAAATGTAAAAAATGCAGTATGCTACACATGCATGTAATGCAGTGGGGGTAAGTAATTAATAAATGATAGGAATTATTATGAACCCGCAATCAAAGAGTACCCCTATATATAAGTGGATTGAAATATGATTTAAAAAAATGAAGCTCGTAAACACTTATATATAAAGGTTATTGATTTTTAATCTCCACCTTTTCTAAAAAAAAAAGAACGCTGAACCAATCATAAATTAATTAGACTTTTCCTATAATTTAAAAAAACAATTACCCTTTTTTTCAAAAAGAATGATATGAAAAGGTAGGGTCTACGAGTCTGAGGGTCTACGAAGTCTTAGGCTTTATAGCTTCAAGAATTTTCGAAGAAAAACCTAGTGGGCTACATTGAAAATTGACTGGGCTCGCTTATCATCGCCAGTCGATGGTAAAGACCCTAATGACTTGAGGGTTACACAATAGCGACCTGTCTTAAGTTCCTAAGATAACCTAGGTCTAGCTACATCTAAGCACACAAATGATTATTAATAAATAAAACTCTTCCTAAATCCCCAATACAGGCCCATTGGGTTGGTTTTTTTTCTTCAGTCTTGCATTACTAAAAACTGGTTAGTACAACTATAATACAATAAAAAAAAAATAGTATAAAAATCCACCAATTAATTTTTAATTTTTACATGACTAGCCCACCGGCTTCCTCAATGGACTCGCCAATTCTATCAAACCTTATTTCGTTTTCCTTAATTTAACTTATATTAAGCCCAACTCGCTTAATATAAATTACTTAACATTAAATTAAGGAAACATTTTTCTTTAAAAAAATTGTTTAAAAAAATATTTAGAAAAATTAGAGTTACTAACCAGTTAAACTGGTGAAAAATGAAATTAAGGTTTTTGGGTGGGAAAACCTTAATTTAGCCGTTGAATCGTGTATTTTCTTTAAAAAAAAAATTTAGAAAATTAACCAGAAAAACTAAATTCAGGGGCTAACCTATTAAGACTAAATCATTATGTAAAAATAAATAAATTAATGAGTCTTATTTTTATAATTTTTTTTTCAAAAATACAAATATATATATAGATATGCAAAACATAACTAAAATGAATTTTTATGATTTTTTTATTACGAATTTTCAAGAAAAAGGAATTTTTTTTAATTTTTATATGGTTACCCTAAAAGTGCCTACGTACTCGCTAATCGAGATTAAATTAACATAGTTCTTTTTTAAAAAATATTTAGTAGGTGGATTTTTTTTAATTTGAAAATCGAGCCGGATTTACATTTTTTAAAAATTTATTATTATTATTATTATTATTATTTTAAAAAAACCCTGAAAGATTTAATTTCACAAATATATTTTAAAAAACCTAACTAACTAAATTTTTTTGAAAACTCCGTTTAAGATTTTTATTTTTATTAAAAATCACTACATGTCAAAATTGATCTTTTCTAAATCCTTTATGCAATATATACTAAGATACATATCTTCTCCAATGATACGGATATCGAAGAAAAGAAGCGCAATTTTTCAAAAAAAAAGTGCAATTTATAAAAAAAAACTCAAATTATCTAAAAAAATATAGCAAACGATATAATAATTAAAAAATATATAAAAAAACCCTGCACTAAAGAAAACAAATTAGTAAAATTAATTAACGAAATAAAGGAAATAAATAATTAAATTAAATAATAATTTTTTATTACCTAAATGGGTCAAGTCATGCATGATCGGCATGTTCATGTTGATCGCATCGATTGTATCGTGATCGTTTGAACTTCGTTGGCATGTTCGATGGGGGATTGCTTATACACATGTAGCAGTAGATCATATGTGTTTGCAACAGTGTAGTATGTGAATTGTGAAGTGATTCATGTGTACGGCATATATGTAGTCATGTGTGATGCGTTAGCATGTAGTCGTATGTATGAGTGGCCGAGTGAAGTTAGGTACAGCTATGTATGTAATCATGTATTACAGTATGTATGGTGAAAGAGTGTTGAATGCAATTGTGACAGTGTATGTAAGCATGCGGTATGGCTGATGGACGTATGTTAATGTATGGCAAGTGTATGACGGCATGGGGAGTGACTGTATCAATGTATGTGTGTCATGTTTCGTATATCAATGAGTGTTTGGGCAGTATACAAGCGTGAGCGTGTGTTGAGTTGTGTCAAGTATAAGGGGTCGGTGAGGCGTGAAGTGCTGCGTGTAGGTGATCGTGCATTAGTGACTGAATGTGTATGTTGTAGTAGTGTTGGATTGTATGTGGGGGACGGTATGCAACTGTATTTAGATTGTTGCTGTACGTGAATGATTAGCAATGTTTATCGGATTGGGTATTAGGTTATAAAGCTTTCATGCGGTAGGATGTGTGGTGGTCGTATTTGTGGAGTTTGTTGTGTGTATTATGGGTTGGAGATTTTGAAAAATGTTTTTCAAGCTTCACCGCCAAATTCCTATTAATAGGAATTTAGGAATTTCCTAAATAGGGATATTATAACAACAAAAACGAGGTATCTATAATGGGGATTGTGCGAAAGAACAAAAGTAAATGAAAAGTAAGCAAAACCTACAAATAGCTCCAAAGAATATGATGCACTAATGGAACTTTCAAGGACTCACAGTGTAACTTGATGTGACGTACAAATTGGTCCAGTAAGGTAACTTGCCATCTAGCCTTACTTAAGGGTTAGAATATGAGTAAAATAAAAGTAAACAATTAGTATTCACAAGAAGAAGAATATTTAGTGTATTAATGGTAGTCTTCATATCTCGACTATAAGTATAAGGGGTATTTATACCCGAAAGATAGGAAAACTTACCTAAAAGGGGAAAAGACAAAAAGAGTATTGTCTTAAATAAGTAATGTACAAGAATACAAGAGAGTAAAAATGAATATTAAAAACAAGCAATGATTAGTGTGGCAAATTCTACACATGGTCTTATATACGTGGTAGAGATACATTGGCGATGCCGTTGGAGGATGCAAACAAAAGAGTACGATTAGATTGTTTGTTCAAGCAAGGATGTGTCACGCCTCGAAGAGGCAGAGTTATAATAGTCCTGCTATGCAAATCATTCTAGGATAAAAGCTGACCTTATAGCCGTTATCTTAGACTTGATTTATACACAGTGTCTACGACCAACCCACTTTGAAGTAAATAGTTCATAAATTAAATAAGTAATTTACTTATAATCTTAAGAAAAATACATACTTGCATTAAAATAATCTGAGTATTTTACAAAATTTAGTAACCTAACATGATTTACTTAAGTAATTTGTAAAGTGATACTAAAAGCTTTAAAGATAAATCTGAACTTGAGAGTATATCTGGTCTTTAATTTATATCTTTACTCTCTGGAATCCAGTAGTTGCTAGCTTCAGGGTAATATAGGCAATTTCCTAGCTAGCACCTATAACAAAGTCTATAAAGATGTGAGCAACCATAGCTTAGTAAGTTAGGAATAAAACTAAAAACCATACAGCAAATACAAACAAGGTTATCAACCAAATTATTAGGTGCAATGCATGTTCAAGCAAATGCCATTACACAACTTTTTTCGGCTCATCATGAGATTAGAGAAATTGCACCCGCTTTAATCTGAATTGTAGAGTGTCTGTTAATACAACAACTCATGACTAAACCCAGGCTTATGTAATGGAGACACCGCTCATCTTATGACTACCTTCAAATCATTCACTTCATCCTTGCCACGATTTCCTCACTTGTCACTTAGTTCGACTAAGAATGAAGAAAGGACCAATTATTCTATCTAACGCTATCCCTTTCGAAAGGGTCAGTATTTGGCTAGAGAATCTAAGTTTTCCCCTAATAGGTTGCTATGCAGGTTCAATTCATGTTTATAAGTCATATATTTGATTAGATCCGATTTAGAGTAATCAATCATTTCATACAAATCATACAATACAAGTCAGAGTAGTAAATCAAATCACATCATCAACTCAGAAACAAACACATGCATACAATCGACTATTTAACAAACACAATCAAGTACAATTCCAAACCTTCGAAAACTACAAATGAGTACTCCGAAATACAGCAATGTATTAATCTCAACTTACCTAGTATCCCTGGTTGCTCACTTAGCCAATCGCAAGTCGACTTGTCTTCGCATCTCCTATGATATAAATACTGTTTTAATATTTATATCCTTATATTATATATCAACTTTAGATTAAGATTTAACTAAGATATTTCATTTATATATATATATATTATTATGTATTATCGATTCATTTTAGGTTAGCTTAGGATTCAAGTTCCGAATTCGATTCTGGTTTAGGTTTTAAATTAGTTCTACTTACGAGTATTATGCATAGATCCTAAAAATGCGATCCGAACACTAATGTGAAATTAATTACATTAGGCTCGAGTATCTTAATTATCACTTTTGATTCTAAATCAGTATTTTATTCTATCCAGTACACTTTAATCCTTATTAGTGTATGGATTTATTCTCGTTATGAAAAATTTTTACAGTTTTCATATAAATACCTAAATTTAAGTTTTCTACTAGATTTATTATATATTTCTATTATTAGTATAAAATCAATTTTTATTCTAATATTTTCTATTTATTATATTTCCAATTTTTCATATTATGTATTATTATCTATTATGTACATAATACACATATAATATTTCTATCATTCCAAATATTATCTCTCAACATCAATTAACATCTCAAAATATCTAAATTCATCTTAAATAAGATTTTACACCTAATTACCCTAATTTACAAAATTAACTTAAAATTTGCTATTTTCTTATTACTTATTTACTACATAATAACCTAATAATTGTATCTAACCCTCTAAATACTACAAAGAGCATACTCCATTTGATTTCAACATCCTAAAACATGTAATCATGTACTAAATCAGTAATTATCTATTTAATTACCTAATTAACAAAAAATTACTTATTTTATGTATCATTTTAAGGCCTAAAAATTTCAAAAATTCATTTTTAAAAAAGGGCTTATAGCACTGTTTTAAATGCTTTAATTAGTCTACACAAAATTTTTAAGCTCAAAACTACACTCTTAAGGTTATTTATTTCTAATTATAAACACGTTCGGTTTTGCTCGGTTTCTTAAGCACCCTATATTTACAAATATAATTAAACTTAATCACTATTTTTCTCTAAATCTAAATACAATAAAACATCATAATAACAAAATTCATAATTTTCTAAGCAGAATTAACAATTTTAATAAATTTTTCAAAATTGGACTAAATTTGGGACTTACCTAGATCTTGAACTTCTAGCCACTAGAACCGATCTAGTGGTTTTCGACTAGTCCAAGCATGGTTTTGGAGTAGGTGGTAGTTTGGTTCTAAGTGGTGATCCATGGGTCGGCCTAATTGCCCTAATTGTACAATTTTGTGTAATTTTTTTGAAACCTTAATTTTTCTCTCAAATTTTCGACCCTCTCAATTTTTCTACCCTTCTAATTATCCAAATGATCTTCTGTAATTTTTTGGCTATTTATAGAGGTCTTGGGGAATTATAGTGCATTAATTTGACTAGACATTTGCTTTATTTTCTTTTAAATTGACTTTTTTGTTGTATTAATTTGATTGGCTAATTTCTTTTCTTTCTTTCCCTAGCTACCACAACCTTGATCTGGATCATTCCTCATTTTTCTTGATTTTCCCTTAATTTTTTATGCATTCTCTTTAATTATTTAACATTATTTTATCTTATTTCACGTATTTTAAGTAATTACGCATATTTTTATTTATATGTAAATACATATATGATATAAATAAATACTCCTAAATATTATTTAAGTTATTTTATGATTTTTAGTGTGTATATAATTTATCTATAATAATTTGTTAGTTATCGGAATACATTTTATGCATTTCTGATTAATAACGAGTAATATACTTAAAATTTAGAAATTTTATATTCTCTTATTTTATTATTTATTTTCTTAAATTCAAACTTACGGAGTCACCTTTACTAATAATCTTAGCTTTATTATAAAATTTAGGCCGGATTAAACAATTTGTTTGATCACTCTAAATTCTATAAAATGAACCCTAAATATCTTATTGTGGGTCTTACAGGGTGGTTAAGGATTAATCCAGGGTCTCTCCCTTAGTCTCTCGGCAAGGGTGATACTAAGCAATTGGTCAGCTCAGATGTGAGTAAGTAATCATGAATGGTTTAGTTGTTATTTTGGCAATCTACAATTCGACACACAACTTTAAAGAGATATGTAGTCATTAGGTTAGGCATGTAGAGTAGCCTGGCAAAGAGATACTTGGCTTTGGCAAGAGTTGGCTGGAGTAGGACGATTCACCTTACCAACCCTTTCAGTCTTCGAGCTCGATTGTGGGTCAAAGGCCCAGTAGCTTGATTCCCGTAAAGTCCACTTGCTACTAATCTTGAGCTATGGATAAGATTAGATAAAAGTGTTGAAGGGTGAATGTAGACACCTAATTTTTACCCCATTTTAGTTTTCAAATTAGGTTACAGGGTCTCAAATTAGAAAAATTTTAAAAAATAGAAAATTAAAGAAAGCCCCAAAAAATGAAGAAATTTAGAAAAATAGGAATTCTAGAAAAACATAAGAAAATAGGAAAAAAACACAAAAAATAAGAAATTTAGAAAATACAAAAAATAAGAAATTATGAAAAAATCACAAAAAAGAAGAAGAAAAGAAATAAATAAAAGATTTTAGAAAATAACATTTCGTTAGATTAAATTTAAGTTTAGAAGTTAGGTCATTAAACTTGGGCTTAGATTTAAATATAGCCTAAGCTGATCGAGTCCATATGTGTAATTTAATTACACATATGTATAAAGTACAGGATAATGGCTTAACGGTTAAGCATATGGACATAATACTAGCATTAAGCATGAGGTCTTGGGTTCAAAACTTAGTAAAGGTAGGGAGGCTTTTTTCTTACTTTTTGTTTTTCTTGCATCAGAGACTGCCACGTATTAGGATCTTATTGTGTTACATGTCTTGACACGTAGCATAATCGGATTGGACGACCTTTGCTGATGTGGTGTCATGTGTCAGCCACGTGGCATGCTACGTCAGCCGCCACGGGTCAAGTGTGATACGTGGAAAGTTGGGGTTTGTCGAGTCGGCTGATGTGGAGCTACGTCAACGCCACATCAGCACTTTCTCTTTCTTTCCCTCGGTTTTCCTCCATTTTCTCCCAATTTTCCTCAACTTTCATTCTCAAGAACAGCTCACTCCCTCTACTTTAGCTTCAATTTCTACATAAATTCCATACACAGGCTCATGGTTTCTTGCATCAATCTTGCACTAGACATAGCTTACTATGAATCGGTACAGAAAACGCGTCCAAGTTTGGTTAATTACACATTCAAATTGAGCTTCAAAGATTGGAAAAAAAATGAAATTCGGCCATTCCCATTAACTTCAATCCGAGCTTTCCTTTGTTGCTGGGTTGAAATTCAAGTATAAATAAGGACGTCAATGAGCAAGAGAGGCATCATCGAGCTTCAGAATCAACTGTCAAGTTCTCCTTCTCTCTCGCAATTCTCTTTCTCTCTCTCTTCACATCTCTCTTCTCTAAGCCCACCACCATAACCCAACACCACGGCAATGACCCCCACTCTATTAGCTCCCGAACACGACCTCCCCTGATCTCCGCCATACCCCCTAGTAGCATCACCCAAGCACTGTCATCGACCGCCACCTCCGACAACGGCCAAATGACTACCTCAGGCCATAGCACTCGGTTTATCCCCCCTATTCCTAATCTAAAACTCACAAAAAACTCCTCAACCCCTTGCTTTGGCCACTAAAACTGCCTGAATAGCCCTTTGTCGTTGTTGTTGCTGTTGAAGGCATTGAAGCCCGACTTAGAACCCGTGGAGCCGAGTCGAGCTGAGCTAAGCTAACCCAACCCACCCGCCTAGGTTTGACTCGTACATCTGAATTTGTCCAAAGCTTTTTCTTTTATTTATTTTTGTTGTTTTATTTTTTTATTTGTTTTGTTTAAATGTAATAGAAAATAATAATAATAATAATAATAATAATAATAAAGGAAAAGAATAGAAAAAAAGAAAGAGAAAAAAAAAAAGAAGAATAGAAAGTATTTTATGTTATTTTTTTTAAAACAAGAAGGACAAAAAAAATATATAATAAAAAATAAAAATAAAAAAAAATAACAATAATAAATAAATAATAAAAATAATAAAATAGAGTAAAAATAGAAAATTTATTTTTTTCACACTTAGAAAATCAAATTTTTTTTAAAATAAAAATAAAACAGATCTTTTCCAAACTAGAGCATTTAAGGTTTTCCAAAAATAAAATCCAGCTTAGAACCTTTTATAATTAACTCAAAATGGGTAAAAACATAAACTTGATGGTATTTCTAAAATTAAAATTAATCAACCCGCTATATTTTCATTAAAAGAATTACGTACATTTGATCCCGAATAGCGGGTACGTAGGTACCCGTATGTAAATACAGGGCGACTTAAAATATGGAAAGTTTTATTTTTTCCATTTTTAGATATTCATGTAAATTAATCAATTTAGTCGCATGTATCATAATTAAATATTTTTTTAGAAATAAAAAAGGGTATATTTGAAAAGTGAAGTTAAATTCGGAAAGTTTAAAGTTGTACTCATTTAGGGTTTAATAAATTAGCCCCTGGATTCAAATCTCTAGTTTTCAAAAAAATTATATTTATAACTTGGTCTTTTTAATCGATAGACCGTTAGCTAAGTTATAACCAATCCACCTAATTGGTTATAACTTAATCCCTTTTCCCAACTCTGATCGAGTGGCGACTCCAGATCTTTTCAAGTTGGAAAAAAAGGTCTTCTTTAAACCCTAGTCAAGGGTCAACATTAAACGGGTAGAGTTTAGTATTGATCGGTTTAGAGAAGATCTAATTTTATAAAAAGAATCGGGAGGGTGAAAAACCAGGCTCGACAGTATACTCGGGGAATAGTATCTCGCAAGAACAATAAGAGGAATATTCATTAATGTTTAGAATAATATGATTTTGGCTATAAAAACAATAATTATTTATAGTAAGTCCCTAAGGTAACAAGGAAATACGTACAATTACAATAAAGGGTAATACAAGAATAATAACTTAGTACATCGCTAAAAAGGGTAAATGAGACAATTACTGTAAAGAGAATATAGTACAATGTCAAGAAAAGTGATATACAGGTGTCATGCCGTTATTGCATTCGTGTTTTGGACCCTTAGGTGTTGTAACCAAGCTGGTATGGTACTATGATAGGTTTATAGTAAAATGTTCTTTAGTTCGACAAGTTGGGTTTTGTTGGAAGGAGGTAAGGACCTCGACCTTGGAGATTAGCAAGTTGGCAATTAGGTAGGAGTTTGAGCAGAGTAGAGTGTGTTCGAGCTAGAGCTTTAGAGAATTCATCCATAACTCTTCCATGTATTGGAGTTAGTTTTCGGTAGGCTAAGAAGACAGGATCCTCCTTGTGAGAGGTCTGGATGTCAGCAATCCATCAGTTCCCTAAAGGTGTTGAAGATTTGCCCTCAAATCTTTGTCGACTTCCTCCTTGGATACATAAGGCATCAAGTTGGCAATGTTGAAATTCAAAAACTTATTGTATCCTTTAGATAGCTCTAGCCCATAGGCGTTGTTATTAATGCATCGAAGAATCTTGAAAGGGTCATCCGACTTGAGGGATAACTTGTTTGTTCTCTTCCTTAGGAATCGCTCTTTATCGAGGTGAATTTAAATAAAGTCACTTAGGTTGTAAATAATTTGCCTTCTTATTCAACTTCCTTGCTCTATTTTTGGCCTACTGTCTTGGCTAATTACTTAGTAACCTTCTTATGCATTTCTGAAATTCTTGACGTATTGGAGGCTAGTTTGATTGTCTCCTCCAAGGGTTAAGCTATTAACTATGTCCAATGGTAAGTTGGGGTTGATGCTATAGATAATCTTAAAGGGAGATTTGCTTGTAGAGTTGTGGTTAAGTTATTGTAAGTGAATTCAATGATTAGTAGACATAAAATCTAGTCACGAAGATTCTTCTCAACTGTGGATTTGAAGTAAACTTCCAACCGTTCTATTCACGACTTTAGTTTAATCATTTGTTTGAGGATGGCAGGAAGTGTTGAACATTAGCTTGGTGTTGAACTTCTTCCACAAAGCTCGCCAAAAGAAGCTCATAAACTTTTGGTTACGATAAAATATAATGCTTCTTGGAATCTTAAGTAGTTGCACGATCTCCTGTAAAAAGAGGTTAGTAATATATAAAGCATCATCAATTTTATGGCAAGGAATGAAGTGGTTTATCTTGTTGAATCAATCAACCATGACCATGATTGAGTTATTCTTCTAAGGTATTCAAGGTAGGTTGAGCATGAAATCCATGCTAGGTTTGGTCAAGGGTCGATTTGGTATAGGCAAAGGTGTATATTCCCCTTAGGGTTCCTTTCTTCCTTTGGCTTGTTGATATGAGGCAAGTACACCTATCAATTTTAATATAGCGGATGTGAGTCCGAGTCGATCCCTCAGAAATTTCGAGTACTAATATTAACCTTAGCTCTATTATCTAACCGGAAAATTGTAATGGGTTGAATGAATTAAAAATAATGAAATTAACAAACTAAACTAATTATGAGACTTGATTAAGCAATTTAGTAAGCAATAAAACTACGAACGATTTCAAGAAATTAATAACGTATTTAGGAATTATTTCCCCTAGTGTTTAACATGTGACCACTTAAAATATATTCAATTCAGTTTCTATTATTCTTGACCGAAGGGATTCACAATTAAAGCTAATATCTTTCTCAAGCATATTAACCCTGATCCTAAATTATTTACCGGAATCTCTTCATTTAGTAATATAACTTAGAATTGCATTAATGTATAATGAATTCCCACACAAATAATTAACTTTCCAGAAGAAACATGTATCTTATCTCTAAGTATACATGTAATTCTCTCCAATTATGTTTAGATCTAATTACACATGCAATTTCTCAATCATCATGCATAATATCATATATTGATACTCTAAAATTATCAATCAACAATTAAACAACATAATTGAATCAAGAAAAGATAGAAACTTTATTGAAATTTATAAATCAACCCAAGAGTCACATGAAACCCTAGGTTCCATAATCCTAAATACATGAATTCTAAGCTATCATAATGATTCTAAAAACGAGTTCCATAAAAAACGTAAAATAAAACATGGAAAACCCCTTTAATTGATCAACAATCTCTCCAATCTTGAAGTTGGTGTTGCTCTCGCCTTTTTCTTCTCTTTCTCCTCAAGTCTCGTCTCTTCTCTCGTGTCTCGTTCTTCTTTTCTAATGTCTCTCTCTTTTCTAAACCCTCAGATATCATTTTATATATGTATTATAAGGATTCTGTTTTCGTCACCAGACACGGCCTGGGACATGGCCATGTCCCCAGGTCGTGTAACTTTCTGCACCTGGCAAATTTTTCTGGATGGACACAGCCGGGGGACATGGCTATGTCCCAGACTGTGTAACTTCAAAACTTTATAACTTCTTCATTTGAACTCCGAATTGAGTGAAACTTGATTCATCTTTTTCGTTTTCAATCTTAGAATGCGTTCAAACCTTGAAATCAAAACTTTACTCAATTAAGTATCAATTTCTTTAAAGAAAACAAAAAATGTAAGGAAAATACTATAAAATCACCATGTGAAATATGTTTGAAATCAAAGTTATCAAATTTCCCCACACTTGAGCATTTGCTTGTCCTTAAGCAAATAAATCAAAACAAAACTTTCGGGACAAGAAACGCTAAACAAAATTTATCACTATTTTAGGAAACCAGTGAACGAATACACTTAACCTGTAGAAAAGTAAAAAAAAAAACATTCTCAACTAACTTACAATAATAAAGTCAACCAATTTCATCTGACCATATTTGAATGCTCCAACAATACTTAATACTAGAATTCACTAGTTAATTTATGAAAATCAAAGTTTACCCGAGCCATTTAATCAAGGATTCTTAAACTAAAAATTAGATTTAACATCTCGCCAACTGAGGAGGAGTCATAAAAATTTTGTCCATTTGACTAAAGTGTATACAATTCTCTCTTTCATCTCACTAAGCACCATAATCTAAAACAAACACATTTTACATCCACTCTTCCTCTGATCATCCCCCTAGTTCATGCTTTTGTTAGGAGGTCTTTTAAATTTACTTTATTTAAATACAATTATGTTGGTAGAGGGAAAGAATCTCGCTCTTCTGACGGACCAAGACCGATCCGTACCAACTTATTTCTTATATTGATAGCAGGAAAGAACCTTGCTCTTTTGACGGACCAAGGCCGGTCCATATCAATTTTTTTCATTAGAATTGGCATTGGGACTCAATTTCCCTCTTTTGACAGACCAAGACGAATCCTTACCAATTTTTCTATTCATACACTTGTTATTAGTTTTGACCTCCAATCATTATGATTTTTCAGGGGTTTCTCAAAAGAAGAATTTTATTTGTTTGTTTGCTAAAAATTATAGGGCTCTAAAAATTTCTAAGAGAAAGGTATACATAAAAGTAAATTTAAAAATAACCATGACTAACTCTCAACTAGTGATGTTGCTCCAATCTCAAGTCTTAAAGTCTTAAGCTAAATAACTCGTAACTTTGCCCTCCACAAATTTGACTAATCAATTCTAGTAAAGTATAATAAGATCAATAATGATCAAGATGATACAGTTGATTTGGCTCAATACTTATTAATCACCTATTGCAAGTTAACTTAAAAATTAATTGGGTCAAATATGAATAATTGGTCTCCTAAATAGTAACAAATTCATATATATCCCTTCCCCACACTTAATAATGTACACTGTCCCCAATGTACGACGAAAAATCATAGTAGCACGAAAAAGCAGCATAGGGAAAAAGGAAACTTATGTACTGAAAAGAAACTAATACTTCCCTACCAGTCGAAAAGAAGTGCAAAATGAAGAAGCATCATCATTATATATATCGGAGTTCACAAGCCTTGATTAACAAAAGACAACACAAAAAATTATGAACTAAGAAGATGGATCAGAATCCGTCTCTTCTTCCTCCTCATCAGATGGTGTCTCAGCCATCGTAGCATCATCATCGTCATCACTGGCCTCGACATCCTCATCACTTTCTCCAGCCGCCTCGTCCTCACCACCCTCATCAGCCTCTTCCTCTTCACCCTCATCATCCTCTTCCTCTTCCTCTTCCTCTTCCTCACTCTCCTCTTCATGGGTAGCCGACTCTTTCATTTTAAGAAATTTTTCCATATTGTCCTAGCGGATATGAAGTTTATCCACACTTTCTCTTATATAATGAACCTCAAACAGCAACAAATCAAATTTATCTTCAAAGCTGGCTGAAGACGTCTGGCCTCGAGATGTGCTGCTGCGATAGTGTTGACCTTGACGTCTTGTTGGTAGGAGGTTCATGAGTCGGAATGAATTGAGGCGCATAGGAGTGACTTGGCTAATCAAAGTAAGTGAGGGCTAAGCAACAACCTTAGTCTGCATGGCCTGCACTAGTAAGGTAATGTAAGGGCCACAGCAAATATGCCCTTTCATACGAGTAGTGGTGGCTAAAGAGTTCGGCGATTTCGATGACGAGATTGATGGGATGTTTATGAATGACACCATAAAGATAGAGGCAATCCTTGTTGGACACCACCCCGGTGTTAAGGCCTCTGCCAGTTAATGTATGCGAAAAGAGCCAGTGAAGAACCCAATATTCAGGCCTGACTAATTGAGAGGCTTTACTCCTAGCTGGATCATAAGCATCACCAACAGTAATCTCATTCCAAAACGACCTTGTTGTGATGCCACGAGGAAAACGACATGAGAGACGTTGAAATTCTTCCGTCCGTGTATATCTCTCTTCATATAGACCAAGATATCTGCCCAGTTAAGCGATGGACATGTGGAATGGATGGCCACTCAAGGTGAAGTGTAATTTGCGTTTTGGCCCATGTTAGTAGCACTTTCTTTATCAAGTTTATAAGTGCACAAAAACTTCAAAGTTAGCTCTTTATAAATTGGAGCTTCAAAGGATAATAAGCGCTCCCAAATGGTACCATCCAAGAGCTCCTTCATTTCTGCGGTGAGCTCTAATTGAGCGAGAACATCCCAATCCAGCCGAAGGGTCTCGCTAAAGGACTTATTCTGAAGTAATTGATATCGTTGCACTTAGTAGTCTTCCTTAAATTGGAGCATTGGGTGCTCCATTCGGGGAAGAATAGCTAGTAGTTCAACTATTGCTCCTAATTGTGATGAAGAGGATGCTGCAAATTTTGATTTCCGGTGAACGATAAGTTTAGCTCAATTCGCCATTTGAATACCTGAAAAGAATCAACAATCCAAATCAAACACGCACATCCGTATCGCACATAGTTAAAGAAGGCAGAGGAAAATAAAAGCAATAGTAAAGAATGTGAACAGAATTCTCATTGGGGCATTTAAACAAACATGTGGAGTGCAGCTAAGAAACTAGTTGGTGGAAACGAAATAAATGGCAAACGCATCCAACTAAGTCAACTATACTACAATTAACGTTGAAACACAGGCATCCCAACATATATAAGACGCTAAATGACCCAGAATTATTATCTCCTATTGCTAACCCTAACTAGCATGAATGGATAAGGATGAGCAAATTAGCTAATAACATTCGGAATTGAGAGAGCACAATGAAATCTAACTAGATGAGGTAGCATTATTGCATGTAAGATCAAGAAACTCAAAGCAATGATGCATGGCGTTTATGAATAATCAAAAGAAATTTGCAGGCCAAATGGAAAAACTAGTACATACAAGAGTAAAATTGCAAGTAACCAAACTGCCTAATCATGAGGAAGAGAGAACAAAATCAATTAGGAACTTACTTGGATCAAAATGCGGAATGTAAGAATTGTAGAGAGAAGAGGGAGAATAAGAGAGAATATGAGAGAGATATGTTTGATTGTAAGTGTGTGAGAGGCTGTGTTGAGTTTAAATAAACCGGGCGTGTGCAAAATCGTGTAAGTTTGGGTCGACAGTAACATTCTGTGTATGTTGTGTGGAGTCTGGACGGACACGGGCTGGGACACGATCGTGTCCCATGCCCGTGTAACTTTCTATTCCCGTGTATATAAACTGGACGGACACGGGCTAGGACACGACCGTGTCTCACGCCTGTGTAACTTTCTGTGTGAAGTCTAGATGCACACGGGCTGGGACACAACCGTGTCCCACACCCGTGTAACTCTCTGTTCATGGTTGGGAATTCTGAGCACACACGGGTTAGGACACGACTGTGTCCCACGCCCGTGTAACTTTCTGTGCCCACGTAGTGAAACCGAAATCTGGGCGGACACGGGCTGAGACACGACCATGTCCCACGCCCGTGTAACTTTCTGTGGGTGGGTAGTTTTGAAGGTCTGGATGGACACGGGCTGGGACACGACTGTGTCCTTTGCCAGTGTAACCTTTTTTTTTCTTTTTTTTTTTAATTTAATTTAAAGAGAAAGGAAACTTAAAGAAATAAAAATAATAAAACTAAAGAGAAAAAGCAAAAATAAAACTAAAAGGGGAAAGAATTATGACGAAAAATTGAAAGAAAAAGAAAAGAAACAAAGCAGAGTTAGATAAAAAGAAAATAAACTTAAATAAACTTAAATAACGAAGGTATAAGCAGAGTTAGACATGGGTTGCCTCGCAAGAAGCGCTTTAGTTAACGTCGATAGCTCGACGGGATACGTCTTCTCATGTTAGTTCTATCGGATGGAGATAAAACTCCTCTCGTCCAACATGCTCTAAGTTTCCACTCAAGTATAACTTCAACTGTTGCCCATTTACCTTAAATGTGCCCTTCTTCGGGTGTGTAACTTTAACAGTCCCATACGGGAAAACTCGTGTAATTGTAAATGGTTCAGACCACCTGGATTTTAACTTACCTGGGAATAAACGAAGGCGAGAATTATACAAAAGAACATGATCACCTTCTTTAAATTGTCGACCTTGTTTGATTCATTGATCATGATACTTTTTGACCTTTTCTTTGTATAATTTGGAGTTCTCATATGCATTCGCTCGCCATTCCTCTAGCTCATTCAGTTGAAGTTTCCTGTGAGAACCTGCACGCTCAAAATCAACATTAGCTCTCTTAATTGCCCAATAAGCCTTATGCTCTATCTCTACCGGTAAATGACAAGCCTTGCCATATACAAGTCGGTAGGGTGTGGTCCCGAGTGGTGTTTTGTAGGCAGTTTTATATGCCCATAGAGCATCATCCAACTTTTCTGACCAATCATTCCTATGATATTCTACGATTTTTTCAAGAATTCGCTTAAGATCGCGATTGGCAACTTTCACTTGGCCACTACTTTGGGGGTGGTACGACGTGGCTATCCTATGTGTAACGCCATAACGTTTCAATACTTGGTCAAGTTGAGCATTGCAAAAGTGTGTTCCTCTATTACTTGTAATTGTCCTAGGGGTGCTAAATCGAGAAAATAGGCCTTTCAAGAATTTTTTTACTACCCTAGCATCATTAGTAGGTAGGGCTTTAGCTTCCACCCACTTAGAGACATAGTCAATAGCTACTAGGATATATTTGTTTCCAATAGAGTTCAGAAAAGGACCTATGAAATCGATCCCCCGCACATCAAATACCTCAACCTCGATGATGGGGTTTTGTGGCATTTCATCCCTACGGGATATATTCCCCACTCGTTGGCAACGATCATAACTCTCAACATATCTCTGGGCATCTTTGAATAAGGTAGGCCAATAGAATCCTGCCTCTAGGATCTTATGAGCTGTCCTATTGGCACTATGATGCCCACCCGTAGGCCCCGAATGACAGTGGCTCAAAATTCGCCAACCTTCGAGGTGTAGTACATACCTTCGAATGACATGATCTGCACATACTTTAAACAGGTAAGGATCATCCCAAAAATAATGTTTCACATCAGAAAAGAATTTCTTCTTTTGCTGGTGTTGAAGTCCCTTCGGTATAATCCTAGCAGCTAAAAAATTAGCAATATCTGCGAACTAAGGAATTTCCATATCACTTACCTGAGCGATGGCATAGAGTCACTCCTCAGGGAATTCATCCTTGATCTCGTTCTCATCGAGCATTTCCAAGTTTGGATTCTCCAATCGGGATAGGTGATCTGCTGCTAAATTCTCAGCGCCTTTTTTATCTTAGATCTCTACATCAAACTTTTGTAACAACAAGATCCACCTAATCAATCTTGGTTTTGCATCCGGTTTTGCTAACAAGTACTTAAGGACAGAATGATCAGTATAAATAATCACCTTAGATAAAAGCAAATAAGAGCAAAACTTATCAAAGGTAAAAACATTTGTTAGCAACTCTTTTTCTGTAGTATTGTAGTTCTCCTAAGCATTCGTAAGAGTTTTGCTAGCATAGTGAATTGGTTGAAAGTGCTTGTCTCGCCTTTGTCCCAGCACTGCCCCGACTGCGTGATCACTTGCATCATACATAAGCTCAAAGGGGAGTGCCCAATCAGGTACTACCATGATTGGAGCATTGGTAAGTTTCTCTTTAAGGATATTGAAAGCTTTCAAACACTCCTGAGAGAAAACATAAGGCACATCCTTCTCTAATAGCTTAGTCAAAGGGCAGGCAATTTTCGAGAAATCCTTGATAAATCGCCTATAAAAACCTGCATGTCCTAAAAAGCTTCTTATGGCCTTAATCGAAGTTGGGGATAGGAGTCTTGCAATCGCATCCACTTTGGCAGTATCCACCTCAATTCTTCGATAAGAGATCTTATGGCCCAGCACAATACTCTCTTGTACCATGAAGTGGCACTTCTCCCAATTGAGGACAAGATTGGTCTCTTTACACCTGGTAAGTACCCTATCCAAATTATCCAAACAAAGGTCAAATGAGTTGCCAAAAACTGAAAAATCATCCATAAATACCTCCATTATGTCCTCAATCAAATCATCAAAAATAGCTAACATGCATCGTTGGAATGTAGCCGGTGCATTGCAAAGACCAAAAGGCATTCTGTGATAAGCAAAGGTGCCATAAGGACAAGTGAAAGTGGTCTTCTCTTGATCTTCCAGTGCAATAGGTATTTGAAAATAACCAGATAAGCCATCCAGAAAACAATAAAATATATGTCCAGCTAGTCGTTCTATCATTTGATCAATAAAAGGTAAAGGGAAATGGTCCTTACGTATAGCATCGTTTAACTTTCGATAATCGATACATACACGCCAACCTGTTACCGTTCTCATTGGGATCAATTCATTCTTTTCATTAGGGACTATTGTCATCCCACTTTTTTTTTTGAACTACTTGCACTAGACTCACCCATGAACTATCAGAGATAGGATATATCATACCTGCATCAAGGAGTTTAATAACTTCCTTTTTGACTACCTCTTTCATGTTTGGATTCAAGCGTCTCTGGGGCTGCACAACCAGCTTGTGGTTTTCTTCCATTAAAATCTTATGAGTGCAAAAGGAGGGATTGATACCTCGAATATTGGATATTTTCCATGCAATGGCCCTCTTATGCTCCTTGAGTACTTTCAGCAACCTTTCTCTCTGTTCTTTTTCCAAATTGGATGCTATAATTATCGGTAATTTGGAGTCCTTCTCTAAGAAGGCATATTCTAAGTAGTCAGGTAATTGCTTTAGCTCCAATACTGGTGGCTCCTCAATCGAAGGTTTTAACTGTGCTTCCTTCTTCTTTTCAAACTCTTCAAACCCTTTCTCAATAGAGACAAGTTTATTTGCCTCCAGTTGGGCTACCACCTCGGATTTGACAAGATCTTCCGAAGCTTCCTCCATGCCTAATTGCAAGCAACTCTCCAATGGATCCTTAAGAAGAACTTCCTGCATATAACTTGAAACAAAAGTGTCAATAACATCCAAAAGGTAGCAAGTATCATCCTGATTGACAGATTTTTTCATAGCCTCTGAAATTTTAAACATGATCTCTTCATCTCCTACTCGAAGAATGAGCTTGCCACCACTAACATCAATGATAGCCCTAGCGGTAGCTAAGAATGGTTTACCTAGGATAAGAGGTAACTCAAAATCTTCATCCATATCCAATATCACAAAATCAACTGGAAAAATGAATTTACCCACTCGGATTAATACATCCTCAAATATACCTCTAGGATACGTCACAAATCTATTAGCTAATTACAAACTCATGCGTGTGGGCTTAGGTTCCCCTAATCCTAGTTTCTTATAAAATTTATAAGGCATTAAATTGATGCTAGCACCCAAATCAGCTAAAGCTTTATCAATTAACAGATTACCAATATGACAAGGAATTGTAAAACTTCCTGGGTCTTTTAGCTTCTTGAGCAACTTGTTTTGCACGATCGCTGAACACTTTTCATCTAAGATGACTATAGAAAGCTCCTCAAGCTTCCTCTTGTTGGATAACAAATCTTTCAAGAACTTAGCGTACTTCGGCATCTGTAACAGGGCATCAACAAGAGGTAAGTTAATATGCAGTTGTTTAAAGAGGTCAAGGAACTTACTGAATTGTTGGTCATTGCGATCTTTCTTGAGTCTTTGGGGATATAGGATAGGTGGTTGATATTCCTTCACCTTTGATGACTCTACATCTTCCATTACTTTCGTCCCCTGCTTGCTCTTGTTAGTCTCCTCGTTAACCTTCCTCTCAGCATGCAACTCCTTGCCATTTCGAAGTGTCACTGCCTTAACATGTTCCTTTGGATTGGGTTCTGTATTTCCCGGTAGCGATCCTTGCGGTCTTTCAGAGATTAGCTTCGCAAGTTGACCAATTTGGTTCTCAAGGTTGCGATTTGAAGCCTCTTAATTCCTCAGCGAGGATTCAATGTTAGATAAGCGAGCCTCATTGCCTTGAATATATTTTGTGAGAAGTTCTTCCACACTGGACTTCTTTTCTTGAGGGAGAAGAGGTGGGAATGGTCTCTGAAATCCAGGTAGGCCAAAGTTGGTCTTCTGCTGGCCTTGGTTTTGGTTTCCCCATGAGAAATTGGGGTGGTTCCTCCATCCTGGATTGTAAGTGTTGCTGTAGGGGTTATTTTGTTACTTAGGTGGATTTCCTAGATAATTTACCTGTTTTAGTTGTTCTTGTGCTCTATACCCTTGCATACCAAAATCACTTACATCCGATTGCACTTGTTGAGGGCTAACTGAGAGTGCATCAATCTTCTTACTCAACAGGTCCAACTTGGCTGCCAGAGCAGTGGTTAAGTCCACCTCATAAATTCCCATGGCCTTTTGCTTGGCTCTAGTGGTTTCTTACTGATAATTGTTCATCGCTATTCCTTCAATCAGGTTTTGTGCTTGCTCAGGCGTCTTTGTGTTCAAAGTACCTCCTGTAGATGCATCAATCATCTGTTTAGTAGATAAATTGAGACCATTGTAGAAAGTCTGAATCTGCATCCATAGTGGGAGGCCATGATGTGGGCATCTCCTGAGCAAGTCCTTAAACTGCTCCCAAGTGTCATATAGTGTCTCCGCTTCCAATTGAGCAAAACAAGAAATATTATTCCGAAGTTTAGCGGTCTTTGCAGGTGGGAAATACTTCTCCAAAAATTTCTCTACCAATTCATTCCAAGTTGTGATTGAATTTCTTGGTAGGGAGTTCAACCACTGTTTTGCTCTACCTTCAAGGAGAAAGGAAATAGCCGCAGTCGAATGGCATCATCCACGGCTCTATTGATTTTAAATGTATCACAAATCTCTAGAAAACTAGAGATGTGGGCATTAGGATCTTCATCTTGGAGACCATCAAACTGAACATATTGTTGCACCATTTGTATGATGTTAGGTGCAATTTGAAAGTTATTAGCCGCGACGGTTGGCCTTGCGATACTAGAGTAAGCTCCAATAAGTGTAGGCCTTCAATTATGCTTAAATCTAATTACACATGCAATTTCTCAATCATCATGCATAATATCATATATTGATACTCTAGAATTATCAATCAACAATTAAACAACATAATTGAATCAAGAAAAGATAGAAACTTTATTGAAATTTATAAATCAACCCAAGAGTCACATGAAACCCTAGGTTCCATAATCTTAAATACACGAATTCTAAACTATCATAATGATTCTAAAAATGAATTCCATCAAAAACGTAAAATAAAACATGGAAAACCTCTCTAATTGATGAACAATCTCTCTAATCTTGAAGTTGGTGTTGCTCTCGCCTTTTTCTTCTCTTTCTCCTCAAGTCTCGTCTCTTCTCTCGTGTCTCGTTCTTCTTTTCTAATGTCTCTCTCTTTTCTAAACCCTCAGATATCATTTTATATATGTATTATAAGGATTCTGTTTTTGTCACCAGACACGGCCTGGGACATGGCCGTGTCCCCAGGTCGTGTAACTTTCTGCACCTAGCAAATTTTTCTGGATGGACACAGCCTGGGGACATGGCCATGTCCCAGACTATGTAACTTCAAAATTTCATAACTTCTTTATTTGAACTCCGAATTGAGTGAAACTTGATTCATCTTTTTTGTTTTCGATCCTAAAACGTGTTCAAACCTTGAAATCAAAACTTTACTCAATTAAGTATCAATTTCTTTAAAGAAAACCAAAAATGTAAGGAAAATACTATAAAATCACTATGTGAAATATGTTTAAAATCAGAGTTATCACTTGCTTACACACCTTGCAACATTTAAGAACCTTGTGTACATCTTTTATCATTCCTAGCCAATAGAAATGCTCTCTTACTAGCTTGGCTGTCCTCTTTTCACCAAGGGTTCGAGAAAGTACTTGGCAATTAAGGGTCTAAAGTATGAGTCATGCTCATATTGAGCAGTTAGGGTACCAAATCTAAGTACACTAGCCTGTAATGATGTGATAAGGACATGCTGATGAGTAAGGATGTCAGTTACAATGTTTGTGCTTCCCCTCTTATATTTGATGACATAGCAAAAGATTTTTAGAAATTCCACCAATTTAGCATGTCGTTGGGAGAGCTTTTGCTATCCTCTAAGATACTTAAGAGATTCATGGTCTATATAGAAAATGAACTCTCTTGGTAATAGGACATGTTGCCAATTCTGAAGTGTTTAGATAAGAGCATAGAACTCCTTGTCATATGTTGAGTAATTCAAGGTGGCATTGCTTAGCTTTTCATTGAAACATGTTACTAGTCAGCACTCCTACATGAGAATAACTCTAATGCCTACTCTAGATGCATTACATTATAGCTAAAAAACCTTTCTAAAGTTAGGCAATAATATCATTGTAATAGAAGTCAACTTAGACTTGATTTCTTCAAAAATCTTCTATGCTTTCTCGGACCATTTGAATTCAGAGTACTTCTTGGTTAGCTCGATCAATAGGGTAGCTAGGGAACTAAAGTTCTAAATGAATTTTCAATAAAACGAAGATAGACCATGAAAACTCCTAACTTTGGCTCACTGGTTAATGTCACCATTCGAGAATAGCTCAGACCTTTTCATCATTAACCTTGATTCCTCCTCTAGAGATAACATATTTGAGGAATATTACCTTGCTTTGACAAAATATGCATTTCTTCAAATTGCTGAACAGTCATTCAAATGAGAGTTAAGGTTGACGTTATATACTAAGATGTCATCAAAATAGACCACAACACACTTACTTATGAAGGTCCTCAAGATATGATTTATAAGGTGCATAAAGGTGCTTGGTGCGTTTCTAAGTCCAAATGACATTGCCAACCACTTAAATAGACTATCCTTCATCTTCAAAGCCGTCTTCCACTCATTTCTTAGTTTTATTCTAATCTGGTGGCAGCTACTCTTTAGATCAACCTTTGAAAATATCCATACACTATGCAATTCTATGAGATATCATCCAATCGTAGGATCGGATGTTGGTACTTGATAGTAATCTTATTGATGGCTTAGCTATCAATGTACATTCTCCATGAGCTATCCTTCTTTAGCACTAAGATATTTGGCATGACATAAGGGCTCATGTTCTCTTTGACATATCTATGCTTGATCAACTCATCAACTTGTTTCTTCAGCTCGGCTACTTACTCAGGATTGAGCCTATGGGTAGGTCGGTTAACTAAGGCAGCTCCTGGTTAGAGGTCAATGCAATGCTCTATTCATTTGACAGGGCATAAAACTCTTAGCAACTCGATAAGAACCAGGTCGGCATAATCTTGGAACAAGGTCTATACCTCTGCATGTAATGCTCCAATCTCTTTCAATTCTAGCAGTCTCCTAACCAATAGAAATACAAATTCTTCCCTTTTAACATCCTTGGAAAATTAGGCTTAAGAAATCACCAAAGACTTCTTCTATAAAGATTTAGAAATCTTCTCTTGTGACTCTTGGACCTCTTTGAGGCTCATTGGGGTCAGTATGACCCTCTTCTCATCCTTCTAGAACATATAAATGTTCCTTATACCCATCATGGAGTACCTTAAGTTCAAAGAGCTATGGTCGGCCTAATAAAATGTGTGAAGCACACATAAGTAGGATGTTGCACAACACCTCGTCCTTGTACCTATCGCCAATAGTGATTGTTATCCTGACTTGTTCAATAATAGGTAGTCCCCCCTTCTCATTAAGCCAATGAATCTTGTACGGTCTAGGATGAGAATAGGTCGGCAACTTTAGAGCCTTCACCATGCCTTACACCATCACATTGGTATAACTCCTGATGGGAATTAAGCTACGGTACCCCTAACCCATAGCTGAGCTTGAGGACTAGAGGGGTTGGCATGATGAATTCTTATGTTCCAACCATCCCCTGCTGAGACTGAGTACCTCTTTGCCAAGTCACCTCTAATGCCGTGTCATATGACCGCTCATTATTGTATGGTATGCCGAGTTGACAATTACTCTTTATTGTCGAGTCGACCAATTACTTGACATCTTCCTTGCCAAGAAGCCGAGAGAGAGAGACCGAACTGACTAGGCCATCCTGGCTTGGACAAACTCATCTATCCATACTTTTTATCCGCATCTCCTAATAACCTTACCAACATAGCACCGCTACGTGTAAAGCATCATGTGTAGAATCTATAGCACCAATGATTGTTTTCCTTATATATTCATTTTTACCCTTTTGTATCATGCACATTGCTTTTTTAGGAAATGTTCTTCTTGTCTTTTCCCTTTTGGGTAAGTTGCCCTAACTTACGGGTATAAATATCCTTGTACTTATAGCTATAGGAGAACAAATTACCTTTAATATACTTGAGTACTTTCTTCCTTGCGTAAACATTGCTTGTTTACTCTTGGCATTACTCTTATCCTTCCTCTTAAGTAAGGTTAGGTGGCGAGTAACCTCATTGGACTAATTCTGTGTCACATCGAATTGTGCCGTGAGTCTTCGGAAGTTCCTTTAGTGCGTCATATCCTTTAGAGTTGTTCGTGGGTTTTCGCTAACTATTTCATTTGTCATTTTACCCCTTTCGTACCTTTCTCCCATTAACTCATTTCGAGCTTTTTGCAAAATTGGACCTATCCAGTGACCGGCCTTATCTGTTCTTGGTCACAGTTTGCATCAACTCCCCCCATTGATGATTATAGTGCATAAGTTGCCATTTACTTAGTAGTTCCTATGAAAGAGGTTCCAATAGGAATCAGGCTACTGAGCTTTTGAATTGCAACCGAGCCCGAGGACTAAAGGGAATAGTAAGGCGAATCCTCCTACTCCTGCTAACTCTTATCGAATTTAAGTATCTCTTTGCCGATCCACTCTGCATGTTGAGCCAAATGACTACTCATCTCTTGGTGATTGTTTGTTGAATAACAAAATGCTGAGACATTTACCAAGCCTTGCGCACTTACTTCCTCATGCCCAAGTCGACTACTTACTTGGCATCACCCTTGTCGAGAAGCTGAGAGAGAGACCCCGAATTAGTCCTCAGTCACCCTTGCTCAGACAAGTAATTTAATCATACTCTTTTGTCTACATCCTCCAACAGTCTCACCAATACACCTTTGCTCCATGTATAGGACCACATATAGAATCTGTTATGTTAATTATTGTTTTCTTGAATATTCATTTTTAACCCTTGTGTATATTATTTCTTTGGGAAATACTCTTTTGTCTTTTCCTCTTTTAGCTAAGTTACCCTAACTTATCGGGTATAAATACCCTTGTACTTGTAGTCAGAATCAGATTATTATCAATACATTGAATATTCTTCCTCTTGTAAACACTGATTGTTCACTTTTCATTTCACTTTTATCTTAACATTTAAGCAAGGCTAGGTGGCGAGTAACATCATTAAACCAATTCATGCATTATATTGAGTTATGCCATGAGTCTTCGTAAGTTCCATTGGTGTGTCATATCATTTGGAGCTGTTTGTAGGTTTTGCTTACTTTTCATTCACTTTTTCGTTCTTTTGTGCATTCAACATCACCCCTTTTTAAGCTTTTAGCAAGCTTAGACCCATTCAGCTACCGGCTTTGTCTATTCTTAATTACGGTTCGCATTATCTTGGTATCGAAGTGAAGGTTTCACTTAAGTCGTAGTTTGTTTTGAAGTTCTATCTATATTCTGTTTTGTGTATGTGTAACAAAGCAAATTATTGTGTTTGTCTAGTTGCTGTGTTACTAGCTGTTAAATTTTTGGTTTGTGGAAGTGTTTATTGAAACACTTAATCGAAGAGTTTGAGATTTGAATCTTTCGGAGAAAATGTTAGACTAAAGTATTAATACTGGTGCTACGGTGGTGTTGTCCACCATAGTCAATAGTTTCAGGGAACCCCTAGGAATAATGACAAAAGACTTGATGAGGTAGCTAATCTCTTAGTGGATTTAACCCAAGTTGTTTATGTGTTGGCTTACCGACCTGCTAAAGCCGCGCATAATAAGCTGCCCGACTGATATCAGGCAAGTGCAGCTATCAGTTTCAATATAGCAAATGTGAGTCCGAGTCGATCCTTCAGAGACTTCGAGTACTAATATTTACCTTAGCTCTATTATCTAACAGGAAAATTGTGATGAGTTGAATGAATTAAAAATATTAAAATTAACAAACTAACCTAATTATGAGACTTGATTAAGTAATTTAGAAAGCGATAAAAGTAAGAACGACTTCAAGAAGGTAATAACGTATTTAGGAATTATTTCCCCTAGTGTTTAACATGTGATCGCTTAAAATGTATCCAATTAAATCTCTATCATTCTTGATCGAAGGGATTCACAATTAAAGTTAATACTTTTCTCAAGCATATTAACCCTAATCCTAAATTATTTACTGGAATTTCTTTACTTAGTAATATAATTTAGAATCGCATTAATGTATAATGAATTCCCACACAAACGAACAACTTTCCGGAAGAAACATGTATCTTATCTCTAAGTATACATGTAATTCTCTCCAATTATGTCAAGATCTAATTACATATGTAATTTCTCGATCATCATGCATAATATCATAGATTGACACTCTAGAAATATCAATTAACAATTAAATAACATAATTGAATCAAAAAAAGATAGAAAATTTATTGAAAATTATCAATCTATCTAATAGTTACATGAAACCCTAGATTCCATAATCCTAAATACAAGAATCTTAAGCTAACATAATGAAATTAAAAATGAATTCCAACAAAACCAATAAATGAAACATGAAAAACCCCTTTTGTTGATGATAAATCTCTTTAATCTTGAAGTTGGGTGTTGCTTTCGCCTTTTTTCTTCTCCTTCTCTTCAAGCCTCTTCTCTTTTGAATGTCTAATGTTGTGTACGAAACCCTGGTATGTCCTTTTATAATGTATTGTAAGGTTTCCGTTTTCGTCACCAGACACGGCCTGGGACACAATCATGTCCCCAGGTCATGTAACTTTCTGACCTTGGCATATTTTCCTGGATGGACACAGCCTGGGGACACAGTTGTGTCCCAGACTGTGTAACTTCATAACTCATTCATTTGAACTCTAAATTGAGTGAAACTTGATTCCTTTTCTTCGTTTTCAATCCAAGAACGCATTCAAACCTTGAAATCAAAATTTTACTCAATTAAGTATCAATTTCTTTAAAGAAAACCAAAGATGTAAAGGAAATACTATAAAATTATCATGTGAAATATATTTAAAATCAGAGTTATCACCAACCCACGAGAGGTCGGAACCTAGCACGACAAGTTTGAGGTGGAGGAGTAGGCAAACAAATGAGGAGAACAATTGACTTAGGAGATCTGAGAGAAGAAGATGAGGAAGAGTATTACAAAAAAGAAGAGCAAGTCCGAGCACCTAAAGCCTTTGACCATGTAAAGCTTTGGATTCCGAGCTTCAATGGGTCTAAAAGTGCAGATGAATCTTTAGAGTCGGAAGAGAAGGTGGAGTGTGTGTTTGATTATTACCAATATAAAGATTACGAGAAAGGGAGAACTGTTGCTGTTGAGTTCTCCGGACATGCTATTATGTAGTGGAAGAATTTCCTAGCTATGAAGAGATAAGAAGGGTACAAAGAGATTAATACTTGACCTGAGATGAAGAGAATACTCAGAAACAGATTTGTACTGGATATTTATCTGCAAGATACTTTTACTTTGATTCAGGAGTTGTGACAAGGAGGCTGGACTATTGATAAGTATGCCAAAGAATTTCAAATGTTGATGATTCGTTGTGAAGTAGAGGAACCACCAGTACAAACAATCTCTAGGTTCCTTATTAGGTTGAGAGGTAACATTCAAGACATTGTGCAACTCCAATGATTCACCATAATAGATTGTCACTCCCCGAAGTAACATAGTCATAACAATCCTACTGTGTAAACAATTTTAAGATAAAAGCTGACCATACAATTGTTATCTTAGACCTGATTTACACAAAGCATCTTTGAAGTAAATAGTGCATAAATTAAATATGTTATTTACTTATGAACTTAAGAAAAATACGTACTTACATTAAAATAATCTAAATATATTTACAAGATTTAGCAACCTAACATAATCTACTTGAGTAATTTGTAAATTAATATTAAAAGCTTTAAAGATAAATCTAAACTTGAGAGTATATCCGGTTTTCAATTTATATCCTAATAGGCCTTGGAGTATCGACCCAACCTGACTGCCAAAGCCAAGATCTTTTACTTGTCGACTCATTCTGTCTATCGAGCCGTATAACACTATTTGTTACAGATAGAGTACCGAGGAGCATAAGGCCGAGACAACAAACGATCCTCACCTATGCCTGAGCAATCGCTTACTCGGCATCATGCTTGTAGATAGGCCAAGTTATCATGTTTCTAAGAGTTGGATTCACTTGGCTAAAGTTTATCGTCGACTTAGTGGTCGAGAGATCACTTTGAGTATTGGATGCACTCAACACTTCCCGGAGAAACTATTGCTAATTGACTTCAAAACTCGACAATTATGGGCCAACCTCTCTCGAGTCTCAGCCATGCACTGCGAGACTACCCCTAAGGTATGTTGAATGACCATATGTTGACTTCTTGCTGTGAAATGCACAATTTTATATTTTTGTACTTGTTTGTCTTTATTTTATTTATGAGCCCAATTTTTTAGAATTTAAGACCTTGTACATTATTTACAGTTTTGCCACTAAGGTTTAGAATATACTATAAATAGCAACTTTTGTAACAATGCAGATATATATATAGAATATTAACGAAAAACCCCCTTTAGGAGTCTTTTCTCTCGGAAAGTTCTCTTTCCCTTACTAGCTCTTATCAATCTCTTTGGCAAGGATTGTAGCGGGCAACCCTACTACTCATACTGGTATGCCACATTCGGTAAGTCTTACGTCCATGTATGGTTCTACAGTATGTCATATTTGTAGAGTTAGTGCATAGGATTACTAAACCATTGACTCCTATTTACTTTTCGTTCATTACGGTAGGATCGAACCTACCCCCACGATCGACCTTATCTATCCTTGGCCCCGGTCCATATCATCTTGGTATCAAAGCTCGAGGTTCTAAATAGGGTCAAGAGCTTTAGTCATTTTATCTGTTCTATTTTGTGTTTGAGGAAGTGCTTGCTTATTGGGTTTGTTTGGGATATCGAGGATTTGTTTGCTAGATATAAGTTTGGATTCAATTGAACTTCCTTTAGGTGGGTTAGTGAAAATTTGGATTACAATTCCTTTACATCATAAGTCCCATATTGAATATATATATCGAAGAAAAGGTTGGGAATTCCAATTTGGGTTGTTTGTCGAGATATCACTTTTTCAAGCTGTTCAATGTGTTATCCTGCTTTTGGTATTGTGATAGTGGCCGAGAAAGTACTGTTGTATGCGTTGAAGCTTGTTGCTATAACAAGTTGTTATGATGTGTTACTATTGTGCTAGCCGTGCCGTTGTGGCCAAGTGCTAAATTGCTATACTACTCTGAGCTATTGTTTCCTAAGTGCCGAGTCATTGTACTCTAAACAACCATCAGAGTTGTCTGAGCTCATAACACGTAAGTAGCCGAGCTATACTATTTGAAGGTTGTCGAACTGCGACTATGGAATTTATTTGGGTTGACAAATAACTTGTTGAACTCCGAAAGGAAAAGAATTGCCAAGTTGCACAATTAACTATCTATGCCGTGTTTCTTTAGTGCTGTCAAGCAATTCTCTCGCATATAAACTTAAGTGCTGCACTATTGAAATTGAATATTTTCAACATGTTATATGAAGCTGGATATGGCTATGAATATTATTATGAAGATGTGATATCACAAATTCTAGAGTTTGATGGATATGGCACTCTGGATGAATATTTGAGTTGGGAATTTTAAGTCAATTAGGTTTTCGAAGATTATTCTTACCCCGAGCATAAGAGAGCCTATGTTATAAAGAATTCGATGATTGGCTTTGTAGCTACTTGGTGGAAGAGAATGATAAATCAAAGAATTGATAAGGGAAACATTGAGATCATTACATGAGATGAGATAAAACGTTTGATGTAAAGAAAATTTGTACTCCGAGATCACCACGATAGATTGTACGAGAGAAAACCTACCTATGAAGCTAACCTCTCAGAAGTGCAAAATCAACTGAAGGAGATTGAAAGATGGCTTGAAGTATTCTAGGATGAAATAAGACAATGGAGGAATGCCGAATTAGAGAGTATTGAAGGAGGAGCTAAGGAGGTAAAGGTTACTGGAGAAGCGAGTCGTAGAGAGGAAGGGGGCCAAGCCGAGTTGGAGTTAAACCCTCATATTCTCATCATGCCCCCACTATCGACCATCTAAATTGATGATCATGACCCTAGGTGGAAGGAGGAAGAAGAATCAATTTGTGAGGAAGTAGAGGGAATACTAATTTTAACGAATAAGGAGAGTATGAGATTTGAGCTAGTTGAGCTTGAAGAGTTGGAAGTACTTATGATTGACAAGCCATCTTACTTTTTGTTGACATCGACCCCACTAGCCCATAATCTTTTATATGCTCCAGAGATCATGTTACTTTCTGTACTTGATAGTTGCTGGGACTGCCAAGGTGTAGTTGATCGAATCCATGATGACTGGAGGGAAAGATCTGAGACAAAAGGTGTAGTTAATAGAGCCTATGATGAGTAGAGGGAGCATCTGCTGGTGATGCCCTCGTTGCAAGAACCGCAGTGTTCTATGTTTCAATTTAAATATTATTAATTCATATTTGATCCTGATGGGATTTGAAGCCGCCAATTACTAAGTTTTGGGTTAAAACTTCTCTAAGGGAGAGGAAATGATAGGCTTCAGGGTACCGACCTAACTTAATTGCCAAAGCTAAGATCTACTTGCTGACTCATTCTGTCTGCCAAGCCATATAACACTATTTGTGGTAGATAGAGTACCGAAGAGCATAGGGCTGAAACAACAACCAATCCTCACCTATGCCTGAGCAATCACCTACTCGACATCATGCTTGCCGATAGGCTAAGGTATCATGTTTTCGAGAGTTGGATTCAATCGGCTAAATTCTGTTGTCGACTTAGTAGCCGAGAGATCACTTTGAGTGTTGGATCCACTCGACACTCCCTAGAGAAACTGTTGTCAATTGACTTCAGAACTTGACAATTATGGGCCAACCTCTCTAGTGTCTCAGCCAAGTACTACAAGATTACCCCGAAGGCATGCCGAATGACTACATGCCGACTTCTCCTTATAAAATGTACAGTTTTATATTTTTGTACTTGTTTGTCTTTATTTTATTAATGGGCCCAATTCTTTAGGGTTTAAGGCCTTGTACATTATTTACAATTTTGCTACTAGGGTTTAGGATGTACTATAAATAGCAACTTTTGTAACAATGAAGATATATATAGAATATTAATGAAAAACCTTCTTTTAGAGTTTTTTTTTCTTAGAAAGCTCTCTCTCCCTTACCAGCTTTTATCAATCCCTTTAGCAAGGATTGTGGCGGGTAACCCTATTACTCGGGATTGCTAAACCATCGACTCCCATTTACTTTTTATTCCTTTCAACAGGATCGGACTTACCCCCACGGCTGGCCTTGTCCGTCCTTGGCCCTGGTTTGTATCATATCTTCACTCCCTAGGATCCAGCGGTTGCTAACTTCAAGGTAAATATAGGTTGCTTCCTAGCTAGCACTTGCAACAATATTTGTAGGGATGTGAGCAATTACAGCTCAATAAGTTGGGATGGAGATTTAAAACTATACATTAAACACAAACAGGGTTATCAACCAAATTAATTAGATGCAATGCATGTATAAGTAAATGCCATTATATGATGTTGTTCAGCCTGTCATGAAATTAGAGAAATTACACCCGCTTTAATCTGGATTGAGGAGTTTCTATTTAATGCAACAGCTCATGACCAAAACCCAAACTTGTGTAATGGAGACACCATTCTTTCTGTGACTACCTTCGAACCATTGACTTCACCCTTGCCATAACCTCCTCACCTATCATTTAGTTTGACTAAGGATGAAGAAGGGACTAATTATGTTATCCAGCGCTATTGTAAGCCCTACAACCAGTCACTCAAGGTTTCAATCGGCTGAAAGATCTGATCAAGCTTAAATTATAAGTAAAGCTAGAAATATTAGTAAAAATGATCTCGTAATTTTGAATTTAAGAAAATAAGCAATAAAATAAAAGAATATAAAAATTCCAAATATAACTCGTTATTTATTGAAAATGCGTAAAATGCATTCCGATAATTAACGAATCACTAGAGATAAATTATATGTATACTAAAAATCATAACATGACCTAAATAATATTTAGGAATATTTATTTGTACTATATATGAATTTACATGTAGGTAGAAATACGCGTAATTACTTAAAATATGCAAAATGTGCTAAAATAATACTAAATAATTAAAAAAAAGTCATAATTAATTAAGGAAAAATTAGGAAAAATCTAGAAATGAGGTATGGCAATCTAGAATTGAAGAAACAAAATCAACCAATTAAAATGCAACAAATAGAAAGTGGAAAAAAGAAGAGATAAGGTAGTTGTCTAATCAAATTAATGCATAATAATTACCTTAAAGCTCTATAAATAACAAGAAAATTTCAGAAGCTCATTTAGTCAGTTTAGAGAGTGAGAAAAATAGGGAGAGGCAAAATTAAGAGAAAAATTAAGGTTAGGAAAAAAAAATAAGAAAAATTGTGCAATTAGAGCCATAAAGGAGAACCAACACCAGACGAGTAGCTGGGAGTGGACGGCCACCACCACTACATGGTGGTGGTAGCGCCCAGACCGGCCAACAAGGCCACAGCAGCCTGTGGTAGCCAGAGCTACCCAGACCGGTGAGTTCGATTTCCAACCTGATTTTATGTAATTTTGTAAAAAATAGTAAATATTCTTAGAAAATTATGAATTTTATTATTCTGAAATATTTTTGTATGTAGTTTTTAAGAAAAATATTATTTTGATGAAAATATATCCCGTGATATATGATCCTTAAGAAATCATACAAAACCAAGCATGTTTCGGTTTAAAAATAAATGACCTTAGGAGTGTAGTTTTGAACCCAAAATTTTTGTGTAGACTACTTAGATGATATAAAATAGAGCTATGAAGCCCGCTTTCAAAAATTAATTTTCGAAAATTTTAGATAATTTTTAGGCCTTAAAATGAGGCATAAAATGGGTAATTTAGGATTAATTGAATAATTAAATGGTTAATTACTGATTTAGTGAATAATTATATGTTTTAGAATGTTGAAATCTGATGAAGTATGATACTTGTAGCATTTAAGGTGTTAGATGTAATTATTAGGTTAATTATGTAGTAAATGAGTAATAGGGAAAAATAATAAATTTTAAGTTAATTTTGTAAATTAGGGTAATTAGGAGCAAAATTGATTTAGGATGAATTTAGACATTTTGAAATAATAATTGATGTTGAGAGATGGTAATTAGAGTGTTAGAAATATTATATGTGTATTATATACATAATATGCGATAATACATAATATGTAATTATTGGAAATATAATAAATAAAAGATATTAGAATAAAAATCGATATTATATAAATAATAGGGATATATAATAAATCTGATAGAAATCTTGAATTTATGTAAATATATGAAAAATGTAAAAATTTCTCACATCAGGAATAAATTCGGTACACTATTAAAGATTTAAGTGTACCAGGTATAATAAAATACTAACTAAGGGTAATTATGGTATTTAGGATATCTAGAAGTAGGGTGATTAATTTCACATTATGAGTTAAAAACAAGTTTCTAAAGTTCGGGTATAAAATAGTTCTAAGAAATTGAATTAGAACTTAATTTAGAAATCGATGCGGAAACTGAACTCGAACCTAATCCCAAACCTAGAATAATTGTAAAAGACTTAAGACCTAGATAATTAGGTATATTAAACCCTAAACAAAACATAACAATAAACGTTATAGGATAAAACGAACCTATAATAGTTATATGAAAAACTGAAACCACGTTTGTGTTATAGGGATGATCGGCGATGGCTTGAGTGAGTCGGACCTCGAGTGAGTGAGCGAGGAGTTGAGGTAAGTTAGGATTAATACGACACTGTATTTTGGAGACTTGAGATTATACTTGGTTGTGCTTGTTAGATAGTCTGTTGTGTGTATGTGCTTGATTATGAGTGATGCAATGATTCTATTTATTGTTCTAGCTTGTATTGTATGATTTGTATGAAATGATTGATCACCTTAAATTGGACCTAATCAAATATATGACTTGTAATCATAATCGAACCTGCATGGCAACCCATTAGGGGAAACCTAGGACTCTCCGGCCAAATACCGATCCCTTCGAAAGAGATAACGCAGGATTACATAAGGGTCCCTTCTTCATCCTTAGTCAAACTAAGTGACAGGAAAGGAGATTGCGGCGAAGGTGAAGTCAATGGTTTGAAGGTAGTTACGGGAGAAGCGGTGTCTCCATTGCACAAGCTTGGGTTTGGTCGTGAGCTGTTGCATTAATGGCAACTCCTTAACCCGAATTAAAGCGAGCGTAATTTCTCTAATCTAACAATGAGCCGGATAACATCATGCAATAGCATTTGCTTGAACATGCATTGCACCTAATAAGTTGGTTGATAACCTTGTTATGTTTATGGTATAGTTTTAAGTCCTCCATCCTAACTTACTAAGCTGTGGTTGCTCACATCCCTATAGATATCGTGCAAGTGCTGGCTAAGAAGTGGCATACAATTACTTTGAAGTTAGCAACTGTTGAATCCTGGGGAGTGAGGAAAAACATTTGAAGAGTAAACATATATTTTTAAGGTCTAAGCTTTTATTTTAGAATTTTTCATTTCTGAATAATGTAATAACTAGGAAATATATTACGGAGAAATATTGTAAACGTTAATTTTGTAATAACTAAATTTTAGTATATATATATATATATTTTCTCACTTTCTTAGGTAAATGATTTATTTAAATTACAAACTGTTTACTTCAAAGCGGGTTAGTCGTGGACGCCTTGTGTAAATCATGTCTAGGATAGCGAAGCTGTTACGACTCTGCTGCTTCGGGGCGTGACAGCTATCCCTTTTGAAGGGGTCAATATTTGGTCGAAGAACCCTAAGTTTCCCCTAATGGTTTACTATGCAAGTCTGATTTAGAATTTCAAGTCATATATTTAATTAAATCCGGTTTAAGGTGTTCAATCATTTTAAACAATTCATGCAAATACAAGCCAAAACAACAAATTAGAATCATAGCATCAACTTAGAAACAAGCACATGCACATAGCCAACTATCTAACAAGCACAATTAAATACAGTAATGTATTAATCTCAACTTATCTGAACTCCTTGCTTGCTTACTCAAGGTACAACTCGCACAGGCCATTGCTAATAATCCTTATAATACAAATATTGGTTTAGTTTTCCATAACTACTGTAGATATGTTTTGTTATGTAATTTAGATTATGAGTATCTTTGGTTTATAATCATCTTACATTTAGTGAGTTGGGTCTGAGTTTTTTAGAACTACTTCCCTTGTTCAACTAGGTTTCAAATTTATTTCTTGTTTCGATGATGATTTTGACTTTTGAATTAGATTCTATTCTAGAAATAATCTATATTTAACATAATCGCTTATACATATGTATATATATACATATAAGCTTTAAATCATAGGTTTTAAGTGTGGGATTATAATTTTACACATTTACCCAAATTCCATATCTCCTATAACAGAATTAGTTCTAAATTAATTTCTGATTCAATTTCTAAATCAATCTTTGAATTTAGTTTTGTTTTAGATTGTTATTATTGTTTTTATTTATGAACCCTAGGAATTCTTCCCGAACTAAAATGTGAAGTTCATCTAACTATGCTTAAGTATCCTAAATCTACGTTTTAGCTCCTAATCAGTATTTTGACCAGTACAATATACTACGTTCCTAATTTAACTACCAAATCAACTCCCCATGTAAGAAAATTTTATAATTTTCATATAATTATCCTAATTTAAGTTTCTTATCATATTTATTACATGATTCTATTATTAGTATATTATCAATTTTATTCTAATATTTTCTATTTATTATATTTCCAATTTCACATATTACGTATTATTATATATTATTCACTTATTTTACTTATTTAACATTTCTAACAATACATATATTATCTGTCACTACCAATAACATGTTAAGATGTTTAATTATATTCTAAATAAGAATTTATACCTAGTTAACTCCCAAATCATAAAATTAACTTAATTATATCAATTTATCCTATTTTCATCACATAATACACATAATATATACTTCTAATATTCTAAATACTACCAATATTATACTACATCAGCAAGTAACATTGTAAAACACCTAATTACATAATAAAATAGTAATTATTCAATTAACCATTAATTAACCCCAAAATTCACTAATTATATATATCTTTTAAAGGCTTAAAAATTACTCAAAATTTTTGAAAATTCATTTTTGAAAAAGGGCTTCATAGCATTGTTATATATCCCTTAAGTAGTCTACACAAAAATTTTGAGCTTAAAATTATACTCTTAAGGCTATTTATTCCTAAATTGAAATATGCTCGAGTTTACAAGATTTTTTAAGGATAGCATATATCTAGATATAAATTCATCAAACTAAATTTTTTTCCTAAATATACATACTTAAAAACCTCAAAATACCAAATTTCATAATTTTTTAAATACATTTAATATTTTTATAAAATTAAACAAAATCGAATTAAAAATAGGACTTACTTGTTCGATCGGCTTCTAACCACTAATGGTGGCTCTATGTGTGTTGGCTAGGTTTGGCGATGGTGGTGGAGTATAATGGTAGCGGCGATTCGATTCCAATTGGTCAAAGGTTGTGGGTTTGCTCCAATTGCCTTTATTGTACAGATTTTTTGTAATTTTTTTAGAAAACCCTAATTCTCTCTTGTTTTAGTTCTCCCTGTTTTTTATACTCTCCCAACTAACTAAATGAGCTCCTTAAAAAATATGGCTATTTATAGAGCTCTAGGGGATTTTTTTTATGCATTCAATTGTGGTGACATTTAGTCTTATCTTATCTTATTCCACTTTCTATTTGTTTAATTTTGATTGGTTAAATTTCCATCTTTCTTTTTCGGATTGTCATGCCTCATTTCTGGACATTTCCTCATGTTTCCATATCTTTCTTGATTTTTCTTTAATTAATTAGCATTAATTTGGCTATTTCACGTATTTCTACCTTTATGTAAATACATATATGGTATAAATAAAGACTCATAAATATTATTTAAGCTATTTTATGATTTTTAATACGTGTTTCTGATAAATAACATAAAATTTACATATAATTTAATATTATAATAATTAATTATTTTATTATTTATTTCCTTAAATTCAGACTCATAGGATTACTTTTACTAATAATCTTAACTTTATCGTAAAATTTGGGCTGAATCAAACAATTTGCTCGATTGTCTTAAATTCTACGTATCGAACCTTAAGTAGTTGATTGCAAGGCTTACATAGATGAAGCCATTTGAATAGCTAAATGAGTAGAGAGGTAGAAAAGAAGCTGAGTATTAACCAAATTACCAACTAGCCAACTAGGATAGGGAAGTGATGCGTCTCCGAGGTCAGAAAAATGGAAAGGTACTATAACGAACCAAAAACAAGAAAATAAAATAGAGGTTTAGAAAATCCATAAGTTATCTAGCTAAATATGACACACTAACAAGATCCAACATGACTTAAGATTTGTTGGATGTAACGTATTAGCCTGAGTGATAGGGTTGCTTATGTCACGGGCCGATTTAGAAGGGCCCAAAATCATGAGGTTCATTCAAGCCCAAGAGGAAATAATCCATAATATTTTAGAAGATCTAGAAGGTTCCAAAATAGGTAGTAGGTAAGGTAAATAGATACATTTAATGTAAAGGTAGGTGGGGATTCATTTGTAACCATTAGATCGAATTGATCTTAGCCCTTCATCTTGAGAGGCCACTTATATATATAGGAGAGATCCCCTCAGTTGTATCATCAAGTTATTTCAAGTAAATACTATTTATATCAGAGTTTCTCTCTCTATATTTTCTCTCTCTAAACATAGTAAGTTGATACTGGCTGACTTAGCCTTCCTGAGTATGGTCAAGAATGCTGAATGCCGCACAGGTTCTAGTAAGGGAATCTACCCGTGACACTTGCACAATCCTTGCTAAAGGGATTAATAAGAGCGAGTACAAGAGAGTTTTTCAAGAGAAAAGTCTCAAGGGTTTTTCATTAAAATGTCAAATTTGTCTAAAACCCCATAAAAGTGTTCTATTTATACAAAAGGGGTAAAGTTGTAAGTAAATGAATAAAAGGATGCCCTAGTGGCATTTTAGTAATTACAAATGAAACATTAACGATAACCAAGGGGAAATATAAGAAAAGGGAAATCCAAATAACATAAGTAAAATGGGTAGCTATACAGGATTTCGAATGAGGGGCCGACATTTGATTCCGAAGAGTTGTTAGAGACTTAAAGCTGTGATCTGGGCAAAATTGATTCTGGATGACCTATCTTACTTGAGGTCGATCTGATATGTCTGTAGCCGACTTGACATGACTAGGGTCAACCTCACATAGCTAGATCGACTTGATATGGCAGTAACCGAATTGACATGATAGTGGCCAACCTCGCGTGGTGGGGCCGATTTGGCGTAGACGTGGCCAACCTATTTAAAATGACCCGGTATGTCTGAGTTGATATGGAATATCTTCGTAACCTCGTCATGACCGAGTAGATCTTGGTCAAATAGACTTAGTTGAGCAAATTGATCTCGGTAAAGTAGAGCAGACAGGCAGGATAGGACAGTCCTATATAGCTGATCAAAGTAAACCCGATAGAATAGAATAGAGCTGACCATAGTAGGGTAAAATAGACCAAGTATAGCAAGGAAAACCTGGTAAAGTAAGGCACAAATAGTAAGCCAGGACAGAACTTGCAGAGTACATTGAGTCTTTCAATATTGCCATAGTTCATAAATAAGTTTGTAGGAGGGCTCGGTCAGGGTAGAGCGGGGCGTACTCAGCATAACAGAGTAGACCCAACAGAGCAGGGTAGGCTGTCCAATACTGACATAGCTTATCAATAGGTTACCCACTCATGTGGAGCTTGCAAGTAAGCTTCCCATGTGGTCCAAAACTTGGCATGGCGTTGTGTTGGTACCTGGAATCCTATCATCCCCTCCCTTTTGGGAGAGTTTCAACTCGAAACTTGGCAGTTGGTGGCTCCAGATCCTTCCAAGGTCAAACACCAATTGACAAAATTGAAATTTAAACATAGGAATACACTTAAGTTCTTGTAACAAGGGCATCACCAGCCGATGCTCCCTCCACTCATCTTGGGCTCTATCAATCAAATATTTTATCTTAGATCTTTCCTTCTACTCATCATGAATCTGATTAACTATACCTTGGTAATCCCAGTAACTATCTATTATTGGAAGTAACATGATCTTAGGGTCATACAAAAGATTAAGGGCTCGTAGATCTTGTGTTAGCAGGATGTAGGATGGCTCATCAATTGGAAAGGCCTCCACCTCTTCAAGCTTAGTTAGCTCGGATCCCACAACGTCTTCATTTGTTGTAATCAGTATTCCCTCTGCTTCCTTGTAAATCGATTCTTCTTCCACCTTCCATCTATACACTTCAAATCTTTCCAACACAATAGTACCGAAAGTCAACATAATATATCCCTAATATACATATCCATCACTTCGGCCCTAATAAACTCCAATCCACAGTTGATAATAGCTCACAGGTGTGATGCTATAATTTCTCATATCAATGCCATGCAAACCTGTCAGATGACTTAGATGTAAGATTTTGATATGAGAAAGGCAAACGTAATAATTCCTGGAGCTACAATCTATGGCATTTATAATGGGTAATGGTACTATTTTCAGAACATGGGGTTTCAACCACAATTTAACTCGGTCTTTCTTACTTCTTTTGTTTGTCTCTCCAACAACCTTTACCCCTTCTTTTCCTAGTTCCTCTGTGCAAGCTTCCTCATTGGCTTTCTTTGCTTGAGCATCCCTTTGCTGCCGCATTTCTGCTTTGAGCTCCTTAAGTTGATTGAGTATAATCTTTAACTATTCTTGTACATCATAATGGTCAGTACCAATGGTGGATTCTTCTCTTAAGGCTAGTCGGATAGCCTCATTTAAGCTTCTTACTCTTGAAGGGTTAAGACGTCAGGCAATCCCCATCCTCAATCCTCTCATGAATCTCGAGATAGTACATGAAAGAGATTCATATAACTCACATCAGTTTAGGAGTACCTTATATTCCCTAGCAAATTCTCGGACACTCATTTGTCCTTGCCTTAAAGTAGATAGCTCTTCATACAACACATCTTGATATGATAAGGGTACAAATTTTTCTCTCAATGCAGCTTTTATCGAGCTCCATGTAATACTCGCCCCTCTTAGGATCCTTTGCCTAGATACATTCTTCCACTAAGTCCTAGCAAGACCTTGAAGTTTATCCTTTATGATGTATTCCTTATCATGTCCAGGACATGGATACTTTTCAAAGACTCTATTGACTCAAAATTCCCAATTCAAATATTTGTCTGGATATCCATAACCATCAAACATGGATATTCTTGACGTTATATCTTCATAGTCATAGTCATAACCATATCTTCCTTGATTGTCATAAGCTATGTTAAATGGAGGTATCACTTCAGCAGACTAGCTTGGCTTACAAGAAGTCTCATTGGCAATGACTAGAACTATCCAACACTTGGTGATTTGAGAATAATACAGCTCGGATGCTTGCACAGCTTAGATCTTCCACTTCACTTCGACTCAACTTGGATACTAAAATCAATTCAACTATTAAGTTGAAGTAGATTGGATGCTTGCATAGCTTGGATCTTCCACTTCACTTTAGTACTTCGACTCAACTTGGATACTAGAATCAACTCAGCTATTAGATTGAAGTAGCTTAGATGCTTGCATAGCTTGGCACCAAGAGGCTTCAGTTCTTTGGCTCAATTCAGATACACACTTTAAGCTCTAAGCACAACACCAATCCCTAAGTTAGCAACACAACCTACTAGCATAACCATAATCACCACTAGCACCAAATTGACTAACAACACTTAAGGATACCACCACCACCTGCTACTGCTATAACAACAAAGCCTCCTTAACTAACAACCACTAAACACTTCAAATTAATATACAAAACTATGGTTTCAATACGAGTAGCTACAATACTACTACTAATTGTTGTTGTGACTACATGGAAGAATCCCATTAAACAACCCTCCATCCAAATTCAGTGATCCAAACCATAGAATTTGAGCACTATTGTTAGAAAAATCGAACACTTATCTTCAATTTAAGGCACCCAATTTGAAACCCCATGTAATTTCTACAACTATGGTTTCTTGACTCCAAACCTTACAACAATCACTTTCCCAACACTCGTGAATTGGTCGCACACTTCACTACACCAACCTATCGTCTATATGACTCAATTTTATAGACTTACTTCTGATTTAACTTCGATAACCAATACACTTAAATGTACGGGTGTGTAAAAAAATGACCTTCTTCTGTTTTTGTAATGGAGAATAAAGTACAACAAAGCATAATAGGAACCAGACTTATTGATTTGTAGGTCAATATTTTCAAAACTTACTTTAATCAGACTAACTCCAGTATCTACAAAATACACTCATTGTAGCTATAATACACTCACTACAGTAGCCACTAGAGCAATATAGTAGCACCAATAGTATAAGAACAAAAACTTCATGAAACTTAACATGCTCCTTTGTTAGAACCGTACTTTAATACTAGCAAAGTTGATGTGTCTTTGAGATTAGACATACGGTAAGGCACCACAACGAACCAAAAACAAGGAAATAAAATGGGGGTTTAGCAAATCCATAAGCTATCTAGCTAAATATGATATACTAACAAAATCCAACACGACTTAAGATTTGTTGGATGTGACGTACTGGCCTGAGTAATAGGGCTGCTTGCACAATCCTTACTAAAGGGATTGATAAGAGCGAGTATAGGAGAGGTTTCCAAGAGAAAAGTCTCAAGGGTTTTTCATTAAAATGTCAAATTTGTCTAAAACCCCATAAAAGTGTTCTATTTATACAAAGGGGTAAAGTTGTAAATAAATGAATAAAAGGGTGTCCTAATGGCATTTTAGTAATTACAAATGAAACATTAACGACAACTAAGAGAAAATGGAAGAAAAGGGAAATCCAAATAACATAAGTAAAATGGGTTGTTGCACAAGATTTTGAATGAGGGGCTGACGTTTGATTCTAAAGAGTTGTTAGAGACTTGCAGCTATGATTTGGGCAAAATTGGTTCTAGACGACTTGTCTTGCTTGAGGTTGATTTGATATGTCCGTAGTTGACTTGAAATGACCAGGGTCAACCTCACATGGCTAGATTGACTTGATATGGTAGTAGCCAAACTGACATGACAGTGGCTGACCTCATATGGTGGGCTAATCTAGTATAGATGTGGTCGACCTGTTTAATATGACTCGGTGTGGCCAAGTTGATATGGAATAGCTTGGCAACCTCGTCATGATTGAGTAGATCTTAGCTAAATAGACTCAATCGAGCAAATTGATCTCGGTAAAGTAGAGCGGACGGGCAGGATAGGAAAGTCCTGTATAGCTGATCAAAGTAGACCCGATAGAATAGAATAGAGCCAACTACAGTAGGGTAAAATAGACTAAGTATAGCAAGGAAGACCCGGTAAAGTAGGGCACAAATAGTAGGCCAGGATAGAATTTACAAAGTACGTCGGGTCTTCCAATATTGCCATAGTTCATAGATAGGTCTGTGGGAGGGCTCGGTCGAGGTAGAGTGAGGCGTACTTATCATAACAGGGCAGACGCAATAGAATAGAGTAAGACAGGCAGTCTAACGTTGACATAGCTTATAAATAGGTCATTTACTCGTGCAGAGCTTGCAAGCAAGCCTCCTATGTGGTTCGAAACTTAGCATAGCACCAGGTTGATACCTAGAATCTTATTAGGAAGTCATTAAGCTTAATCAAGTATCAAACCAATTTGAAAGGTGGATGTCCGAGCTGAATAGAAGTGCCGACCTAACAATGACGTGTTAACCTGAACTTATGAGAAAGGGCAAGGATCTAGTAGCAGGATGAGCTACATCAAGTGCTTTAAGTGTTAAGGGTTTGGACATATGGCTACTAAGTGCCTGAACCGAAGAACTATGGTCATTAAGGGAGACGTCTCAAAGCTAGAAGTAGAGAGTACTGAGGAGGAGACCCCTGTTGAGAAAGAAATTTCTCATGATAATGAACTGATTGAAGAGGACGTGTTTATCGATGACTTGGATAAGTTGATCTTGGTTGTCCAACGCATAATGAACTTAGAACCCTTACATGAGGAGGAGTAGAGGGAAAACTTGTTTCATATCACCTGTAGGGTGAATGATCAAGTGAGCACCTTGATTGTGGATAACGGAAGTTGCACCAATGTGGCATTAGCTAATCTAATCAAAAGGTTGAAGTTGCTAACTATCGCATACCTCAGGCCATACAAGTTACATTGGTTGAGTGAGAAGGGAGCACTACATGTCACTCGATAAGTACTATTACTGATCACAATTAGAAATTATTCCAATGAGATTATTTGCGATGTGTTGCTCATGTGCACCTTGCACGTGTTGCTTGGCCAACCATGGCTGTTTGATAGAAAAAGTTATCCATGATGGATATAGGAATATTTATGTGCTCGAGAAGAATGCCCAAAAGATTACATTAAACTCGATGCTGTCAAGTGAAGTTAACGAACTGCAGGCTAAACTTACTTGCAGATTGAAGAAAACTCTTATGATGAGTAGAGTTGAGCTCCGAGAGGCCATCAATGTCGACGAGCCGACCCTCATGTTGGTCAAATGTCTATTAGAGCTGAAGGAGTAGGGTAAATTACTCTTGGAAGTAAGAAAGTTACTGGACAAACATGCCGATTTGTTCTTAGAGCAGTTACCTAAGGCATTGCCCCCAATCCGAAGCATAAAATATTGCATCGACTTACTACTCGGCACTGCCCTATCGAATAAACTAGCTTATAAGATGAGTCCCGACAGCCTTCTGAGCTACAATGATAAGTCAATGAATTATTAGAGAGAGGTTATGTCAGGGAAAGTCTCAACCCCTATGTTGTTTCGACATTTTAGTGCCGAAAACGGATTGAACTTGGTGAATGTGTGTTGATAGCCAAGCCATGAATAAGATTACAATCAAATACAGGTATCTTATCTCGAGATTAGAAGACATGATGGATGAATTGAGTAGAGCTAAGATCTTTAACAAGATTGATTTGAAGTTTAGTTACCATCAAATTCACATGAGGCCGAGAGATGAGTAAAAGACTGCGTTCAAAATTCGACATAGACTCTATGAGTAGACGGTCATGCCATTTGGCTTATTGAATGCCTCAAGCACTTTTATGCGACTAATGAACTGCATGCTAAGAAATCTGATGGGGAAGTGTGTCGTGGTGTAGTTTGACGATATCCTAATATATAGTACCGATACACCGAGTCACTGTGAACATCTTTATGCTAAGAGATTATTTGGTAACCTTAAGAAGTGTTGTTTTTGCCAGGAGGAAGTGGTATTCTTAGGCCATGTAGTAAGTGGAGAAGGCTCACAAGTAGATGATGAGAAGATCTGAGCAATCGTCGAGTGGCCGACTTTTATTACTTGTGCTAAGATGATAAGTTTCCATGGACTAGCTTTCTTTTACAGAAGATTCATTAGGAATTTCAGCACCCTCGCTACTCTACTTACTAAGCTAACAAAGAAGAACATTAACTTCTAATGGGGAGAAAAGGAGGAGAGAAGCTTTGTAGAGGTGAAAGAAATATTGACCTCTACACCTATGTTATCTGTGCCTGAGTTTAAGAAAGCATTTGAGCTGGAATGTGACGTGATAGGCATTAGAATAGGCGCTGTCCTAATGCAAGAAGGTTGACCAATTGCTTACCATAGTAAGAAGCTCAAAAGACCTCAGTTAAACTACTCTATGTATAATAAAGAACTCTTGGCGTTGATATGAGCATTACAAGTATGGTAGCATTAAATATTGCCAAGAGAATTTGTCATCTATACCGACCATGAGTCCTTAAGATACCTCCAAAGTCAAACAAAGTTGTCAAAGCGGTAGGCAAGATGGGTTGAATTCCTTGAAGAATTTAATTTCATAATAAAATACAAACAAGGAAAGAGCAATGTAGTTGTAGATGCTCTTTTAAGAAGACATGCTTTCCTTACTGAATTGTAGACAAGATTGTTTGGGTTTACAAGTATTAAGGAACAGTACGTTGGGGATCTACACTTTAGACCCATACTTGTACGTTGTGTTAATGGGAGGATAGGGGACGAGTATCATATGGAGGACGGATACATGTTTTGAGGAGGGAAATTATGTGTGCCAACCTGTTCACTAAGAGAATTATCGATCAGGGAAGCCTATAGTGGAGGACTCTCCGGGCATTTTAAGGAGAGAAAGACCTATGAGCTATTGAATGGTCATTTCTTCTAGCGGAAAATGAGACAAGACGTGCACTGAATTGTAGAAGGCTTTGTTGTGTGTAAGAGGGCAAAATGCCAAGCTGAGTAAGGGAAAGTAATACCTTCGCTTGTTCCAATGAAACCATTGACTAAGTTGAGCATGGACTTTGTTCTTAGATTATAATGAACTGCTTGAGGTAAAGATTCTATAATGATCATCATGGATAAGTTCAACAAGATGGTATACTTTGTGTCTTGCTCTAAGAATAACCATACTTTGGCTATTGCTTCTCTTATCTTGCAGGAAATTGTTAGGCTACATAGCGTGTTGAGAAGTATAGTATAAAATAGAGACCTAAAATTCTTGAGCTATTTTTGGAAAACTCTGTGGCGACAGATGGGGACCAAACTATTATTTAGTACTTCTTGTTACCCCCAAATGGATGGCCAAATAGAGGTAGTCAATCGTGCTTTGGGATCGTTACTCCAGGCTATAATGGGCAAGAACTTTATTGTTTGAGATGTCTGTTTACTAGTGGTTGAATTTGCTTATAGTCGAACTATATATGACACCACCAAGCAAACCCCCTTTGAGGTTGTCTATGGTTTCAATCTTGAGTTGTCCCTCGATTACACCCTTGTACGTAAATTTAAGCAAGAAGACCCTAATGCAAGAGCTTGAGTACAGTCTCTTCAGCACATCTACAGTAAAGTTACTTGGTAGATAGACCAAGTTGCCAAAAGAATGCGAGAGAAGGCCAAGGGTAGGACGGCTAAACAATTCCAGTCGGGAGACTTGGTGTGGTTTCACCTTAGTAAGGAAAGGTTCCTAAGCAAAAAGAGGAAGGAACTATCTATAAGAGCTGAAGGACCCTTCAGAATCCTCTAGAAGATTAATGACAACGCCTACAGGTTGGAGTTGCTTGAAGATTATAGGGTTTTTGATACCTTCAATATTGTCGACCTCAATTCATATCAACCTGATGGAGAGCTGATTGAAGACCATTTGGACTCGATCCTAAATCTAAATCAACCCAAAGGGAATGATAGGAATCGGGTTACTGAGCCTTTGAACCACAACCAAGCTTAAGGACTAAAAGGATTGGCAAGGCAAATCCTCTTGCTCCAACCGAGTATCTCCTTACCGATGCACTCTACATGTCGAGCCAAATGACTACCTATCTCTTGGAGATTGTGTGTCGAATAGTAGAATGTTGAGATATCTATTAAGCCTCATACGTTTACTCACTTATGCTTGAGCCGACCACTTGCTTGGTGTCACCCTTGCCAAGAGGCCAAGAGAGAAACCATAGAGTAGTCTTCAGTTACCCTTGCTCGGACAAGCAATCTAATGGTACTTTTTTGTCTGCATCCTGCAACGGCCTCACCAATACATCTTTACTACGTATATAGGACTACGTATAGAATCCGTTATGCTAATTATTATTTTCTTAAATATTAATTTTTACCCTTTGTATTCTTGTTACATTACTTCTTTGGGAAATGCCCTTTTGTCTTTTCCCCTTTTAAGCAAGTTGCCCTAACTTATCGGGTATAAATACCCTTATACTTGTAGCTGCAATCATATTATCATCAATACACTAAATATTCTTTCTCTCATAAACACTGATTGTTTGCTTTTCATTTCACTTTTATCTTAACCCTTAAGTAAGGCTAGGTGGCGAGTAACCTCACTGACCAATTCGTACGTTATATTGAGTTATGCTACGAGTTTCCAAAAGTTCTATTGGTGTGTTATATCCTTTGGAGTTGTTTATAGGTTTTGCTTACTTTTCATTCACATTTTTGTTCTTTCGTGCATTCTCCATCATCTCTTTTTAAGCTTTTGATAAGCTTAGACCCATTTAACGACTGGCCTTGTCTGTTCTTGGTTACAGTTCGCATCAGGTTCTCTCTCTATTCATTCTCATTAGCAGTAAAGGTATTGAGTGATTATCGCATAACCATGTAGTATTCTCCCAGTTCAGGTTAGATCTAGGCTTTAGAATCTTCCTAAGACTCTTAGAATAAATGATTAACATCCATCTCTTCTTCCTCTCCTTCACTAGCACTTTCCACTTTGAATTGAGGCTTTTCTCCTTTAATGGTCATGATACGCCAGTTTGGACATTCACTAGCCACATATCTAAAATAAAGGCACTTGAAACACTTTATCTCTCTTATCTTCCTACCAAAGCTTTGACCTTGATCCTTTTTGACCTCAGGCTCCTTAACCTTAATCTTTCCTCGGCCATCATCAAGTCTACTTGACATTTAACCTCGACAATTGACCTCAAAATTGTATTGAGCTCGATCATATCTAGGTTGGCTGTTCTATGCTCAGTTGAGTTGATTTCACCTTTATCTTTTCACCCTTTATGCCACTTAAATGGTCTCATCTAGATTTCCCAACCTCTACACCTCCGTTACATTACCAATTTCAGATCTTAGTCCAGAAATGTACTTGGCTACGATTCACGCTTCCGGCTCGTCAACATTACAATGAATCATCAGTAGTTGGAACTTTTGAACACACTCATCTATAGATTAGCTACCCTGCTTGAGTTTCTAAAGACGTCAAAAGGTGTCATGCTCATAATATTTTGGCACCAATTTACTCCTCAGAACTCTATTCATCTCATTTCGAGTTTAGATTTCACGTTGAGCTCGCTAAAGTACATTTTGCAACTTCTTCCACCATATTGCTGCATATCTACAAAATTTCAAAGTAGCTACTTGAATACGCATTAAGTTTTCATAATTGTAGAAGTCAAATATCTTTTTAATCTTTTCCTCTTTGTCCAGGTAGTTATCAATACTACTAGACCCATTAAGGCTTGGGATTTGCACTTTAAGATGTTTAATTCCTCTTAATGTGTAGAATTCATGCTCGTCAAACTTAGGGAACTATTCATCCTCATCTTCAACACCTTCCTCATCCTCAACTTTGCCTAACTTAAGCCTCTTTTTTGCAAATCCCTCAGCATGTCAGGGTAGAGCAGGGTGGAGCATTAACATCTTCTGGTGCTCTAAGTTCTACTACTTGCCTTTTTGGCCTATCTCTCACATGTTGGTCTCATTCATCAGCTCTCTCTTGAGGCTTAGCTTCTATTACCCTCTATATAGATATAGCCAAGTTGGCTACAATAGCTGCAAGGTTTTGCAATTGCTTGTTGGTAGTTTGCAAAGTCTATTGAGTAACACGACTGCAACCATAAGTATCGCTCTTAGCATCATTAATCTCTCCTAGAACACTGGGGTTTGACATTCTTATAGTAAAGCTCAACAAGTGCTTCCATCAATATAAAAACCTACTCGCACTACTCAATGGTATGCAACATAACACTTTAATAACTTGCTTTGTTTTCAAATTAGAGAAAGAGAGTACAAAAAAATGACTTCAAGAACCACTATAATGCTTAGCTTTCAGTCATTACCTTAGGCTTTGATACCAGGATGATAAGGGTGTACTTAGAAGCTTAGCTGATCATTAGGGCTTACTGTAGGGGAAGATAACCAATGGATCCTTTAAGATACCGAAGGAAGAGGAGATGGAATCGGTAACACTCAGTAACTTTTGTGAAGCTACTCATCGGATATGATACACTAACGAATACGAAACAACTTAATATTTCACTTGATATGATGCACAAGCTAATACTAAGGTCCACTCGCTACTAATCTCAAACTATGGACAAGATTAGATAAAAGTATAGAAGGGTATACTCGAAGAATGTTATCTTGCAAGAACAGCAAGAGGAATATTCATTAATGTTTGGAATAATATGGTTTTGGCTACAAAAGATAAGGAACTGTTTATAGTAAGTTCCTAGAGTGACAAGGAAATATGTGCAATTAAAATTAAGGGTAATATAAGAATAATAACATAGTACATTGCTAAAAAGGGTAAACGAAACAATTATTGTAAAGAGAATATAGTACAATATTAACAAAAGTGAAGGGCATGTGTCATGCAGCTATTGCATCCGTGTTTTGGACCCTTGGGTGTTGTAACTGAGTTAGTCTGGTACCGTGATAGGTCTACTGTAGAAGGTTCTTCAATTTAGTAGGGTAGGTCTTGTCGATTGGAGTCAAGGACCTTAGCCTCAAAGATTAGTAAGTTGGCAACTAGGTAGGACTCCGAGCAGAGTAGAATGTGTCTAAGCTAGGGCTTTAGAGAGTTCATCCACAACTCTTACATGTATTAGAGTTCATCTTTAATAGGTTGAGAAGATAGGATCCTCCTTGTGAGAGATTGTAAGTCTTAGAGGCGGGTGTAAGTGAGAGGTTAGGAGGTCGACAATCCATCATTTCTTTTCTATGACTTTTTAGTTATTATTAAATGTTTTGAATCGTAATGGAGACTCTTCTTTTATTGTACTCATGCTCTAGAAATGATAGAAGTACCAAAAGCTTTAGAAATGGTAATAGGCTTAAATCACTTAGGAAAAGATAAATCGACATATACAATTAAATGTAGATTTAAATAGTATAGCTATTTAATTCCTTTACATATAAGAGCTAATAATACATTAAAAACAAATAGACTTATAAACTAGAGATTATAGATACTTGCGAAACCTCTAATAATTTATGATTGATAAAATATGAATCATAATAATTACAAAACAATAAATATAGAATAAGAATATCTATGATAGTTAAGTAATTATCAAGTGATTGTAATGATGCTTTAGTCATTACTGACCACAAAAATATTAAAGGTTATAATTATAATTAATAAAACAATATACTAAATATATACTCATAAACCCCGATAAAATATCATTGATTACACAAATTAATGACACATAAAATTATATTTGACAAATAAGAAAGTAGAATTAAGTAATAATTATTCTTAATTAAGCATGATAAGATAAGGGGGTATGAAATCAAAGTATTAAAGGAAGAAATAGAAATAGACAACTTTAACCCAAAAAACAAGAAATGTTGACCATGACATCTATATGGTTAATCATGATCCCAAAATACTTGTTAATCTATTTAAGATCATCAAAATAAATACATATTTCAAATTTCAAAATATGAGTAAAGTTCATTTAACTACTTTCTTCAATAGAGGATAGCGCTTCCATATTAAAATAGTAACTAAAATTAAACATTAAAATAGTTCTAATGTTAATTATCGAATACTTTAAAGAGTGGATATTATTTCACTATATGCTTGTAGTGAGAAGAAGCACAACAATAAAATAATGGCTAATTAACAAGATTAAAAGCGACGATGACCACCACCATAAAAATAAAAATAATAGTGGAAAGGTCTCATAATACAAATTGCTCTACTAAAACTTCCTGAGTACTAATGTGATAAGTGTTTTATTACATATCTCTATTAATGGATTCTTATTAGTGCTTTTGATATTTTCTTGGTTATTTTGTGGATATTTGGTACTTAATTAGAAAATATTTTAATTTTAGGCTTGATGGAATAATTGAGAAGAAAAGGAAGAAAATGAATCAAATTCTACTTAATTTAGAGATGAATTGAAGGAGTTATGAGTTTTTAAAGATTGATATAGTCACTTGAAGAGATTATGATGATCAAAAAATTATATGACCTTTTGACATGATCATGTCAGGGTTGTATTGAAAATCAATTAAGGATTAGAGAGTTACATAACCATTTGACATGGTCATGTTGTAGGTGTGTTAATTTATTAAAACCTAAAATTAAGCCCATCACGAACCAATCCATTGCATGTGAAGCCCATCATTATCCATTACAATATTGCATTCAATACATGATTGGAAGCCCAACTTCTAACCAACATGCAATAAATTAAATTAGGCCTTGAGACATACAATGAATTTTCACTGAAGAAAATAAGAATTTCAAGTTGTTGGTTCCATATAAAATTATCCTATTGAATGAAATAGAGAATGAGGATGTGTTTTGATTGGAGATTGAGCACATTCGAATTGTCCAACGTACCTTCCATTGTTTGACGTCCTCAATTACCATGATTTGATAACGGAGCCCATGTATACATTCATCCAGCAATTCAATCCCCTATTATGCCACAAGTCAACATCCTAGAAAGTAGCCTTTGTATATATATAATGATAATTAAAGCGACAAGAAGCATTCATGTAGTCTATGGCTGTAAATCTTGGAAATTTCACATTTTGTACTTAAAGTTGAATTTAAAGAACCAATAGATATTTCCTAAACTTAACCAGATCTAAGAAATTAAAACCGATAAAATTTTAAATCGAACCATTAAAATGAACTTGAAAACCCTAAAGATAAAATTCGAAAGAAAAAACCCCAATTACATATAAAGACCTTAAACCCTAGCACGGGTGACCACAAATTAAAAATCCAAATTGAATAAAAACTCTAAACCCCAAACCTTAAAGTTGCAAAGCTTTAAATTAAACTTTAAATGCAAAGGGCAACCTCAATTAAAACATCTGACTTTGAATTATGTAAATTGCATAAACTTGATAACAAACAATGGAAGATTTTTTCAAATAATTATGATCAATTAAATTAAGTCAATTAAGGTAATAAATTAATGTGATGACTAATTTATTCCTAATGATACATTTTATGCAAAAGTAAAGCTAAAATCGTAGGTGTACCTTAAAAGCTTTAAAGCCCTCATAAAACCTTGAAATGCAGGAAGCCCTAAAATGATTTAGAAACTCTAATTTAGTGTCAAAGACCTTAGTTTAATCAATAAGCTCTAATTATATAGTCACATTATTAATTAATTACTAATAATTTTCTAAATTACAAAAAAGCGCTAATTTACCTTATGAAATTGTAATCGATCAGTGATAATCAATTTCAACTCTTAAAAACCCTAAATTAATTAGATAAAATGACCTAATAGGCTTGATTAACTTAATTAAAAATGAAAATTTCTAAACTATGTCTAACTATGGTCATTTACACTAGTAATTAGAGTTGTAACCTTAAAATGTATTCTAATCATCTACATGAGTTCATGCATCATAATTAGCTAAACATAATCACAATTAACCATATTGGACAAGATAATTTGTTGGGAAAATAAGGGACCACTTACCTTTGGTAAACAAATCATTGCCTTAATTGGGAAAAAACCATAAAAAGCAATTAGTCCCTACTTGTGCTTGTACCATGTAATCAAATTGAGTTAAAACTTGCTCCCAACAACACAAACACCCCTAATTTACCATACAACCCTCTCATTCCCTCTCACATTTCTCCTTTAAAGTCTAAACAAAACCCTAGAACACTCTCTAACCAAACCATCTAAAAATCAAAAGAAAAAGAGGAAAAACAAGGAAAACATCTCAAATCTACTTGCATACATCAATGCCTAAAGCCACTACTGTGCAACATTACCTCCAAACAATACAAAACCGGTTGTATTTGATTTCTCCTTTACCCTCCTTTCTTGTCGACAAATATTCCAGATCAAAGGAGTTTTTTTGTTGGCAAAAAACGAAGTGAAAAGAGACTCTTTGAATTTCCACTAAGATAAACTTGCACCTTTTGAAATTTCCTTCTAGTTTGAGTTTATGAGCATGGTTCCTAGGCTTAAAAGCTAAGGAAAAGACTATGAAAATGCTACCTTTGTTTACTATGTTTACATGCCTCATAGATTTCTAAGGTAGCAAATATGTTACATGTAACTTTAAAGCATATAAGTTGTATTAAGATGATAACTCAAAGAAAAGTAGAAGAGTCATCATAAAATCCTCACTCCCATGTTAGGGGCAAGACATATATACATGTATCCCTACCATATTTTTTATTTCTCATGTTTATTTTGGTATAAAATAGTTTTAGATGCATTTTAGTAGCAGTTTAATGCATGTTCTAGCAAGTTAAGTACATAATAAAGCCCTAGGAAATTATCTTAAACCACCCCAAATATGTTGAATAACATGCTGTAAAATGTTGATTAATGGGTTAATCATATGATTAATTAAAGATAATTATAATTTAGGACTTAAACTTGCAAGATAATAGGCTAAATAAGGTCTATAGTGAGTAGTTATGCTTAAAATGGACATTAAGCTTAGAAAAACCCACTTAAAACCCAATAAGCCATTAGTATCAAATTTGGAACTCATGATAAAATGAGTCATTTAATAATTTTAGTAAATTATTAGGCCCGTTGGATCATGTTAGAGTTAAGATATAGGCCATATGATATAAACTAAGTTTAAACTGAACTAAAAGGCCTACAAATTGAACCTTGAGCCTACTTAATCACTTATGAATAGTAGGTGTACTAGATAAATAAAACTTAATTAAAAGAGTGTATTAGGCTTACTAAATTATTTAGGAAGACCTAATAAGCCTATATGTAAATAGAGCCTATAATTAGTTAAAATAAATGGTTTAGGCCTTAAAATGAGAAGAGAGGACTTTGGGCTTATAGAGAATAATTAGGAGCCCACTTAATTGATATGACTTGATTTGAAATTGAATGTTAAATGGATCATTTAGTGGGTTCAATAAGTTATTTGACCCATTAAGATAAGTTAGAAACAAGTTTAAGGCCTTATGATATAAATTAGACTTAAGACAAGTTAAAAGGCCCCAAAAACAAATCCTAAGCTCACTTGGAAACTACTTGATCAGTTGCTATTATAATTATTTAAGTTTTAAATAAAAGGTCCATGAAGCTTATCAAGTGTTTTAGGAAGCCTATGATAGGTTTAGATAAAAGTTAAGGCCCTTAACCACTTGAAAAGGTTAAACAAGCCTTTAATTCAAAAGAAATGGGTTTCAGTCTAAGTTAAAATGGTCCGACTAAATCAATGACCTTAGAATAATAGGATAAATGCCTAATAATAAATAAAATAAATCCATAGCCCTAAGCCTAAATAAAAGCCCACATCTTTGTAAGTTAAAACTTAAAATGACTAATTATAATAGAAAGAAGCACATAGTTAGAGATTTAAATAAAATTTGAATATTTTTGGCCCAATAATAATATAAGAACCCAATTAATAATAATTAATGACTAAAGCAAGGCCTTACATAGTTAAAACAAATTAAATTAGAAAATGAACTAAGTTAAAAGGGAAGCATATAAAATTCGAATATGATCCTTATCTAAACTTATGGTCATGGGTCCCAACTCTTAAAATGGATCCCTTCATGCAAAAGTACATCCGAAACTGTTTGAAATCGACTATGAGAACATGAAAAATAAACTTAAAATGAAGAAGTTAGAGCGAGAGTAAATTTTAATTATACTCGAGGATTTAGGGCTAGTTTCAATAATTAGGTAGACTATTAGGTCCTTGATAAAACTCTTTTTCAATTACTTACATGTACATTATTATTATGTTTTAGGTGGTTTAATTTCTATTAAGTTTCCTAATTTGGTTTTAATGATAATAAAATACGTGATAAGATATCATTAACATATTTACTAAATGTGCAGATTATTTAAGATGGACAAATCAACATGAAAACCCAGCTTCACTTTATTGTGCATATTAAGAAAATATGTTTAATTTCGTTTTACTGAAGTTTGTTAATAAAGTCCATGGGGATTATTTTTTATGGAGGTGAAATATTTCAATGAATAAATAAGTTGGATTAATTTTTTGAGGGATCAAATTATATTAAAGTGTGGAGTGAAGTTATGAATTTCCTAAGAGATAAATCTTTGAGGGCTCATTTGATAATTTATAGTTTAAATTGGATTAATTTTTCTATAAAGAGTCATCCAAGGTTCAACTAGCTCATAAAAATGAAATCTAAGTTGGCCATTTATAGGAGAAAAAGTCCACTGCAGTTCTTATTCAATTTAATTTGAATAAAGGTGATCTACTTCCAACGTGTGGCGATTTTTAATATTCAACATATATTCATGATGAGGCTTCATTTACACAGGCATTTCAAACCAAGTATGATTCATTAGGGTTCATTACCAACATTGGAATTTACGTGAAAAGGAAACTGGTTCTCAACATGGAAATTATGTTTCAAGCTTTTTCCAACATGACATGGTGGCAAGGGTCCTTATTTTCAATAACATGGCAAGTTCAAGATCTCTAGCAATTCAATGTGGTGCTTAAGAGCTTTGATTCTTCCAGATTTAATTATGATAGCCATCAATTCCTAAAGGCATCACATGAGTTTTTTTTTTTAAAAAAAAATTAGTAGCTCTTAAATCATTTGTTTCAGCTGTCAACGTGTTCCAATGGCAGCCTTGGTTCGTTAATGTCCCCCACGTGGCAGATTTCCACTTTAGTTTTCACATGAGAGAAGTATCTGAGCTATTCAAATCATTAGATAAAGATTACTGATTTTCAAATTTAAATCACGAGATAAAGGAAAAAGATATGACGAGGAATTTTTGAAGATTTTTTATTTTTCAATTCAAATTTTAAAGATTTGAAAGAGATTTTAAGGGTTTCAATTTCAAAGTGAGTGAGATATATCTATTTATGATAAGGATACGTTTTGAGTACATATTCTAGCTTTTTGATGGAGTTTATCAAATAAAAAATACAAAAGATATTTTTGGACGAATTTCACAATATTTATTTTCAGGATTTAAATTTTAAAGTTAGAGATAAATTTAAAGAACAAGTCAAATCTCATGATTATCTCAAACTAGTTGTTTCTAATGGTTTGGTTTATAAGAACATTACGTATATTTCATGCAGCAGATCAATATAGGAGAGATAGACACAGATTAGAGCACTCTACTTTATTTTGTATACAAGAGTAGAATGTTAGAAATTTAGTTAGAAATTGTGCTAAAGTAGAATTCTCATTCCCTTGTTTTTGTATTTGTGCGAATGTTTTAGACAGACTTTGATTGTATTATCTCATATTTTCTAGAATTGTTTTTGAGCAGTTGTAATTGAGAGAGTGTGAGGTTTAGGAAGATCTCTATAGGTTTATAGTTAGCTTATGGTGAAGCTAGTGAGATATGGTAGAAAGTAATAAGATATCTTTGTAACCTCAAATTTCCATTTTGATTAGTGAAAGAATTAGACTAGTGGTAAAGAACAAATAGTCTTTAGCAGTAGAGTTGGAAGAGAGCAGTAGACAAAATGCTGGAGCTCTTTAAATCGCTTGCATGATCTTCTCTTCCCTATCTCTATTTATTTCCTACATTTTATTATTTGTGTTATTATTTTTGTGCCTTAAAGTTAACAATTAATTAACTGCAACTTACATCATACTAAGTTATTAAGAAGGGTCTTTTTAATTTTAAAAAGTTTCAATTTTTTAAAAATATCAATTCACCTTTCCTCTTGATATCTTACAATAGACTTACAATTTCTAATTTAGAAACCCTAAAGGTCAGGACAAGTAGGTAAGTAAGCCAGGTGAAAGAGTTTTGATGAACTGTTACTTACTCGTGTTTAATGTTCTATTGCTTACCCTTAATTGTTTGTTGAGTGACTGATTATTTTGTACGCTAACATTCGTGTAATCACCTCATTAAATTATTAAGTTTAAATATTTGGCCAAATTAACTGGATATACTGATCACATGTCTATGATTCATTAATCGTGGACTGGGATGTCTATAGCTTTACTAAGTTTTTCTTTTTCCTTTTTTTTGAAAAATTTGCAAAAATACATTTTAAAAATATTTTACGATTTAGAGAAAGATTTATCAACTTAGTAAGTATTTATTATAGCAGTATCTTGTAATATTTTACTTGCCGAGACAAAGCTAATAGACTATCTTCAGTTGATTAATAACGAGCAACCTAAGTTGGAACTTGCATGATTTAACCTGTGGAGCATTATACAGATTTGTTGATAATGAGCTCGTGGGGCATTACATTGATTGTTGATGGTAGATAATCCTAGACAGGATCTACTTAACTGATTAGTATAATATTTTTGACTAAGGTAATAGTTGAGTTCTATCTGTCGAGGTGGTGCCTACAGACAACCTCATGCGTGTATAATGAGTTGCCTTATACAATTAAGTATGGAGGATAATTGACGTGTAGACGACATAAATCTACACTTTCCATGGACCTTCCATAGTTTTGAATCTTTATGGATGTGTTGCTTGCATTTATCGCATGTGCATTAATTTCGTATGTAGCTAAACTGGTCGATTTTAGTGATGCTTAATAGCTTACTTAAATAGTTGTGGAAAGGGACAAACTTATTGAGCTGTGGTATGCTCACCCCTTAATAGTTCCTTTTTTGTAGGAAATCAAAAGTTAGGAATGGGCTAAGATTAGAGTGTAGAGTGTTCATTTAAACAGCTAGATTAGATAGATAAGATTACTTTAGTAAATTGTAATTGTTAAGCTAGATATTTATAATATTTAATAACTCAAGATGCCATTGAAGTTTAATTATCTCATTTTATTGTTTAATAGGTGATTTCGACTCTTTATGACCTTGGTAGATTGTGGATTGTTGGGTTACCCTAGTTGCTTATATAAATAAGTAAATGTAAGTAAAATAAATAAGCTCCTTTAGAAATTTACTGGTTAGAACCTTGCAACCTTTAACTTACAAGGTGATTTTTATATGGGTACACATGTGATATGAAAATTTTAGACAAAACTACCAAACTTCCTTTTTAAGGTGTTACAATGATCGTGAACAAAGATGCACGAGAATGGAGAATATTATAGCAGCTTCATGTCTTTTAGTAGAGTAGTTTTCATAGTTTTTTTAGTCTTTTATAGATAATTAATGGGATCAACACTGATTAAAAACGAAGAAGTTAATTCATGTAAAAATCCAAGACTAGGGATTTCTGATTTCTACGATAAAGGATAAGTCTTTTCTATCCTTTTCTTAATTTTTATTTATGAATTTCTTTATTTCCTTTGTAGTTTGTGTGCTTTATTCAATCATGAATTAGCTTTCATTGTTTGGGATATTGGATTGATAGATCTATGATATTTCTATTAAATATTTGAATATTGGTATCCTTGATATTTTTGTCATTGAGCATATATTTTGTTAATTGTAGAATATATGTTAGATTGGGTTAAAGTCTGAGAAGAATAAAATTGATTCAATCGATTTCATGGCAAATCAACAATGGATTACAAGTACGACATAAGAGATTGCATAAGAGATTCCATGGCAAACAAAGGTTAATTAACTAAATACTTTTTTTCTAAAATTAATTAAGGTAATTCATGCTTCAAGAGAAAGTGGTTTCATACTTTATTACTTTGATAACTCGAAAGGGAATTTATTACTTTGATAACTCAAAAGGGAATTCAAAGAAAATAATCTAAACCATTCAAGGATCCAATAGTAAAATGTGATATATTTTAATATCATGATCTTTAACATCAATCCAAGATTCAAATTTGCTAGTTCATTGATTTTACCTTTTAGGTGTTGGTTTCTTATTTTTTTTGTGAATTAAAAGTAGATTTAATATTTTACATTAATTAGAAGTTGATTTGCATTCTTTTATTTTAATATATTTTGGCTTGCCTAGATATAGGTAGTATTAATATAGCAGAGAGGTAGTTCTAATCTCTATGGAAATGACCTTGTCTCACCAGATTTTTATTATTGCATATGCAACTCGGTATACTTACTGGTAAATTGCGCTTTTAAAGTTTATACGTGTAATAGCACAAATAACATAAAGACAAAAAAAAAAAAGTTATAAAATTGTTATCATCATCACCAACAATAAGTGAAAAACATACAATGAACTAAAATATTTAATTGAAAGAAAAAAGAAGAGAACTAAATATTCAATATGAATTTTAGTGCATATACATATGAGATGGGATGGCAAGTCAATGTTCCTACTTATTTTAATCCATGTCATCTTGTGTCTGTCAAGTTTTGTAACTTATGTCAAGTTTTGTAACTTATCTCATCTCATCTTATTGTGTCATGTTAAGTCAATTTGAGTTGCAAGTTGTATTCTCGTCGTGTCTAAATCAGTATTGTTAGATTCATTAACTCTTTTTGTATGAGTGATTGTGTTAGATAACATGGAATATTAGTTTCATGATACAAAAAAAAAGGGTAAAAATACATAATCATATATAAATTGAAGAACAAACAAGTTAGTTTACGCATGACTCAACTAATAAGTAAAGGATAACTAAATATATATGAAACAAATTTCTAATGATCAAACATGCTTTTTTAATAACTATTATAACAACCCCATAAAGAAAAAGTAAATATTATAAAATGAGTAAATAAATAATAGTGTATCAAATTGTTGAACAATAAATCATATATTGAGAAACTTAAACCCTAAATACATGAATTAAATAATTGAATAATGATAGAAGGTATAACCTTTTCCTCTTGCCTAAATAGTTGAACAGTAAGGTACTATGTGGAAGTAAAGAACAACTTTGGACTGATATAAAAAAGAGTGTAGAATAGCTTCAAATGCAAAGACCATGATTAGGGAGCCCATTAAATAGTAAGCTAATTTGGGGTTTAGGAGTAAGAAAATTGAAGAATGTCTAATTTTAAGCAAAGGATTTGGAAAAAAAAAAAGTTTGAGAATAAATTGGAAAAAATTTAATGACCATATTTAGAGATCTAAAGTTTGTATAGAGAAAAAAAATGTCAAATAAAGGATCTGCAAATATATGGAACAAAGGAAAAAAAAAAAGGAAGGAAATTTGGGGATTGAAGTTATAAAGACATGAATCATCTAAAAATGTTATTTTGAGGAGATATCATATACAACTTGGATTAATGAGGCAATCCAACTAAGCTTGAATCCTTTGGGTCAAAACAAGTCAAGAGATCTATGTGACAGATATAAAAGGAGAATAGATTTAGGTAATATGATCAAAATTATATGGATAAAGTATAACCAAAGTAGCATAATGTATGAACTCCATAAATTTAGCGTTTTAAGTAACTAATTAATTTAAATATTATAAGTAATTACCTTAACTCAACGAAATCAATAAATTTAAAACTATTTTAGATTTTAAACTCGAACATAAAACAAAGGATTAAAAAACCCTAAATTCAAAGTACATGCAAATATTCAAAATCGAACTCGAACTTAACGAAAACCCTAAAATTATAACTTTAAGTTTATAAAATAAATAAATATAACTTAATAGTAATATAATCGTAGTCGATTACAATTATCGACTAAATTACGTAATCGCATACAAATCCTAACGAAAATATCGAAATAACTCGTAAAAATTATAAACGTAATGGATACCAATTAAATTAATAAATTTTCATAAAATCTCAAAATTAATTTATAAATATTATTTTTATAATTTTTATATTTGGAAAAATTACATATAATTATTTTTATTTTCCTTTTTCTTTCTTTCTTTTGTTCCTTCTATTTTTCCCTTGCTTCTACGTGTTCCCTAGCAGCCCACGTGATTTGTTTTGTTCTTTCAAGTGTTGAAAAATTGTGATCAAAATCAAATGTAATAATTATTGTGTCCCATCTTCATTAATGCAAGGATTTGCCTATTTGCTTTATAAATTCCTTTATTCTTTTTTTTTTCTTGTTTCTCTTGCTCTTCTTGGTTACTTTTAAAGTCTTAGGAAGTAAACAAAACCTGAAAACAAAAGAGAAAGAAAAAAGAAACAAAGCAAAATACTTACACACATATAAAATCGAAAATAGAACAGGGGGAAAAACCAAAGCATTTAGAAGAAGAAGAAGAAGAAGGCTAAATGGGATTTAATCAAATATTTTACTAAAGTAATTAGGTAAGTATTTATTTAAATTTTTGTACATATATATATATATACTCTATAATATGTATATGTATATTTAGTATTTTATTATTTATTACATGTATGTATGCGTAAATATATATATATATATTATATAAAGTATAAAGTATGTACATGTATGTGTATATAATATATATATATATATATATATATATACATATACTAGGTATTTTCTTATGTGTATGTATGTACACATGAATATAGGTATATGGGTATATGGACATTGTATTTTCTTGAAAATATATGTATGTATAAATGGGTATATAAGTGTATGTACATAATATTTATTTTAGTATATGATATGTATATATTTTGTATTTCCTTTACGTATATATATATATGTTGGTAGGTGTGAACATGTATAGGAATACATATATATATATATATATATATGGTATTTTGAATTTTTTTTATATATATATGTGCATACGTACGTAATAGTAATATGTATTTATATATATACTTATTATTTTTTATTTATAAAATTTTTGTATATTTTATATATATATGCTTGGACGAGATATTTAGATGTATATATGTATGTATGTTATTAATAGCATTTCGTATTTTAGTATATATACATATATATAATACAACTATATATGTACATATGTATATAAGGTATAAATATGTGTATATTCTACTTGTACATAATGTCTAAGGTTAAAATAATTTAGTACATAAAGTATAGTATACGTAGAAATGTATGTATATAAATAGTAACGTATACATAGAAATGTGAGTATATTTAAATAGTATATATACAATATACTATAATATTAATTTAATAAATATATATTGGAGCACCGTAAATTAGGAAAAAGGATAATAATTAAGTAAATTAGAAAATTTAATAAAATATAATAATAAGTATTTATATATAAATATACTTATATTGTAAAATACAAGACATAGGAAAATAGTAGAAAATTATGAAAATTTTATAAGGGTGACACGTGGTATTTCCATTTACTGCCATATCATTACTTATGTATAATTAAGTAATTTTCGTAACTAATAATAATTAATTAATTAATTAGAAAAAAATAATAAAGTAGAAATATTGAATTAATAAATATTAAACCCCCAAAATAAGTAATTATAGTAAAATAGGCTTAAATTAAGAAAACTATAAATTTTACGATTCAAATAATTATTAAATCGTAATTATACTAAAAAAAGCCTAATTTGATATTTTATAATTTTTTAAGTCAAAATAATGAAGCTTGTGATATTTTTATATCACAGTCAAAATTGCGAGTTACAATGTCCAAAATGGATTCAGCTAAGAGAAAGTACGACAAAAAACGATCAAAATGGATTATAAGTTCATAAGAATTCGAACTAGAATGAAAAATTTATATGTGATTGAAAATTTAAGATAATCGAAAAAAGTAAGTAAATTATTTAAGTAAAACTATGTTTATACTATACTTGGGTTATAGTGGGAAATTAGGTAAATAATGATAAATATTTAGTTAATAGGGAAACTTAGTTTTTGAAAACACTTATAAGCTTTCTTATCTTTTAGATATTCGATTACTGAGTCTTGGAATTCTCAAAAATTAGGAAAGTGAGCATTAATCCAAGTGAGAGAGTTCTTATAATCTGTTATCTGCTTACTGTTTGTTATTTGTATGCTACTTGTTGATTGATACTGATTGTTTGATTGAATGACTGATTACTTTGTATGTTATCATCCACGTAATTGGTTTCTTAAATTGGAAAATATAATTATTCAACTAAAATAACTAGTTATATTTGTCGCATATTTGTGACCTAATTGGTATACTGATGGAGTGTGCTAGCTTTGCAGATTTTTGAAAAAAGAATTTTTGATAAATGTTTTTCAAAGCTTAAATATGTTTTATACGATTTCTATGAGAGCTTGTAGTGCTCGTGAATGATATTTCATCGTTAAGACAAAATATCTCTAATTGGTTGTGAGAGGACTTGTATATTTGTACTCGTAGGGCCTTAGATATTTGTTGATAGCGAGATGGACTTGCTTTGTATGCTCGAGGGGCCTTTGATATGTTTGGTGGGCAGCCTTAATAAAGGTCCACCTATATTGATTGTTGATCCTCGGACTACGGTAATAGTTGAGTAACGTCTAGTGGGACTGTGCCCCCAAGCAGCCTCATGAGGTTAAGATGAAGTGCTTTGTACGAGTAAGTACGAAGAAAAAATCGACGTGTAGACGAAGTAACTTTACACCTTCCATAGTTCCAAACTCCTATGGATATGGTGTTTGCATTCATTGTGCTTGCATTTATTTCATATGCAGATAACTTGCATGTGTGCTAATAATGTTTGTTTGATAACTCGCTTGAACGGTAGTGGTGATGAACGAACTCACTGAGCCTTAGTTTACTCATTCCCTTATATTTTCTTTTACAAGTTTCTTGTAAGTATGGATTGAGATAAGTTTGAGAGTAGAGTACAAACTGGAGATAGGTTTGCTAATGTTAGATATGATTGAAAAGTGTATAGTGGTACATAAACAATTTATGTAGAGTATATCCATATAATGAAATCATGTATTATTTTTCGTAAATTAGTAAGTTGTTTTATCTTGTCTTAGCACTTAGTAGGGGATACCGATTCTTTGCGATTCTGATGGACCGTGGCCTATTAGATATCCATAACCATAGTCACTATATTTTATAGTAAGTTAATTAATTAAAATTGAAAACCTTAGTGACTAATTGTTTAGAATCTTGCAATCTTTGGCTTGTAAAACGGTTTTTGTATTACAGGTACACATGTAATATAAAAAATTTAAGCAATCCTACTAGACACCCCTTAGGGTTACGACACAATGGAAGATGAGGTAAAAGTAGAAGCCTTGAGTTATTGAAAGGTTACGAATACTAATAGGAGGTTAAGTAGATAAACTAAGAGCTACTTATTTCAGTGGACTAATAGTAGACTTAGGAAAGATCAAAATGGGAAATATACTTGAATGCAAAAAGGATAGGTCTTAGGGGAGAAAGTAATCAGAAGTGTTAAGGTCTAAATGAGCCACATATAGTAAAGAAAATTTTATGGATGTTCCAAAAATGGAAACATTCAATGGATCGAAGAAGACGCAAGTAATTTAGTAAGGTGAGAAATCCTAAGTTAATGCTAGAAAGAATGAGCTTGTTACTAGATTTAAGAGGAAAACAATTGTAAATGTATAACTTAAGGAGAGGAAAATCGGTGTGGGTTAAGAACATGGAGGAAATGAATAGGTGGAAGTTAGAGAAGTAAAAGTAATAAGATTTAGAGCACAAGTGGTGATCTTAATGATAAGCAGAAAGCTTAATGAGATAATAAAGGGACCAAAAGGTGGTCAACAAAGTAAGCAGAAGATAAATACTAAGAGCAGCTTTTAGGTCTATTTACCATTAAAACTTAATAAGGTACAAGAAGATGGTAAAATAGATGAATTTATGAATAGGATTTGTAAGAAAGCATAGTTATAAATCTCAAACTAAAGGAATACGATTGTACATTGGTGAAACTAGAAAGGTGACATATTTTAGCTAAAGTTCCTTGAAATAATAGGATCAAGATCAATTAAAACAATGAAAGATATGGTAAAAGGAGAATCTTATGTAATTAAAGATTCATAAATTGGTTATCAAAATCATGATTTTACTATTCATTTGAATGCATAATATCGGTAGAATCGAATATAATAATATAAAACCCGTAAAATCGTAAACTTATGAAATCATATATCAAAATCAATAATTTTACCAAAAGTTTGCACATATATGATTTTACATCTATTTTAACTAAGAAAAATATTATAAAATTATAAATTTATAGAATAGTATTATTGACTTATGATTTTAACAATTAGGGAGAGATCTATTCCAAAGAAATAACAATTTTTGGAATGATCTTATAGCGAGATAGACAATCATATATGAAGGGGTGAACTTGAGAAGGAGAAATATTTAACTAAGTTAAGGTTCGGATGAGTAAATCACATGAAAGTCGAAAAGGATTCCATAAACAAGCATGAGAAGTTACCCCAGGGTTTAAGCAGCTTTCAAGGATGAATGTTCTTTCACTTTGGGGGTAGGGGGGGCAGGAGAGGTGGGTGGTGTGGGCGGTGACAGGGGATTACAAAATAATAAATGACATAAAATAAAAAGGGTATGGACTTAATGGACTTCATGAGGGATTAAGTAGGGGTAAATGGGAAGTTTAGTTTTTCTTAAACCTTTATGCATAATAAAACCCTAGCTTCGCCTTGTTGTTCTCTTATGATGGTTCACATTATAGATAGAGCTCGACTTCTCTCTATTGGAACCTTTAAGGACATAAGGTATGAATTGGGAAAGGTAATTTCTTTTCATTGGTTTGTTGATCTATCACTCTTTTGATACTGTTCTATCTCTTGTTACACGAGGAAGAGATTTGTGAGGCATAGTGCAACACATGAGAATTTATGATCTTGAAGAAAACCTCTCGATAAGTGGTTTTTTTATGAATTTTAACAAGTGTTACTCATCATTTGTTGTTGTTGGTACCGTTATTATAGGTCGTACTCTCAACAAAAAGGGATTGCAAAGTATCTAAGAGTTTTGATGTAAAAAACATCGAATAAGTTGAGTTTTGCAATAAAAATGCTATTTTTAATGCAAATTTGGTTGTTGAATAAGTAAAAGAACATGATAGGATTATGTTTTATGAAGGAAGGGTTAATTTTGGATGTAGATTGGCATTAGATGATGAGAGATTAATGTTTTACTGAGAATAGGGTTGCAAATCATAGAATTGTGGGGTTTGGAAAAGAGTTTTCAAAATTTGGAATTAAGAAAAACAAGATTATGCAATTGAAATACGACCATGGAATTATAAATAATGGAACTCTCTAACATGGCCTGAGTTCTTTTTTTCATTAAAAGATTTCTCTTGCTCATATACTCTTTCCTTTAGCATTTCCAAAAAGTTTCCACTATTTTTCTTAGCTATGTTGAGTCTCGAGAGTATGGAATTATAAATAATGGTTAGAAGAGTTTATGATGGAAGTAAAAATTAATAGAAATAATCTCGTAGTACTTGAAGTAAGTTTAAAGAGACTCTTAATTATGTTGATCAGAGCAACTTAGGTACGCGATAATTGCTTGTTGTTTATGGTTGTTTGTTTAGAAATATGAACATTGGACTGGTTTTATATTTGGCTTATAATATGTGTGCTGCTTGTATTTGGCTCGACTTAGAGGTTGGTGGTAGCTAATTTTTAAGGGGCATCCTAATGATCTATATGACGCGTTATCTTTAGTGAAGTCTTATATGGAAATGATTTAGGGTAGATTTAGAAATGTTGGCAATTCTTGACATCATTTAGATGGGGCCCGCAGTGGTAATTCCCAACTTGAAACTAACATCTCCTTATTACACCGTTTTGTTGCTATTTCCCTCTAATAATAACAATTTGGCAGTAATCCATATTCCTTTTCCTCCTTACATTCCCATTGATGACTTGAGCTAAAGAATTGTGATTTTGTGCTTTTCTCTCTCTCTCTTTTTTTTTTCTCCCAACACTACCCTCATTCACTTTTAGAAATTTTCCTCATTGCCCTTCAACAAAATTTTTTGATTTGGTTTTTTCTTTTATGTGAGGGCATTTTAAGTATTTCCTTTTTAATTCCTATTTTATTCCCTATTCTATTATATGAAGTAAATGACATAATGATAATTTAATTATACTCAACAAAACATTGCAATACCTATTCATCACCTATTACACTCCTATTCCATTCTCAAGTAATTGCAATTTAATTCTTTTTTTATTCCATTCAGCTAACTAAATGAGGCAGAACTGTTAGTTCATAGGTGTGTACTATCTATTATGGTATACGTATGAGTAGAGTGATGAGTAACCCTATAATGTTTGATGGACTAAATTAAAGATAACAACTAATTTGTTTGTGATTCATGTTTGCATTAACGTTTGTGATTCATTTATTTTGCATGGCATGCACATGTGTTTGTGATATTACGTATTAAGCTTTAACTCACCCTTTTTTCTTTTTCAGCTGTTGAAGACTTAGGCGAGTAGATAGATTGTAATGATTTTTGGGATCCCCTCTTATAACTTTTGCGATGGGAAGAGCAGCGATTACGTATATTACTTGGGAAATAACATATGAGTTAAAATAATTAGAATTTTATTTCTTATGGTTACCATTCATTACTAAGAATTGATTATTATTATTATTTAAAAGTCATTTGACTTTTTCTAGAGAATTAATTTTATGAAGATATTTAGAGACTATTACATGAATGTTTTTGGAGATTTTAGTTGTCAGGTTATGCATAACGTATTGTAGATGTTAAGGACATGTGGTGGTTTATGGCATATTGAGTTTGGAGTGTTATAGTGGCGGACCAGTATGATGTCTTTATACTTTGTCCTCACTCTATAAAAATTATCAAATTATATTAATAAATAAAAATTTAAATACTACTATTATGTTTATTATTGGCAAAAAAGAATTTCAATAAAAGAAAAAGAAATGGCTGAAGTTCATAAGATAAAATCCCAAACTTAATGCGATCTCTTGTGTATATCTTTTAAGTCTCAATTACCACATTTTATAGTTCAATATGGTTTAGCTCAACTCTTTGATCAGCTTGGTTTTATAGATAACCTTAGTTTAAGTACTTTTTCTTAGCTATTTACAAAAATATCCACTTTATTTATTAGTAAATATAAAAGAAATTACTTTTAAATTGTGACAATAATGTAGCAATATCATGAATAATGTTGTCAAACTCGAATTAACCCACACGGTTCAAATAGATTCAATTACTGTTTGACTTCAGTTCAACTTTCGATTGAATCTAGTTTTCCACTTAATTTTTTACCTCCTTATATATTTAAGTCAATCACTCAGTTTAGGTTTGTCAATAGTGGTTGTAAAAAGAGTTAAAGATATTTCGAAATAGATATTTACAATAATTAATCAAGTGGGAAAAGCAATCTTTGGTGAAAAAAAATATAATAAGGAATTGCCGTTAAAAAGAATGTGTGAGGTTGAGACTTGTGAAAGATAAAAAAAATTTCCATAAGTTTTGTAAGGTACAAGTTTTATGGTACTATACGTAGGTTTCAATTAAAAAGATTTAGAAAATCGGTAAATATAATATAATGTATAGATAGAGCATCATATTTTATTCGCCATGTATCTATTCACCCTTGGATAGCAAGAATAAGTTCCAATAAATCGTGTGCGAGAATTAAAAAATTTTGTAACTCAATGGTTATTTATAGTTTTTAATCAAACTTCTTGTAATGCTACGGCTGTTATGGCCTCTGTTACAACGGAACTGTCTTTGATGTCTTCTCGTAGCACAAATGGAGGCATTTTGCAGCAGCAAGATCATGAGCATGACAAGGAGTATGCAGTAGCAACAAATCGCACATTACCCTTCACTCAACAGCACCAGACCGCAAGTGCTGTCTAACATTCTTCGAACCCAGAATAGAGTGCAAATGCCGTGCATGATCATTCATGCTTAGCCCAGATTGAAAGTACAATCCAACTTCATGTCTCTATCACAGCGCATATCGGTTCAGCAGTGGTGAACATGAGCTTAGCTGGACCTCAACGATGGACAACACCTTCTCCGAATTCTGTAAAAATCAATTGTGATGCCTCATTCCATCATGCTACAGGAAAGGGCGGCTCAGGCATTGTATGTAGGGATTCTCTTGGCAACTTATTGCACACCACTGCGTTGAGTTTTCTTGGCATGGACAACTAGATGATGGAAGCTGAATCGGTTAGAGCAGGACTACACCTGGCCAAGGAGAAAGGTTGGAATAACATTGAGGTGGAGACCGATTGTCAAAGTTTGTGCCAATCCAAAGATGGCTTCATAGGAATCTGCAGGCATCATTAAGGATATCATTAGCTTGAAAAATTCTTTTCATTCATATAGTATTTCTTTCATTTCGCGTGATGTTAATTTTTGCACACATTGGGCCGCTACTTGGGGTGCACATGGGATGAGTTGTTGCTTCTTACCACCATCTTATTTTGTTCGTTTATTTTTTTTGGACTGGCCTTCTAGCTCCCTTAACTTGTAACTGTATTTTCTCTTAATACACGTTATTTTCATTGCCCAAAAAAAAAAAAAAAAAAAAAAAATCTCTTATTTCAAGCAATGCATTTCGGGAATATTTCCATCTGTTTTATTTTTTTTAGTGTTCTTAACAAATTTTTTAAAGGTATCTGTTAACCCATCTATTTAATTTATCTTTGCTTCACTTTCATCCGCAGTTCCTTCATCGGGTACTAAATATACGACACGGTATGGAGAATAGAAAATAACATCATGCGTGTGCGGATTTGAACTTGTCAATTAAGATTTCAGCGTCCGGAGGGGCAGGGGCGGCATGATCGTGATGTGTGAAGGATCAAAGGCACGGAGCAAAGCAACGGTCACCTAATATGAACGAAAAGAAAGAATATTGCATTGCCCATCTCAACGGTTACTTCTTGGAGCCTGCAATTTCGGCATTTAAGTAATCTCTCACCTTGGGATGGGACCCACTTAGGCGGCAAGAGGCATTAGGCAGGCACCAACATCTTCGCAACTAAGATTTATAAGTTAATAATAATAACAATAATAATAGTAGTAGTATTTCCTAATATTACAAATTAATGGGATTATTATGTTAAGAGGAAATTTCTTACGACAATAATAGTAGAATCATTTTATGTAATGATACACTTGTGATATACTAAACATTCTTTTTCTCCCTTTTTTCCCTTGAACTTTGTGGATATATACTCTCTTATAGTTTCATATGCTTTTTTTTTTTTTTTCATGCTTTAAAGTTAATAGTTGACAAATTGTATTCCCAAAATTGAACAAAATTGCTATTGATCTCTAAACCGCCCTTTTATGCCTAAGTAAAAATAGGGAAAAAAAAAAAAGAATATAAATGCTGTTGTCAAATGATTTTAGGTTGAATTATGTTCCTGCAAATGCACAAATGAAGGCTAAGTGGAATCGGGATAGTTTGGTATAACTGATTTGATGTCTAAGTCAATATTTGTTTTATAGATAAAGAAGTAAATAAATATAAAGTTTGTAGGTTGTAAGAGAATTTTTACAATACTTTCTCTCTGTATTTATAAATAAATATTGGGTGTTTAAAATTGCAGTTAATTTTTTATTATGAGCTATGTGGAGATTTTGTAATTAAGTATATATCTAAAATATACGCAAATGGTGGTTATGTAATGAGATGGTATTAGATTATAATTATTTACACCACTTTCCTACGTTCAAATATGATATATTAATAAGTTGGACTCTAAGACTCGTCAAGTGAACTGAATTTTAGTGGGCATCAGTAGAGAATAGAATTTTATGAAATATAGCTATTAACAAATACTGACTAGAAAAATAGAAATCTTTCTCTCTTTGATTTTATGTAATTTTTTAATTTAATATATTAACCTTTTATTTGATCAGGTGAAGGTGGCTTAGGGGTATATAAGCACATTTTCGAAAATTGAAGATGTTAATGTTCAATTCAAGTACATGGAATTAAGCCTACATGAAACTTAAATAAGGATTATATATGCAATTCAACCAACAATTATGCACTCTTAATATTATTCACAGTTCTAGATAAAGTTTATTTGACTGTTCTTATATCTCTCATAAATTTTTTATATCTTTTTTATCAAGCTAGCTATGTTTTTTTTCAGTTAATTTTAACAAAATTTCAATTAAAAAAGTATTATATCACACAGCGATTCATCAAAAAAGTACCTCGTTTAGTTAAAAAAAGAAAAAAAATCTCAAGCTTTGTAGGTTTAAGTATTTTTTTTTCCTATTACTGGATGATAACGATGATAATAATAATAAATACATCCTATTATCATCCAAAATCATAATTCGCGCTAATGTGGTGAAAAACGCTGCTTTAGAAAAGAAATTGAGGAGGAAAATGAGTAACGTGTTTGACCCTTAAGTCGACTCAATACTGTCACTTTCTCATTGCGTAACAACCCATGTGGTGCTGCTTTTCCCTTCTTGACTAGCGCACTCGTTTTCTTCCCCATCTGAAAGATGGAATATTAATGAGGTCGAAACGTACAGTATTAGCATTTAGCATGGGCAATAGTAGTTTCTTAAAAAGTTACATTTATGTGATTATATATTTTTTACTTATATATACACATAGTAAATGAGAGACTCTGCTGAACTTTAGTCTATATATAAAAATAAAAAATTATAAAAGGATATTTATTTTTATTAACTCACCATATTTATTGATAAGTACTAAATAAATACTAATTTCATACAAACTCATAGTTATGGGATTTTTATATAGCCATGTTTTTTATGAGATTGATTCAAATCTCCATCTCGCCTTTTAATAAAAATATAATTGAGTTAAGTAGAATTGATAAAGGTGAGACTTAAAAAATTAAAACTTGAGCTTTACTCGAGCTTAGATGAGCCCTATATTTTGAGCTCGAGTTTAGCTAAAAAATATATATGTTAAGATTAAGTTCGGCTTGATTAAGTTTAAAATTTTTAAAATTATTCTCTAAATAACTTTATATTTACTTATACTTAGAAAAATTAAAAATAAATTAAAAATTATACTGAACTTGATTAAGCTTACAAGTTTAACGATTTAGTATTTTATAGCTTTGGCTCAATCGATTCATTATTCGAGTAGTTAATAGTTCGAGCTTAACCTTTATTCAACTGTTAATGAATCGAATTTGAGTAAAATTCCAATAGTTTATGAATTGACTTTGTTCATTTATATAAGATAAAAAGTCTTTATTTTATATTTGTTAGATTTGAGTTATTAAAATAATTATATTTTTAATGATTTAGATTTAATTAATATAAAATGAAAGACCAGATCGGGCATTACATCGGTGAAAAAAATATAATAATGAAACAATAGATATTTACCAAAATAAAAAAGTGACATTCTTTTGTTTTTCTTTTTTGTAAATATCACTGGATAGCAAAATTTTATTCTATGTAGCGTGTAGGAATCCCATCTTTTAGTTCCAAAGCCATTGGTCAAGCCTTAGCAAAATCGCTTGCGGAAAAGAATCGCGATACGCGGAATTTCCGTATAAAACGGAAAAACTCCCACCGCACCGTTTTATATACCCTCTCTCTCTTCCCTGTCGACACTTCAAATCTTCACTCCCAACAAGGAGAAAAAGAAAAAAAAATTTCTCAGATAAAAACACACAAACGTGCATTGTCGACTCTACAACTGAATCAAAAGGAAAAAGAAGCACCCAAACCCTAATTTTTTGAATCCACATCGAAATAAAAAAGGTAAACATGTCTTGTTCGGTTGCTGTTTCAAACTCACCCGTCTTCTCTCCGTCACGTGTAGTCTCAACTTCTCTCTTCTACAATAAACCCTCAAGTATTTCCTCCTCTTCACCAGAAACCCTAACCCTAAGTCACCTAAAGCCCTCGTCGCCCTCTTTATCACCGTCGTCCTCTTCTTCTCCTTCGTCGCCGTTCCGTCTCCGGCTTTATAAGCCTCTTACCGGTCTTTCGAACACTTCGTCGGCTTCAGCTTCTTCTTCCGGGACTTCACCGACAATTTTGAAGAGGAAGAGGCCTACCAGACTTGCTATACCAGCTGCGACTCTTAGTTTTGGGGCTCCGGTGACCCCTTGCGCGGTGGCGAGAAAGGATGTGGTGGAGGAGGAGAGTGAGGAGCATGAGTACTCTGTTTATTGTAAAAGAGGGAGGAGAGAAGCTATGGAGGATCGGTTTTCGGCAATGGTCGACGTTCATGGAGATACCAAACAGGTAATAATATTACTGAGGTTTCGGTAGCAAATGCTGAGTGTACTCGTTATTTACTGTATAAAAGAACTATTTTTTAAGATAAACTAACTTGATTTATTTGGATCTTAGCAAGTGTCTCGAAAACCCTGCTAATAATTCGTTGCAATAAATGTAGCGGATAAATCTTGTTGGAGGATTATGCTTTATAATGTTTTTATGAATAATTCACCGAAAAATATTTATATGAAAATATGTCAGAATATTTATTAGGACCGGTTTACAAAACCTTTCATCTTGTCAAGTTAATTACAGATTCGACTGAACAAGCAAGCACATGGAAAGGTGTTCTTTTGGGTGCCAATAAATGCTCGGAACATCGTTAATATTTTCAGAACAATTATAGTATGTCTGTACTGCAGTATGAGGAGGAGTTTAGTTGTGGGTTTTATGTAATATGTAGTTCATATCTTTTGCACGGAATTCGATTCGTAGTTGTTGTATTATGCTACAGATGTTTGGTTTTAAAGTTAGGATCTCTATTTTAAAAAACTTAATTTTGATAACTGAACAGTAGGCAGTCCAGTTTTGGTATTTACTTTAAGTCAATCTTAAAGGTGAACACGATTGATTAAATATTAAGGAACTATGTGGCTGCAGAAGGTTTTGATGTGTATATTTGATGAACTATACTGAATTATCAATTATGAAACAAGACTTTACTGGACTTATGTGCAATAGCTAATACTAATAGTCTTGAAGGAGAAGAATACACTATACCTTTTTCTGGTAAATTTATAAAATTTGGATATTTTAAGACCAAGGATCCAAAATCTGACGTGACATTTATTTTTTCAGGCAATATTTGGTGTATTCGATGGTCATGGAGGCACAATGGCTGCTTACTTTGCAGCAAAGAACTTAACTAAGAACATTGTTGATGAATTGGTTGGGAGAGATGAAGATGAGTTAGAGGAGGCAGTTAGGCAGGGCTACCTAATTACAGATTCTGATTTCTTGAAAGAGGACACTCGTGGTGGTGCTTGTTGTGTGACAGCTTTGATTTCAAAAGGCAAGCTTATTGTATCTAATGCTGGTGACTGTCGAGCTGTTGTTAGTAAAAATGGCATTGCTGAGGCTCTTACATCTGATCACCGTCCCTCAAGGGAAGATGAAAAGGAACGCATTGAAGCATTGGTAAGTATTATAATCGTTCTGCTATATACACAGAATTTAGATGGTGCTTGGGAAGATAAATGTTTAATTGGTTTTTTGCAATTATATCCAGGGTGGTTATGTTGATTCATACCATGGTGTTTGGAGAATTCAAGGGTCTTTGGCCGTCTCTAGAGGAATTGGTGACAGGCATCTGAAAAAGTGGGTCACAGCAGAACCAGAAACTGAAGTTCGTAGAATCAAACCGGAACACGAGTTCCTAATTCTAGCTTCTGATGGCTTATGGGACAAGGTAACTCTGTTGACCAATATGTAATCTTTCCTGTGATAATGTCTTTCTTATCTTCGGAATACAAGGTTGTGAAAGGAATGGTATTCATTGTTTCTCGTTTTTTATTTTTTAGGTCAGTAATCAAGAAGCTGTTGATATGGCTCGCCCTTTATGCATGGGTGATGATGAGTTGCGGCTTAAGCTAGCATGTAAGAAGCTTGTTGATCTTTCTGTTTCTCGTGGCTCTTGTGATGATATAAGCGTAATGCTAATTCAGTTGAGGCGCTATGTGTGATCTGTCAACTTTCGTCAACGGCGGCCAGGGTAACTTAGCTAATTCTTTCTGAGGCAGTAGAATGTAGACGATGATGAAAAGCAGAATGTTTGATCCTATGCGTTCACTGAACATTCTTTTGGGGATTTTTGAACCCCCATTTCAATAAGAATTGTTAGGATTCTTGATTACATTAGTTTATTGATTCATTCTTGTGGGGATTTTTGAACCCCATTTCATTAGGAATTGTTAGGTTTGATTATATTAGTTTATTCATTCATTCTTTACCATACGGCAAGCCAGATATGTAAATATATACATTTCTTCTTAGAATGAAAATGTTTCTTTTCCCGATATTTTGCAAGGCTATTGTGAATGGCTGAGTGAAACCTAGAACAATCGTCAATGGCCATATGGAACATGAATTTTAAAAAACCTGAATATGCTGCAGCGGCCAGCATACTTTGCTTGAGCACCAACGGTATAGGTCGGTAGGGTAGGAATGGCTCTTATCAACTCTGTTATGCGTGTATGTCGTAAATAATTGTAATTGGAGCGTATACTGTACACACGACAATTAACCTTTGGAACCGCAACTTTTATAATTGGACGTTGTTTTTGTTTTTTCCCCCTAGCTTTTTTAAAATTCAAATATCATGGTTCTTTTGAATCTGTTAATGTGCATTAAAGAATGCATACATATTGAGTTGAAATAAAAGCATAAAATAATATAAAAATACAATAAACTTAAACCACAGTGCAAAATTTAGAGGGAGACGTTGGACTGCCTAATGATATTATTGTTTTGGGTTAGAATTACACTTAATCGGTTTGGCCGATTTTGTTGGATTTTGATTATTTTTATAAAATTTAGTTGTATGTTAACCTATTTTCAATCATTGGATTGTATCAGTTGTTGTCATGTCAAAACCCAAGGGTGTATATGTGCATCAACTACACGTATATTTTGATGATACGGATATATTATTAATAATAAAATAAGAGCCTAGTAGCTCAAGTTACATAAGCAGCAGTTTGAATCCTATTCTCTGGCTCTGGAGCATAGCAAACATACATTACCGGACTTACATAACATACAAGCAAGAGGGCTTCTTTAAGTATTTCTAAAAAAACACAGACAATAGTAGGAGGAATAAATAGATGGGCTTCTTGGTAGCTTGCTTTCAAGGCTTCTTGAAACCGCCTGAATAAGTCCCTACAAGCTACAAGCAAAGACTACGTTAGAGTAACGATTACACGGTATATGTTGCGAAGGAGTTGTACAGCAGCTTGCTAATCCATTTGCAGTTCCAGCTTTTTGATATGCAAACGAGTGCATATTTTCAGTCCAAAAAATAGACCCCAAATTTCTACGAGAGGATATCAATTCCTCCTTTTTTTTTTTTTTAAAAAAAAATATGAATCTATGATCCATCGGCCATGAGTCCATGACAATTCCGAATGACACACCCACACGATACTCTTATCATTTTGATCATCATAGCTGGCATTCGTGTTTAGCTTTAGCCAATCATTGGGTGGGGTTGTCATGTTAGTTTCTCTATTGATGCTTGTTTGATTTTCTTCTTATAGATTGCCATGGCTTCCCTGATGTCTTGCTAAGGCTATCATGTTTTGTGGCCTCTCTAGTTGTTGAAACAAGCATTTATTTCGATTCTTTCAGATTTCTCTCAGGGAAAAAATAATCAAGATGTTCATCGTGAGGTGGAAGGTAAGATTTTGGGTGTCTTGAATGCGCATAGGTGTTGGATCCATTGGTAAAAGTCAATCGTAGGGTCTTAGGTGGCCCCTAAAGTATTAAAAATCGTCATGTCCTGAAAATTTGGTCCAAGTTTTTATGTCCGATTAGAGCATCTAGGATAACCCCATAGCTTGCACATTTCGGGGTTGTAGGTTCTCCATGGTTGGAAGAACATTGTGAAATTCTCCACATGAGGCGTTGCAATTTTGGGAACACTGGGAGCTTCCAGAGATGACAGAGTTGCTTTTGGTTAGTGGAAAGATTCTCATGAATTGAATGGTATACCCGTTGGGTTGAGAAAGAATATTTCAATTCCTCTATGTGAATTCTGTCTTGTAGGACATGTATTTAGGCAGTGAGGTCCGAATGCATTATTGTAAGATGTTGGAAAGCTCAGAAGTCTATTCGGGGAATCATTCCACTTTGAGGGGTTTACCCAGACATCTTCAATGGTGAGTGCACTTTTGCCCTGTTCAATTGGTCCACGAATCTAAGGATCTAACAGTCTATGGTCCTGGCGAATTATAATTCCAAAAAAGTTGAGTTCTTTGTCATTGGTGGTCTTCTGTTGCTTTGACCATCTCTGTCCATAGGAATGAGCCAGCAGGGTTTAAAAGGGTTGTTTTTCCGTGTAAGTATCTGTTATATTTGCTTCTACATGGTTCTCCCAATTTATTTGTATTCTGCTGGAAGGAGATATATCTACTTAAATAACAAGGGGACATAAACCAGAATAGACAATGATTTGGCATTCACAAGTTGCTCATCTCGAGGGCAAGTGGTGGTTATACAGTTGGTTAGTTAAGCAGATCCATGAGTCTTCTTGGAATCGTTTGTGAGGATTTAAATGGGAGGTTGTAGGTGTATTGGTCGGATTTAGGTTCGAAGTCTTTTTCATTTATTTAAGTCCTCAAGGACAAGTATAAATACGTTATCTGGAACCAAAAGAAGAGAAAAAATCTCCTTAGAATCATAACTCGTGTAGCAGCCAAAATTTTATCATGAGAAATTGATATGTACAGGAGAAAGAATAATAACCAACCTAAATTATACCCAGTTATATTTACTACAAATAGGCCTGATTGAGTGCCATTTTATCCTTAATAAAGTAAATACAAATGTTTACTAGAGTTAAAAAAGATAACATGACAAAAAATATAGAAAACACAAATTTATTATTTTTAGCTTCTGTATTTATAGTACTTTTGATTATTTTATCAAGGAAAAAGATAGTCATGTAGGGATATAAAGCATGTACATATAGGTGTCCAAGTACTCATATTCAAAGATAAAGGATCACATGTATATAGAGCAAATATAAAGCGAGTATTTATTATTTAACAGAATAATTAGTTCTTCAATTGAAAAATTCAACATAAGTTACATTTTTCATTTCATTGAGATCGTGGAAAGATATGTTTCTATTGTTGTTAGATCTAATATGGTCGGTAACGATAAATTTTATTAACTTATGAATAATGTACTCCGAAAATTAAAATGACTGATAAAATTGTGAGTCTGCCATTTGAATCTTATGTAACTAACAAATAATGTGCTCAGTCCAAATACTTTGGTTAAAACTGGTTTGTGTAGCGTTTAATGTAATTTTTTTTTTTTTTTTTTTATTCTTGCCACAAGGTAGAAACAAATATGAAATTCACTAGAAGAAAATATTAGTATCTCTTTTGTTTTAAAAAAGAAAATATTAGTATTAATAAGAATAATAAATGAGTTGAGTCGAGATGATATAATATTAGGTTTAAATTCAAACTTGACCCAAAATTTCATAATTTAAGCCTAAATTGTGGGCTCACGCTCAACTCACATAAGCATGTTTAAACTCAGAAAATAAAACATTTTTCTTATAGTTAAAATAATGTTAATATCTAAAAATGATTAGGATAGGGTTAAAATTTAAGCTTAATAGGAGTAATATTAGGATCATGAGCTAGTCGACCTAAATATTGAGCCAACTATTTTTTAACTTGAAAAACTTGAATAGTTCATTGGTGAACTTAGGCTCATTTGTTTTAAGGAAAATGACTTTTTTTTTTTTTTTTTTATCAATAGGAAAATGACATGTTAGAGTAAGATATTTTTCCTTGAAGAATATTTTCATGAAAATGATATGTTATAATGTGGTTAGATATTTTTATACAAATGTGTTAAAATACTTTTTCAGTGTTTAACTAGTGAATACTATGTAACTTATAACCATTCATAAATATATTAATATTTGTATGTTACTATAAATATATTATATCAAACATTTTATTTAAAAGTAAATATATAAATATAAATGGTTTTCTAAATAAATTGTTATAACCACTTTAGTTGATTTTTTTTATAATATTTTAATAAGTGTATAATTTTTTTATGTTTAAAATATAATTTATAGGTAAGTTGCAACAAGAAAAAAAAAATCATCTTTTTGAGTTAAAACGCCTACCAATATTAGATTGGAAAACAACGTCACGTTTTGAAAAAAGTAAGTTATTTTCCTATAAAAAAAAAGGAAAGAATTTTACTTTTAATGAGTGAGTAAACGTTTTCTACTTAAAATATCTTTTTTTAATTAAATAAACAAGAGAAAATAGAAAAAAAAAAAATTCTGAAAATATTTTTCTTTGAACAAACAGGACCTTAGATCAAGGCAAAATCCAAGCTTAGACTTACAATTCTTAAAAAATCTTGACTAAATATTGACTACATGGACTTGTCGCTTTCCTCATTAGACGGAAAATCGCTGCTCACACTAGGAACGGAAAAGGAAGAAGCAGGAAGGAAAAATGGCTTGAGAACGTGAACTTGGAAGTTTCCTCGGTATTTTTCTATTAGCTTATAGCAAATAGTTGACAAGGTGAAATGCTAATACTTTCTTTGTCTATTCACACCGTCTCACGTGGTCTTCTAACATGTTTCAAGGGCGACCATGATTCCTGGGGAAGAATGGACGAGTCCTGGAAGGAAAGAGCATTACGGCTTCTTTCCACTTTTGATCAATTCTTGAAGACCTAGGTTATCAGCAGTACAGCGATGAAATAAATTTGGTCTATATGACTGTATCTATTTTTTTAATGATTTTTTTACTGATGCATTACTAAATGTCAGCAGCCTGCAATATATGTGCAAAATCAAATATAATAATGTGATAAAATTTTAAATATAATATATTTAATGAGTATGCAATCATTTTGTAGTGTTGATTGGAAATGTAGAAAGTTAGGGGATACGTGGTTATTTAAAGGGAGAAATGTGAAGCTTTAAAATGGGAAAAAAATTTCATGAATAGTATACATCACGTATAAGTATATATGATATATAATTATTAATTATATTTAGATATTTATCAATATAGATAGTGAAATTTTAAATAACTATTTATGTGTTTGAATTCGATTGGTAGTTACATACCATATGTGTTTTTATATAGCGTGTATTATTTACTAAATTTCTTCTATGTTAATAGGTAGCTTTGAGCAAAAGCCCTAGTCAGGTTGTCTTAATTTGATTTATTTGATCAATCTAAACTATGCTTTAGTACAAGCCTCCTCAATAGTGTCTCAATTAAACTTCCTTAAGCTTGACCAGATCATGCACATGTCTCTAGTAAGTGCTAGGACTAGATTGGAAGAGCTTAGAATAGGTTGGAACAAAGACTACAAGGATGTGAGCCTCAAGGCCTAGATCGTCTAAGCCTAGCCTATGTATTTGAATATTCAAATAAAAATAATGATGCAAACAGTTTGATGGTTATTTTATCTACCTTACTTTTGCAAAATTAGGATGCAACCCAAGTGGTTCAAGTACCTTCAAAGGATGGTTTAGCTTGCCTTTTATAAATATAGGAAAAAAGCCACTGATAAATTTTTCTAGTTTTCTCTCCTTTTTTCTACACGTTTCAATATCCCTTTTTATATTATTACCTAATTGATTTAGGTATCAAAATAGTTATACCAGATAACTCCGTTATCCCTCCTAAACCAAGTTAAGGCTCTATTTTATTTATTTGTTTGTTATTATTATTTTTATTATCGTCATTTGTCGCTTTAATCTAGAACATGCCACTACACCATTTTTAGAATATAACTTAATATTGAAAACGAACAAATATAATCAGTGTATCTGTATCTCCTATATCAAGTGTTTAAAAATACCAGTAGCTCTAATTATTTTATTCTTCAAATTCGACTTCTAGAGTCATAAATGTTGCTAAGCCATCTTAAACAAGCAATTAAGTTTGTCAGAATCAATACAATATACGGTAACATTTCTTATCCTACATCTACCTCTCTCTGGGCCCTTTTGCGAGCCTCCCCATTCCACAATTGGGATTGATCTCATCTTTACTTTCCAAATAGTTTCATGGATTGTATTGTAAATCTGTATTCTTTTATGGTGCAGATTTTGAGTTACTTAACCAAACACTTTATAACACGAGCTGACGATATCCATGCACGATGATATCCAATCCAAATCAAATTGGTATGTTACCAAACCAAGCAATGAGCCGTGTTGTTGATGAATTTTGACAACTATTATATTAGAGAAAGGCTTTAGTGGTACTAATGATATTATATTGTTAACTTACTTTTGTAGAATATCAAACATGACCTTTAACAAGAATAGTGAGGGTGTAATTACTCCTCCAATTTGACAAGCGTGGCTAAACTAATCTTGTTATGCTTTTAGCCGAGCAAGCATATTATCAGTTAGTAAACTAGAACATGTAATAATAGTATGTTCAGAATATGGCGTCGGCTAAACCAATTGTGAATTTTAATTACTCATCTATTATCTTTAGAGACATAGGACCTTATTCTTTCTATCCAACAATCGAAAGCCTTTTTTTTTTTTTTTTTTGGTTTTCTTTGGCTTAATGGCACAAAATCATTTAGTAATCTTGTCTTATATTCATTTTTTGTTGCTAATATATAGTGCCGTTTGTAGCTTAATTCTCATATCTTGCTAAAAGATATAAAACTGCTACAAAAGTATGTTTAATGGAACTAGGAGCTTTAGAATTTGAATATAACCTTGTTTGGACTCAACCATTGCATCTTGTTGGCATTCTAAGTATATTGTAATAACAATTGTAGCAAGACCACATTAAACATATATCATGTTTAATCTCCATTTCATAAAATCCATTCATCCTGTAACTAACCCAAACCCCAAATACATCATTAACCACAAAAGGACTAACTATTCATGGTAATCAAGTAACAAACAATAACATAATAAACTAAAACTAAAATGATCGAGGAAATTAGGTAATCAAAGTCTAAGTACAAGTTTAAGGTTTTACACTACCTAAAACTAAAATTAAATTGGTTAAGTAACAAACAAGAACACGAATTAACTAAAACTAAGTTGGTACATTAATTAAAATATCACATAAAAGATAATTAAAATTAACTAGAAGATTAAGGTTTCGCACTACCTAAAATAGTAAAATAAAATGGTTAAGAAAATTAGGTCTATGTAAGTAGGTGCTTGAAATGCAAAACAATGTCTCTCTAATGTTATATTTTGTTTTGAAACAAAGTTCAACAATAGGTAAAATTTTATGAGTTACAAGATCTAATCCAAAAGGCCCTTGAAGGCATTTGGTTGAAGTCACTTAATTTGAATGACTTCTTGAGTTATTTAATAGACAAGATTGCTTAGGTTCTTTCCCTCTTTATTTTTCTCCATGTCAAAGGTCTTATAGCTATCATTTGAGGACAATTATATGCTCATTATATAGATGCGCATGATAATTATTCATAAGAATGCTGTTAGAGATATATGATTTCATTCTTTTGTTATTTATTTGCTGACTTGTAATTAGTTATGCATGTGTCTTTCTCTCGTTGGTTATACATGGTAGTTAATGTAGGCATTTTGTAATAGATGGGTAGAAAATAAAATTTTCATTATAGCATTTATGGATTCCTCTTTCTTCCGTTGCTCATAAATTAAAATTCAATTTGTTCACATGGTATTAGAGCTTATTAAGTGATTCATTCCTTCATACTGATCACTTTCGTAACTTGTTTGTTATTTTGTTTCTAGATTTCTATGTTCAATCAATTAGTTGAAATGAGTAATCAAAGTTTTGGTAGTTCTACAATTGTTCATATTGATACGCATCTTATGGATCCAATGTATGTTTCTTCTTCTAATAATCCTAGAATGATAATTGGAAACATAATGTTCAATAGAGTGAATTTTCTTGCGTAAAGTTGCTCCATTCGTATGGATTTGGGCATGAAATTGAAGTTAAGTTTTATGGATAGGTTGATCGAAAAACCTAATGATGATTCTCCTGACCTATTACATTGGACTACAACTGACTATACGGTGTGTTGTAGGTTACTTAACTCAATGACACCGGAAATTTCACAAAACTTTTTGTATTCGAAATTTGCTAATGAACTTTGCAATGAAGTATATGAGATGTATAGACAAGGTAATGGTCATCTGGTTCTTCAACTACAACATGAGATTTCTAATTTGTGACAAGAAAATTAGTCAGTAAGAGTTTATTATAACAAACTCAAAAGATTATGGGTTGAATTATAAGCATTAAACAATTATCCTTCTTATGAATGTGGACAAATTGAATATTGCACTTGTGCATTACTTGAAAGAATTGCTATATTTAAATCATAAGGAAGGTTGATGCAACTTTTATTTGGATTAAATGAAGCTTATGAGTCGGTCAAAAACTAGATCTTGTTTATGGAACCATTACCTACTGTTAATTAGGCTTTTTATCTACTCCAACAAGTTGAAAAAGAAAAGTAGATTACTGGTTCTATTGGCCTAGATGTTGATTCTTTAGCCTTTGCTATGAGTAGAGTTGCTGTATAATCTGATAGGTGAACAAACTTCAGAACAAACTTGCTACCAAAGTCAAAACTAGAAAAGCTGATGTATATAGTGTAGATACTCCTATTGATGTTTCTTTTGATGCTTTATGGTCAGGAACTTTACAAGGCTTGTTGGATCTAGCTGTTGTTTAGAATATATATCAAGAAGTGTTGAAGATGATGTAAACTAAGCAAGGAGGGGAGGATTCAAATCCCATGGCTAACGCTACAATTACTTAACATGCATGTATTTTAAATTCCTCTACTTCTTTTAGCCTTGTAACTAATAGTAGTTGCTTTTGGATTGTTGATGGTGGTGCTCTTGATCATATTACCTATTGCAAATCTATACTCATAAACCATCGGCCACTAAATCGCCCAATTATAGTTCGATTACCTGATGGCAGTATTAAGAAAGTTACTTTAGTTGGTACTGTTCGTATTAATAACAACTTAATTTTGCACAAGTTATTATATATACTAGATTTTAGCCACAATCTTCTTTTGACCTATAAAGCCCTCTTTGATAACCATCTTCTTATTACTATTGTTCCATTTGGATTAATATTTCAGGACCAGAACTATAAGCGTTTAGTAGCTACATCACATTTGCATAATGGTTTGTATCTTTTGGAAACCTCTACAATAGAGAGTGTTAGAGCTTAAGACATTCCATGTCCCAATTTTTCTTGTAATGTTCATAGTGATTTACATCTTTTACATGCTAGATTAGGGCATTCCTCTATTCACAAATTGAAACACATTGCGTCTTGTAAAACTTCTGCTATTTTAGATTTTTTTTTTTTTTGTGAAACTTGTTATAAGTTGAAGTTCCATTGATTACCCTTTGCAAGGTATGACGGTCATTCTTCTTCATTGTTTCATTTAATTTATGCTGATGTATGGGGTCCCTATTCTACTCCTTCTCTTATAGAAGCAAGGTATTTTCTCCCTATTCTAGATGATTACTTTAGAGATACATGGACTTACTCAATGCATCATAAATCATAAGTTCCTGAAATACTCTCTAAATTCTTTCTTTTTTCAAGAATTATTTTTCTTTTGTTCCCAAATTTGTGTGATCAAATTAGGGAACATAATTTCTGTCCTATAGTTGTCAAACCTTATTTGATAAACTTAGAATTGTACATCAAAAGACCATTGTCTATTCACAACAACAAAATGGGCGGGCAGAGCATAAACATAGACATATTGTAGACATTGTTAGATGCTTGATGATATATGTTAACCTTTCAAAAACTTTTTGGGGAGAATGTATTTTATCGGCTACTTATCTCATCAATAAGATACTTCAATCTTTGTTGGATTGGAAATCTTCACATGAATTACTGTATGGCAATAAGCCACTGCTCAATCATCTGTGGGTGATAGGATGTCTTTGTTTTGCTGTACAGCAACTACGTTCTAAGGATAAATTTGATGCATGTAGAATTGCTTGTATTTTGCTTGGTTATGCTAATGGTTTCAAAAGGTATAAGTTATATTCTTTGGAACATCATAAGTTAATCATTAGCTAAGATGTAGTATTTTAAGAAAATATTTTTCCATTCAAGTTGAATGTTGGTGATAGAGTTCCTCAGTCTAATGATGCATAATCTCTTACTGCATTCTCACATGATTTTGTTCCTCTTAGTGATGAGTCTTTGCCCATTCATGGTCCTCCACATTACTATATATCCTCTTTTGATGCCTCTTCTAATACACATACTCCGAATGTTTCCTTGTCTACACACTTTGATTGTTTTCCTTTATCATTTTTTGTTCCTATTTAGGGGACTACTCAAGCTTGACAACCTCCTATTTGGCTAAAAGATTATGCATGTCCTCTTACTATTGGCTTAGATACAGTTCCTCACACTTTTTCCTCACCACAAACATATCCATATCCTATACTTCCTGACTAACATATTCATCATCATTCTCCTAATTTTCTTCAATCAATGGCACTAATATCAATAGTAAAAGGGCCTACAAATTATTTACAAGCCGTTAAAGATGAAAATTGGGTATGTGTTATGAAAAAGGAGTTAGAAGCATTAGAATTAAATGACATGTGGGAATTAACATCTCTACCTCTTATTAAGAAACTGATTGGTTCAAAATAGGTTTTTAATATTAAATATAGGCAAGATAGTTCTATTAAACGTTATAAAGCTCATTTGGTAGCAAAGAGTTATGCTTAAGTTAAAGGTATTGATTACCATGACACTGTTTCCCCTTTAGCTAAGTTAGGTTCTGCTTGTATTATTCTTGCTATTGCTTCTATTAATGGATGGCTATTGTTTCAACTTGACATAAATAACGCTTTTCTTTATAGATTTCATAATGAGGAAATTTACATGTTGCCAGCTCAAGGCTATTCTAAGGCCTCACTTGGATAGGTTTGCAAGTTAAAGCGTTCATTGAATGGGTTAAAATAGGTAGCTGTATAATGGAATGTGGAAATTTCCAATTTTTTACTAGCTCATGGTTTCTCCCGATTGAAGAATGATTATTCTCTCTTTATTTGTTGTTATGGTGATGAATTCACAGTCATTCTTCTTTATGTAGATGAACTTTTGATAATTGGCACTAGTATTACTATTATTAGTTAGTTAAAAGCATATTTGCATGCTACTTTTACTATTAAGGACATGGGTGATGCGTGTTTCTTCTTGTGTCTTGAATTGTCTCGAACTTCCATAAGTTTCTTGTTAATTAAAGGAAGTTTATTTTAGACATTATTCAAGACAGTGGTATGATAGGTTGTAAACCAGTAGCAACACCTTTTCCTTCTGGCTTATGTTTAACAAAAGATGATAATACTTTACTTGATCAGCCCTTATCTTATCATTGTTTGGTTGGGTGTCTACTATATCTGACTATTACTCATCCAGATATATCATTTGTGGTTCAACATCTCAATCAATTTCTTTCTCAACTGTGCATTCCTCATTATCAAGCTACTTTGCATGTCCTTCATTATTTGAAGCACACTCTTTCTTTAGGCTTGTTTTATTCATCTTCTAGTTCTTTTGAGCTTACAACTTATTGTGATGCTGTTTGGGGCTCATATTTTGTGGATCGCAAATCCATTTCTAGTTACTATGTTTTTCTTGGGCAGTCTCTTATATCTTGGAAATGTAAGAAGCAAGCTATAGTGAGTACTTCAACTGTAGAAGCCAACTACAGAAGTATGTTTACAACTACTAAAGAGCTCTTTTGGATTTTCTACATTCTTTATGATTTGAAACTTTTCTATTCCCTTGCCTATCGAGCTTTATTGTAACAACAAATTTGCCCTCCAAATTACTGCTAATCCCTGTTTTCATAGCCGCACTAAGCATTTTGAGGTCGATATCTACTTCGTTCAAGGTCACATCTCTAGTAGATTCTTACATCCTACTTATATTCCTACCTCTTTGCAACCAACTGATATCTTCACTAAAGTTCTTCCTATTGTTAAGCTTATTGATGTACCTATCAAGTTAGGCCTTCTTCTGGCACCACCTTAAGGGAGGACTATTAAAGATATAGGATTTTATTCTTTTATTATTTATTTGCTAACTTTTAATTAGTTATGCTCATATCTTTCTCTCATTGGTTATACATGGAGTTAGTTACATTTACTAGCTAATATATAAAGGATGTAGGCATTTTGTAACAGATGAGTAGAAAATAGAATTTTCATTACAACGTATATGGATTCCTCTTTCTTCCATTGCTGATAGATCAAAGTTCAATTTGTTCACAAATACTCCATTTTTCAATATTTACAATAAAATATAAATCTTTGATCAAAGTTTCTAACACATTGGAGCGGAAAAAAAAAATATAGAATTAAATCCTCTTCCTCTCCTTTTCGAATTTTTGCAGCCAATTGATCAGCTACATACATCATTGGCTTTTGAGAAGATCTATCTAACTTTATCCCTTTTGTCCAATCTTTCTTTTAGATTATCCACATTTTCAAAATGGTAAACATTATATACACGTTAATATTATTGATACGTGATAATAAATAAATATATATTTTTAAAAAATATCAATTATATTTTTATATATTAAAATTTTATTGATAATTATATATTATTAATCGATTCATGTAATGTATTAATACTATTGAAATCTTTTTTCGTCTGAAAAGATACTGCTAGGATCAGTTGGAATAAATTGCGTAACATGTTTGAAAGATTGACTTGATTCCAAAAGTTCCAAAGAAGGACTTGTGTTTTCGTCATAAAAGATTAATCGCATCTCCATGCCACGTATACCTTTTTCAAGCCAAGAAAATATAAATAGGTGCTTTGAGTATTTACATTATTAAAGGATACGGTTTTAGTATATTATAAAAAATATAGAGTGAAGTTGTAAATAAACAAAATGAAAAAAGTTATGAATGCTTAAAAAAAAAAAAAAAAAGAGAACATTCTTGACTTATAATATTAATTTTCTGATTGACATTCAAGTGAATTCAATTGTAAAAATCATCAATGAATTTGTTAAATCTATACAAAACTTCATGAATTCTTACATATATTTGTAAAATATCCACTATTTTTCCTATTCAAAGATCAAACCTTTATCTTTGTGTTTTCACATTAAGAATTCTTTATGAATAAAGAGATGTTAAAGTGGTATTTTACTTTCCATGGAAATCTCCCTATATCTATATATAAACACTCGTTTATCAGTAAAACGCAAGAAAAGCACTTCAAATTGTTGATTCATCGCAGAGATGGCTTAGAACTGTTCATTATCAATCTTCTTGGTGATTATGAAACTAAAACCGGTCGGAAGTACATAACTCGGTGACTGACCGATCAGTCAAATAATTTAAAGGCTCCTAAAACATGATATGATTGGGCCAAAATTCCCCACGGTGGATACACATACAACAAAATTAAGGATGGACCTCTGGGACGGAAAGGGACCTCGGTTCCCAAGCTTAAAAATAATTAATTAAAAAATAAGAATTTGAATATTAAATATTATTTCTATAAACAAATTTTACTATGATTCTAAATCCAGCCCCTCCCAGCTATATCGCTTTACATCCCTCCATTAACACAATATACAAGTTTCGTGCAAGAAACGCTTATAGACTCACCACATACTTAATGTTCCTCATTCAGAATATAACATCTGATCACAACATCTATTATATTAAAGCCAAAATATTTTTTTTAATTACCTATAACTAACATTTATATCTTATAGTTTTAACGAATCAAAAGAATTCAAACCCATTCTATAAACTTCTCAACGACCATCTATTATATACAAAATTTTACTACTATACAGTTATTTCTATGGTTATTATTATTTCATTTATTTATTGTTTTAACTGCCCAACACTACTTTTATTAATATCTATTATTAGTATAATTCTATATTAGAGAGTTCAAACTCTTTTTTTTTTTTTTAATAATTTTTGCACACTTGATATAGGTGCATCATAAGCTAACAAATCATAAAGCAAAATGTGCTCTTTATTAAAACTTCCAAACGTAGGGATCAGAAGGAAATCATTATCACTCTTATAAAACTAAGTACTTAATCCCAATGCTAAAGCATTTTTTTGTCTCATGGTACGCTATCTAGGGAATTTTTAATTTTCCCAATTCACACGACAGAATTATTATTATTAGCAGCTTCCACCATAATGAGCTTCATATGATCCACGAGCTCCTGCATTTGTTTCCTGGAATGCAAAGGTGATGGATAGACAAAAACACAATCGAGTTCTCCGTTACGAACGGTATCGAATACAGCCATCGACGGCCCTACGCCGTGCATGGAAGCGCAACCGATGTAGTCCTCCACTCCTATAACTTGTCGGATGTCGCTTGATTCATCGATCACAGTGTCTTCGAATATCATCATTAAGGATGTTCTAAGAGAGGAAGATGAGGCTAGTCCAGGGTTGTCTATAGCCTTGCACATGAGGAAATTAAGGTCAGCTAGGTCTAAGAAATGCTTGTTGTTGTTCTTGCAGGACTCGAAGGAAGTGAAGGCTTTTACAGCTAAGTCCCATAGATCTTCTCCGCCTTTCACTACGTGGGTGTTGAGGATCCCGGAATCATAGAACCCTGAAAAGTTTAACCTATAATATAATAATCTGGTCCCACACCTTGTGAGTATAAGAAAGATTCAATGGCAGTGATAACTGCTTCGTTATAATGGATTACAACGCGGTAAACGAAAGTATGTATTGATTTTCGGTTGTTGAGTACATCTTCGAACTTTTATTGAGCCTAAGGACCCTCAGCAATAAATAATGGCAGGTAGAGAAAGCTATATGCTACTTTAAAAAAAAAAAAAAAAACAAATAAATTAAATGATTTACTGCTAAAATGCATTTCGTTGACATAAAAAGAAGTTGATATGCAATTGCCTATATACTCTTTGTAGCACTCAAATTACATTATAGGTAGATTTTATTAATATTGGATTATTATTTTTCTTTTATTCATGGACATTGACTTTAAATTTTAGGAAGAGCTGTATTGCTATATTAATTTACTAATATATATCGAATATTGTAGTTTCTATAAATAGTGTTTGATTTCTATCCAAAATTTATGAAAAATATTTAGTGGATCAACATTAGACAACTTTCATCTAATCTAAACTAAAGACTCAAGTAACTGTACCTCTCGGCAAACAGCATAGTAAAAAGGAAAAACAATTTAGAAAATGAAGCTTTTTGGACTGAACTAATTCAAAATGGTTCAATTAGATAGGGTTTGCAAATCGATTTACATATTGTCAATCCCTAATTGAAACTTCTAGAAAGCCTATTAAATGGAAGAAGTAAATAAATAGGACGTTGGATGATAGTTTAAAGATTTGAGCTTATGATGTTTGGCTCTAAATTTATATTGAATTTGTAACCCTAATCAACTAATTCAAAAACTTAGAAAACTTTGATAATGAAAATGAAATTCTGACCCAGCAAACATACATGGACTTCAAAACTATTCAAAAAGTGTTCATATCTTCCTAAATACTTATGAAAGGTTACATTTCTTAAGTTTTAGATCCGTTTATAAAGTTATATATGTGGTTTTTGGAAGCGAAATCACATTTTAAGTAAATTGGATGTACCATATTGTTGAGCGGTGAGAGGAGGGTCGAGAAAGGGGCGGCTGTCGATGGCAGTCACTATTCCATACTTTTTCTTCTGGAGCTCAGTCCGTCTCTTAGAGTAACAGGAGTTGGAATTATAAGCTGCAATCATCCCAGATGCAGCCAACACCCCACATAACTTGATCCCCCTGGATTTGCAACCCTGCAAAGTGATAATTCATACGATAAGGACAGATTAACCTATCAACTCGACTTAGAAATTTCCGATGGGACATGATGATGTCAATGTGAATCCGCTACGATTAGAATCATAGCCATATAGACAGTATAAAAATAACACTATATTATATAATATGAAAAGCATGATTACAATATAAATAAGTATGATTTTAATATGAACTAATTATTTACAATATTTTATTCAATTCTATTTTATTTGTTTTAACATTAATACAAAATCGATACGAAATAAGTAATACGCAATCCCCAATTTACCACCTCTACTGCCACCATATGAGTCTCTTTTGCAATTGTTTATAAGCGTATATAAATACAAAACCACTCATATTGGCTATTCTTTATAAATGTGTTGGTTTTTTGTGGTATTGAATATTACGTAGTTCGTGAGGTCTATCACAAAATTCACAACCATTATATGTCAGAGAGTCGAAATATGATTATATAAACCAAAAACTATATCGAGAAAGTATACACAGCACAGGTCACAGAGCCAAGGGACACCTTGGGACTACCCCCAAACATGAAATTCTTCTTGTAATAGACGTTATGAAATGTTTCCAAAATTATATTAACCTTTTATGCTTGATTTATCCCTCCAATCTTAGCATTCCTTCGTATAATATCTCACATTTGCAACATGTTAAAAGTTTAAACGGTGGTTTTCGAATATTTAAACACTATATTTTAACCTCTTAATTAAGATGATATGTACTGAAAAATTTCTCATCAATTGAAATATCATATCATTTTCTTACATAAACGTATGCTTGTAATTATTTTAGTAGCCAATTTATTATCTGATTTGAGGTTTCTTTTTCTTCTTTTATTAAATCAATACGAGTCAAGTCAAATGATAAATCTGACTTTAACTATAATTGTATGCTGATACAAAAGATTGACTTGGTATCATATTAAAGGAAATATTTTCCATTGCAAAAGTTTATAATCGTGATAATTTTAGGTGGGGAAATAACTTTTCAAAAGAAAATAGAGATAATGTCATCATATTTTAGACACTCTCTTAACTTACAGCAAGAATCTTCCTCGTATCAGATGTGCTTAACTGAAGCCTGACCATCTGAGAACACCTAGTAGACTTGGTGTCCTTAAATTTAAGATTTGTCAACCGATAAGAATTCAAAGAGTAACTCAACATGTCCACTCCTCGTGCCCATATTGTCTTACCACTCTTTCTTATTGGCAACAAGTCCTCAAGGGCCAAGTCCAACTCGTCCGTACTCACTCTACTAGTCTTCACCACTCCTTCCTCTTCTTCCCTCATCATGTCCTGCAGCTCCCTCAATATCGAAACCGCCGTTCCGCGGTCACACACCGACGGGTGAAGACGTAGCACCGGCACCCACATGCTCATGTTTGGCAATGCGTAAAGGGACACAAAGACCAAGTCCATAAGGACGGACCTGTTGATCTTAGACCAGGCGTTATTCTGGCTCAGCTCGTGTTCCACGATCAATTGGAGGGGAGAAATGGAGTGGTTCTGGTTCTGGTACTGAATGAAGAGGTTTTGGAGTGTGCTGCATGATGAGAGGTCGACTGATTTTATTGGAATGGTGGGAGTTGAGGAAGTAACGAAACTGAATGCGTTAGATGATGAGTTGAACTGAAGTTTGCAACGGAGGATAGGATGAGAATCTTGTAAATTCTTCAGAGCATTTTGGAAACGTGAAATATCGAAAGGCTTGGTGATCGTAAGAGCCAGGACGACGGTGCCGGTACCGCCCTGCACGGCACGGCACCAGCTGTGCTCCGTGTTGCCAACTGGCCGGCCTTTTGGCTCAACCATCTCCTTCACTATAAGGAAGTTAATCTATTGCACCCGGGGGGAAGGTAGCCTATAATGGTAAGTGAAAGAAGAATGTTTAAGCCAGCGTCCTGTATCTTTCACAATTTATATATATCTGGAAATGCTTTGTAGATTGCTGTGAGTTTAATTATTTGCAGGAAGTGGGAAGTTATTTAATGACATTTACTGCGACTACTTACCTTTTGGGTTTTCATTGGTAGTAAGCCCCCACAATATGACCTTTTATGGTGAACTTGACCCAACTTTTGTATTTAGCCAGCAGAAATACTGCACAACACCAATTGCACTTTTATTAATAGTCTGAAATGTGTTTGAAAGGGGGAAATGAAAAACTTAAATCCGTCCAAACTTTCCTCTCCTTCCATCATTGAAAGAAATTAATAAGAGTGACACGTGATTGTGCAGCTCTCAGAGTAATAGATATAGGACACTACTCTCTCTCTGGATCATATAAAAGATCGTACGGTCCTATTTATTTTATGTATTATAGTCTTAGAAAATGTTGTTAAAAATAAATAATTAGCCTACTTTTTCATCTAGAGAGTATTGTTAAAAATAGGTATCTTTTTACTTTTTCGTCGAACTCTAAATGGTTCTTAATTTTTATTTATCATGTTAAAATAACCATTTGAAATGGTTGGAAATTCTGAAGATGATAGTAGACAATATAGATGCTGTACAATGATTCATAACCTACTGCTAATTGGAATTATCCAACAGGATGATATGTGGATGTTCAAAGATAAAATAGATTCCACTATTTTAATTTGTTTCATTTACACAATAACCTAGTAATAGATGCAGCACGACCTAAGTATATACCGTGTTCAAGATACAGTATTAAAGTGAAATTAGTAGACTATTAGATTCCTATAGTTTTTTAATGCCTTCTACTTAACGTATAATGAATGAATGATGTACAAATACTAATAATGTTTTAATACATAAAAGGTGTAATGAATAATTTCTACCTTTTATATTTTATACAACTACTACGTTGATAAAATTTATTTATATTTATATATTATTAATCTATTTACGACGAAAGTGGCCAAACAAAGGCAAGTAGTTCAGATGCTGCACATATTGTCCAACCCCTCCTTTTTGACTGGGAATTTATTATTGCCATTGCCATTGTGAAGTAGCCAACTAAATGGTGACAGACACGCCAGACACATTCGATGAATTTCAGAGCGGAAGTTCGGTTGCTCCGACTTCTTCTGTCCAGCCTGTGTGAAGGGAGAGCCGGTACAATACCCATTAATACTTATCTCACCTCACTGAACGCAATCTTCCCAGTTATGCACATCTTCCCTGCCATTTTTATTTGGCATCTTTCTTTCCTACTTACCCCATCCAACTGCCCACCAACTTATTAACTCCCCAGTAATTGAATGTAATCGAGCTCGATCGGACCATCTTCTTTTACTTTGTTTAAGGATCAATTTCAAAATTTCTGAAACGGAGAGAAAAGATGCTATAAATATTGTTACATTTTAAAAGTTACATCGCATGTGGTTTAGAAATTCACAAGCTGAGCCATCATTCTTATCCAGCAGCACGCTTTTAGTTGATTTACTCCACGATGGATGTCATTAATTTGGCCAAAGCATGCACCATAGGTTTTAAAATCGGCATTATGTGGTATTGATTCTTCTTCGTAGTGTTATTAATTATGGTTACTTTCTTTTTATTGAAAACACATAATTTATATACATTTTCTATGTGCTATGAAAAAGGGATAAAGAGTTTCGGTTTAATCTAACTTAAGAAAAAAACTTCAATAATATTAATACACCATATAGATTGAATATCAATAAGTAGCGTATAAGTATCGATAACATTTTGATATATAGAAATATAATCAGTACTTTTTTAAAAAATACATTCCTTTAATATTAGATATTTATCATTAGTACTTATACGCTACTTATCAATTCATGTAATATATTCGTATAATTGAATCTTTTTTTTTTTTTTTTTTACCCAGGTTAAATGAAACAATCTATTTAACTCATTTTATCAATTGTTCAACCAATCCTCATCCACCACAAGTCAGCAAGTTGGGTTAATGGATCAAAGGGATCAAACCATCAACTCACTAAAAAAATAAATATATATATATATTTTTTAAATAACTAGCATAGTAAGTAATTTAATGTTTATGGTTGAAAATTATTAACTACGAAATTGTTTCGCCTATCAACTTTCGGACGGTTTTAAGAAATATGGGTTAGGAAGTTCAACTAATTGGTTTAAATGATTATGTGAGTTAAACCAACGGATTGGTACATTCTTACCCTTAAATGCGTTGACATGTTGTAGTTTAACCCATTGAAAAATAAATGTTAGCGGATTAAGTGAGGAACCGCCCTTGTTTAGCTTGAAGGTTTAAAAAAAATCAATTGTAACCCTATTATTTGATGGATTATATATGGAAAGGCCCATCTAATAGAATCAATTTCCCTAACCATAGACTTCTTTTTATATTTATGCAAATACAATCGTTCAATAGGTGATTATAAGGCACTTATTTCGTGTAATGGGACAAACAGACCAATTATTATGTACTACGTGTCACACATAAGTAAAATCACAGAGGAAAATTATTATAGAATCACCAACGCGATCTTTTTTAGTCACTTCTAAAGACGATTCAACCGGAAAAGTTAATATGTAAAATACTCAAATAGAAGTTGCAAAGTACCTGAAATTTACAGGTACGTCCGGTTATAGAGTAGAATAAGATAGATATAGAATTGTAGTTATTTAATAATAGAATAAAAAAATAATAATTATTTGTTATAACTATTTTGATATCTCATGAATATATATAAACATATACTGTAAAAAAAAAAAAAAAGAAAGGAGCAAAATATAGCTATTCCCTTAATCTTTTAAATGAATTGCAATAATTCATTTTTTAGTAATAACAATTTCATGTAATAACCATCCCGTTAACAAACATAAGAATAGGTCAACATGCAAATAATAATTATTCTATTTTACTCATATGAGATCGATCAAAAGTATCAATTTACTATTTACAAATTTTTCGAGTTCATTTAAAGCCAGTACCAAAAGTATGTAGTTACTTACAAACAAAAATAAAAAAAAGAGAGAGCAAATTTTAGATAGTAAATTGCAAAAACCAGTAAAATTGAGGTACCAAATGGACACTTTTTGACTTTAGGTTATTTATCGTAAAATTCAGTTACTAAATATAAAATTTATCCAATATATTTCTCCTTAGTTAATGAAAAGTTGCTTTACGTTAAATTTAATTGAAACATTTTTGTTTCTATTTTTCATTCTTATAATAGAGCGGGCATGTAGATGAAGATTTTACTTCCATGATAATATAAAACGAAAACTACAATTTTGATCTTAAACTTTTGGATCACTGTTGAAATTCACCTAAACCTTTTAAGATATACAAATGAGTCCTAAACTTTTGGGGGCCTTGCCTGTCGTTCCACATTTATGTACTGCGTTTGGGATAGGGCTATACATACCATGCATATAGAGATTCCATGTGCAATCTGCACATGAAACTATAAAATTGATGCTTCGTATTTTATTACCTTCTTATTTGAACTTTTCAACTTTTTACTTTTCCTTCGAGTCTTTTACTTTTGCTAATATTTTGTTTGGATCCTTTGCTTTCGGGCATTTCACTATTTTCAATACAATTAGAAGAAATCACTCCATTTAAAAATTGACCAATTATTATGTGCTCATTGTTACACTTAAGTAAAATCATGTAGAAAGATATTAACAGAACCAACAAGGAATATTTTTTAATCACTTTTAAAGGGGAATGATTCAAATAAAAAAAATTCTAAATCTAAAATGGCAGCAAAATGTGAACAATCGGATAAAGAAATAGCAAAAAGTGGATGATCCGAATAGAAAAATTAAATATTAACGAGTTAAATATAAAAGTAATAGAAGGTGAGGTTTTTTTTTTTTTCCTTGAAATTATTTAAAACTAGATATATAAATATTATAGAAAGTTTTTGATATCAATTGACGAAGTTAAGAACTAAAATGAGAGGGTTTATGACTAAAATCATACTCTTCCCTTTTGTGTCCTAATTTTCATTTATGCCATAAAAAGTAGCTTGTTTTGTACGCAATAGCATTTGTCGAAGTGGTACAACTGTAAGTCATGATGGTAGTTTTAATCCATTGCCACAAACAATAATAAGATAGGTGGAGGGGAGTAAATACGTTGAGCTGACACGCTTTGAAGGCTCGAGTTCGGTTTAAAAATTCTGGAATTCAAATTAAGCTTTCATCAAGTTTAAAAATTATAGGTTTCAGCTTGTCAAGAAATCTGAAATTCAAGCTTAGCTCCTATTTGTGTTTAGCTTGTTAAGTTAAATGAATTTGAGTTTGTTTATTAGAATAAGCTTGAATTTAAATTAAATCTCAAAATTAATTTAAAATTTTTAAATATGTTTTTGATAATTTTTTAATCATATTATTCTTTTATAATTATATTATATTATTTGTTTCATATAATATGATTTTTAATATAATATATTAGTTTACAAGCCTATTTATGAGCTTATTTGCGAGTTAGAGCTGATAAGTGTCTATTAATCAATCAGTAAGTCTAGTTACTGATTGATTAGTAAGTTTGAAATATCCTAATCAAGTTAGTTAAGTAATTTGTTTAAATAGTAAAAATTTCTTTTATATCGTGTCAATAAAAGCCGTATTCTAATAGGAAAATCTTAATTTATTAACCTTTAAACAATTTCAGACTTAGTTTAAAGTGTATCGTATAAAATATATGTCTAATTTAATATTTTGATTTTATTTTCCTAAAACACTTATTTTATATACGTATTAAATAGATTAAACTCTATTTTATAGATAAGGTATATTTATTTTATTAATATTATATATCTTATAATATTTTTATACATGATTTATTTTTTAAATACTATTTATTTTTATTTTAATTAATCTTTTATTTTTTTATGAACTCACCATATATTTTAAAAAGTTCTAAAATAATCTAAACTTTACCTAAAACCTATCCTAAACACTATCCCAATTTCCTTTTCCTTCAATCCTCTCTCTCACTTATTTTCTTTTCTTCTTCTTCTTATTGTCAGCTAGACTCCAATAACCTTCTCCCTCAATTTGCTCTTCTCCCCTCTAGTCTCTATCTCCAATCCCTTCTCCTACTCTAGCCCTAACCCATAACATGTGGCCCCACCCCCTCAATTCTTTTCCTCTCCACATCAGACCTACCTCCCTCAATCCTAATTCCCTAATTCTATGCCGGAACCTACCCTCCCCTCCCCTCCAATTCTCTATCAAATCCTCTTGTACCGTACCCCACCACCTTAACCCCCGCCCCCACCCCCATCGTTTCCCTCACCCACCCCAACT
>JAMXBB010000002.1:32344494-32414912 GCA_024138015.1 Lumnitzera littorea
CTTCTCCCCTCTAGTCTCTATCTCCAATCCCTTCTCCTACTCTAGCCCTAACCCATAACATGTGGCCCCACCCCCTCAATTCTTTTCCTCTCCACATCAGACCTACCTCCCTCAATCCTAATTCCCTAATTCTATGCCGGAACCTACCCTCCCCTCCCCTCCAATTCTCTATCAAATCCTCTTGTACCGTACCCCACCACCTTAACCCCCGCCCCCACCCCCATCTTTCGATTAACCTAGCCTCCTCCGTTTCGCCCACGCACCCGCACCCCCCCTCCCCACTGTCTAGTTCCACTTGCCAACCCTCATTCCCTCTTGCTACTTGTTTATTTTCTCTCGGACGTTATTTTGCCAACAACCTCCCATAATCATTTTCCATGCATTTCGAGCCATTTCAATAAAATATTATCTATTAAGAATTTAGGAATTTTATTAAAAAAAGTATAATTTCTATATTTTTATTTGTAATAGGTTCATATTTTGCATTGATTTATGTTCATCCAGTGTTCTTCCATTTCGTTTTTTTTTTCACGTGTCAATTCAATTTCCTTTTTTGGTATTGTGTATGTAGTATATTTTTTTATTTTTCCATTATTATTGTGAAAAGTAATATTTTATTAGTATTAGATTCCTACAATAAATCTATTTATTGTTATATTCATAGTATTATTTTATATGAAAATTGCTGTTATCAATTGGGTCATATATCAAAGTATGGGTATATGTGTAGGTTGATTACTATCTTCTGTTGCATTTAGAGTTAGGTCACTATTTTATAGGTATAAAGTATAATGATGCTTATGTCATATTTATACGATTTCATGTATTGATTTGATTACGATAATTTTATTTTATTATGATTACGACCTTAATTTATTATTATTGATGATATTATTGTTGTTATATTATTTCTATTTCATTGTTATTATGATTATGTAATGTATGATATTAATTGTAAGGTATGTGCAATTTAGATCTCTATTATCAATATATCTTTCCTTAAGTATTTCTAAGAGCTATGGTATTATCAGATTAAATACGTATTCTTTTATTACTATAATGATTAGTAAAATTATATATTTTAACACTCACATCATGTGTACACTTTACATTTTCCTTTATATATATTGTATCATACGTTTTGAGTAATTAAATAATATTATATAAATATGTTAACTTTTGACTTTATTGTATTATGTATTTATATTATCTTCAATTTCTATTCTAGGTTTATAATTGCATTTGATTATTTTTTTTCGAAACTTTTGATTAGATAATTTTATAAGTTTATAGGTAACTTTTAGGTAAAAGCCAGTTATTGAGTTCTTGAGAGTTAATGTATATGCTTGTTTACAAATAGATTTTTGTTGTATATCAACGAGTTCTCCTTGAATGGGTAGTTAGAACTAATCGATACAGGACTTAAAGTTGTGGAATTTTAGTTAACGATTGAGAAGCCTTTCCAGATGTATGGTACCTGTTTGTATGGTTGTACTCACTAGGCTAGAAATGACTTAACCGGACTAATCTATATTCGGCTTAATTGACCTTGATTATTGGTTGTACTTGACCTATTTGCTCTAAGGGCTCGCAATTGTAGTTTCCTAAAGGAGCAATCGCTGATCATATGTGAGGTTTTCCTAGTAGACTTATACATATGATGATACAGTTAGAATTTTAGGTTTCTGGTCTTTAGACTCTAGACTTTGGACTCTAGACTCTAGACTCTGGACTCTGGAAAAAACTTAAAGGAAAACTTATATTTATATCCACCTATATATATGGACTAAGATTATGGTGTGGCGAGGTCAGGAATACCCCTTTGTCGATTGTTGGCGTAAATTAAAGATAATTAAACTATTGTTTGCTTATATATTGTTACAGTTGCAATTTTAGGCTTGGCATTTGTGTATGTTTATGCACATGTATTGGGCTTTGGTTTATTCTCTTATTTTTACAGCTACAAGTTGATTTGACATGTTACTATTTGTTACAAGTATGGAAATTGCTATCATCGGTTGAGAAGAGAGGCAATTAGTTTTGTATGATGTACAAGATCAAGATCTAATTATTTAGTATATTTGTGGCTGAAGCAACTCGCCCTGTAAGTCACTTGAATTAATGTATTTAAAAAATTATTGTTTTATATTTGATAAGTGATTGTTACAAGTTATATTTTAGAGATTGTAGTTGATTTTAGAGCCTTAACGTGTTCCTGATTAGCAAGGACACGTAGTAGGTTGCTGTACCCTTCGGTTCTAAGGTGTTACAAAACCACTATCATGAAAAGCTGCATTCTACAGCTTGTGCAATACATATGCCATTTCACCCATTTTGACTTCTTTTAGTTCTTAAGGTTAGGGTTTCATAGTTTAGGCCATCTTTGGGAATATTGGAGAAACATTATTTAAGATTAGATAGGAGTTAAGAATAACTTTTCATCTAGGTCTTTTCTCTCCTCTATTGATTTCCCTCATTCTAGATGTTGTTTATAATTGATACTCTTATTGTATTTCATGAGATTATGAATCTATTAAGGATCATCATCTTTTGCTTTGTTGTGTTATTTAGGGGTTGGTGGTTCTTAGTTAAAGGGCAAGTGTTTCATCTATTGAGAAATGCTTATAGATTAGGATTGTGTGCTAAAACATTATTTCTAATTATTCCTTTAACTAACTCATACAAATTAGGAGTTAAATATTTTAATTTAATTATGGTTGATATTATTAGCCAATTAACAATTCATTTGCAAATCATATTAGTGAAATAGAACAACTAGATTGTGATTTGGTAATTCAAGTAATTGGTTCATAATCGTATTCATCTTAAGAGTTGGAATCCTATGTTTAGTGTAAATAAATTAGATAGTAGTTGCAGTTAGATAAAAATCAAAACTTTATTGGTTTGGTTAGATTAGAGTAATAGGTCACATCTAGTACTTAGCTTTAGCAATTCTTCATGTAGAATTCCACTTGATGTATACTTACTATTATTTTATTGCACATGATCTACCTCTCTAAACTATTAGATGTGACACCATTTTAAAAATCTCTATTTATAAAATTCACGTTTTAAAAATACCAATGTACTGGGTTACCTATCAGTTTTTGGCACCATTGCTGTGGAGAAGACAAGTCTAGCTAATATTAGATAGACTTGTGAGTTTGGTTTTTCACTCTCTCGATTTTTTTTAGAAATTAAGTTTTTCTTAAATCGATCAGTATTAAACCCTTAGCCGTTTAATACTGATCCTCAACTAGGATTATACAAAAAATTGATTTTTTATATTTTGAAAACGTCTTGGAGTCGCAACCCAACCGAAGTCGGGAAAAAAGAGTATAAGTTATAACCAATTGGCTAGATTGATTATAATTTAGTTACCGGTCTTTCGATAAAAACCGATTTAAAAAAAAATGGTTTTAGAAATCTAAAGGTTTGGATTTGGGGGTTAAGTTTTTAAACTCTTACAGGTATCATTAATTTTCCAAATTTAAAATTAATCTTAAAAATCACCTTTTTTTAATTTCATGAAGTAAAACTCAATTTATTTGTTACTATAATTGGCTAAACGAAGTAATAAATAAATAAATAAATAAAAGGAAAATTAGGTTTTTTTTTATCCTTACCCCATATGTGCCTATGTACCTGCTATTTGTGATCAGATATATGTAGTTGTTTTAATGAAAACTTTAGTGGGTTGTTAGTTTTAATTCTTGAAATTGATTAAGTTTACATTTTTTACTTAATTTGGTTCATTTAAGAAAATTTCTTAAAAAGGGGGCCTTAAATTAGGACTTTTATTTGAAAAATTCCAAAATGCCCTAATTTGGAAAAAAAAAATCCAATTATTATTTTTATTTATTTTGGAAAATCTAATTTTTCTAAGTATTAAAAATCATTTTTATTCCCTATCCTATTTATTTTATTTTAATTTTATTATATCATCTTATTTATTCATTACTTATTATATTTTATCTATTTTTATTAAACTAAAAAAAATAAAGTAAAATAAATTTATTCTTTTCTTTTTTCTTCTTTTTATTCGTTTACATTTACATTTTTACATGGGTAAATAAATAAGATAAATAAAAAAAAATTTACAAGAAATCGAAATGAAAAGCAAGGTTCGGACCAGAAAGGGGACACGGGTTAGATCTTGGGTCGCAAGTTAGACTCGGGTCGGGCTCGGATTCGGACTGGGAAGCCAATTGAAGAAGAAGGAGTTGCAATTGCCAGACGTGGTTCAAGACAATCCGTATACTGAATTAAGTAGGGGAAGGTGTTTTCATGGGTTTTTTTATTAGGTTTAGGGGTGTTTTTTAAGTGCTACCATGTTTGGTGGCTGTTTGGTAAGTGGTGGCTGTTTAATGGTGGTGGCGGTGTTCGAGTGGCATCATCGGGGTTTGTTGAGCATGAATGGGGTGATGGTTTTGGGGTTAAAGAGTATGGGGAGTTTAGCTGTAAGGTTAGTTTGGAGTGGGGAGTTGTGGTGGTGGCTCCAAAGAGGGTGGTTGCGGTGGTTAGGGTTTCGGCCAAAGAGTAGGTTAAGAGCGCGGCAATGGAGGTAAGGGGTAGTGATGGAATGCTTGGAGTGTGGGGGTTGCGGCCATGGCATTATGTTGGATCGAGAGTGGTTAGCGAGAGGGATTTGAAGAGAGATAGAGAGTTTGGTGGAGGGTTAGAGAGAGAAAGAGATCATGAGAGAGAGAGAGAAAGGGCTTGGGAGTTTATTCAAAAGCTTATGTCCTTGTTTATATCTAATGAGTTCCAATTTATATACGAAACAATCCAAAAAACAAAGGAAAGTTCAAATTTAGATTAATTAAAAATGCCCAAAAATCTATTTTTTCCTGAATTTTGGAGCTTAATTCGAATGCTCTTTTAATTGAATTTGGACGTGTTTCTTGCACTAATTCATAGTAGGCTATGTAGTAAACAAGATTAGTGCAAGAAATCACATGTGTATATGGCAAATTTAGGCAAAAATTGGCTCCAAAGTGAAGGGGGTAAGTTGTTTTTGCTTGGAAAAGTGGAGGAGAGTGACAACGTGGCTCTACGTCAACTAACTTGACCAACCCCAACCTGCCACATATCATCACGTATCAGTTGACGTGACACGCGACATGGTGCCATGTCAGCAAGGTCATTCAACCCAACGCTATCACATGTTAGGATACGTGGTGCAATAAGATCATGACACGTTGCATTCCCTGATGTGATGAAATATAAAAAACCTTGCATGTCTTCTCCATGATTCGAATCCAAGACCGATTACTTAATACTCAATACTCAATACTTAATACTAAGTCTATATGCTTATCCGTTGGACCATTGGCCTGTACCTTATCTATTTGTGTAACTAAATTACACATATAGACTCAGTCAGTCTAGATTAGATTTAAATCTAAGCCCAAGTTCAATGACCTAACTTCTAAACCTAATTTAAAAATAAAATATTTATCCTAACAAAATTATTATTTTCTAAAAACTTTTATTTTTTTCAATTTTTCAAATTTTTGTAATTTTTTCAATTTTCTAAACTTTTTTTTAATTTTCTTATTTTCTAAATTTCTTATTTTTTGTATTTCTTCCTATTTTTTATATTTTTCTAAATTTCTTATTTTTTGTGTGTTTTCTTATTTTTGTATTTTCCTAAAATTCTTATTTTTCTAAATTTTTTTAAAAAATTTGGGTTTTCTTTAATTTCCTATATATTTTTTTATGTTTTTACCTAATAAAAAATAAAGGGAGGCAAAAATTAGGTGTCTACAGCTATCCCTCCTTGTGGCGAAATTTAAATAAAACTTTACTACAAAGACAAAGAGACGCTATTTTTGCCCCTAAGATAACTTTAAAACAACTAATTAACTATCCTAAAATTGATTTATTAGAGATTTTGGTGAAGAAATAAAACTTGGTTGTGCCTCTTTAGGCTCACTAACCTAGGTGAGAGTATCTCTAAGGGACAAATTGCCCTATGCTGGGATTGATCTAAAAACTGGTCGTGCCTCACTAGGCTCACTAACCTGGGTAGAAGCATCTCTTAGGACTAGCATCCCTAAATTGAGATCAACAGCCCTAAACTAGGATCGATTTAAAACCTGGTTGTGCCTCACTAGGCTTACTAATCTAGGTAGAAGCGTCTCTCGGAGACTAACTACCTTAAACTAGGATTAATCTAAAACCTAGTTGTACTTCATTAGGCTCACTAACTTAGGTGGGAGTGTCTCTCGAGGACTAGCAGCCCTAAATTGGGATTGATCTAAAACCTAGTCGTGCCTCACTAAGCTCATTAACTTAGGCAGGAGCATCTCTCGGGGACTAACAACCCTAAAATTGGATTGATCTAAAACTTAGTCGTACTTTACTAAGCTCACTAACCTAGGCGAGAACTTGGTTATACCTCACTAAACTTACTAACCTAGGTGGGAGCATCTCTTAAGAACTAGCAACCTTAAAATTGGATCAATCTAAATCCTAGTTGTGCCTCACTAGGCTTACTAACCTAGGCGGGAGCATCTTTTAGGGACTAGCAACCTTAAAATTAGATCGATCTAAAACCTGATCATGCCTCACTAAGCTCACTAACCTAGGTGGGTACGTTTCTTGAGGACTAGTAACCCTAAAATTGGATCGACCTAAAACCTAGTAGTGCCAAAAGGAACCGATGAGGAGAAGTACCCTACGAAACTTGGTGAATAGAGGGAAAATGCCCTATGGGCTTGCTTGAGAAAATACTGTGAAGGAGAGTGATCCTACAGGCTTGCTAAGAAGAATGTGATGAAGGGAGAAAACTTGTAAAAAAGACTAAGTTAAGATCATGTCTTCAAAGACTGGCTAAAAAGTGAATGCCTTATGGGTTGGTTAAAAAAGATTGTTACGAGTAAAAACTTAGTCTAAATGCAAGTGCAAGACTCAAAAATTGGTGTGCTAACATTGTGTGGAAATACTTACCTAGTCTTTGTCAATAGCACCCAAACTATCAAACCTTTTTGAAAAGTCCCATAAAAAATAACTAGCTCATGTTTTAGTCCCTTGTTATCAACCCGGATGTTCTTGATGTAGAATGTTTGAAACTTCGCCGGCTCTTTTAGAGAAATCATGGAAATTTACCCGATATAGAAAGCCACCCACTGTTTTTTTTTTCTTTTTGGAGCCTTTATGAACCAAAGGCCTTATTTTCGATTAACAAACATTTGCCATGAGGTGATTGTTTACTCAGATTTCGTATTTCCCTGAAAAATAGACAGTAAAACTCATCATTGAAGGTGAGCGGGTGGGGGGAGGGAATTAATCCGTAATAAAGTATTTTAAAGAATTTTTAAATTACTAATGTCCTATATCTCACTCTTTAACTTCTCTCATGTTTTCAGTGTATGGGCTTAACTAAATGGAGTAAAGGGAGTTAGACTTTTCAATGGAGAGGGTGATCATTTTAACGTCGACAATGGCTAAGTGTACCAACTTTGCTTGTAGATAATGAAAATTAAACTACAATGATATTCAGAATGACTAGCATTTTTCGTGTTTTGAGTAAAAATTTCCATTAACCTTCTCATGGATAGTACAACTTTACAACATCAGCATTTACAGGGTCTCTTAATTTTGGACTATTCATTTGAGACAAAATTAAAGCCCCTCCTAGTAATACTCGCTTCATGACATAAGGGCCTCCGTAATTGGGAGCAAACTTCCCCCTAGAGTCTTGTGCATTGGGTAGAGCCTTTCTTAACACCATATCTCCCTCTTTGAAGTTCCAGGGTCGTACCCTTTTGTTGAAGGCCCGAGCCATTCTTTGTTAATAACATTGATTATGATATAAGGCTATTAATCTCCTCTTATCAATTAGATTCAGCTACTCGATGCGTTTCTTTACTCAATCGGCTTCATCTAACTGAGTCTCTGATAGTATATTGAGCGACGAGATCTCAACCTCTACTAGCAATACTGCTTTAGTACTGTATACCAAAGAGTAAGCTATTGCCCTAATCGACGTTCTGATGGATGTTTGATAAGCCATGAGTACGAATGGTAACATCTCATGTCAGCCATTTTTTCAATGATTCTTTTAAGGTTTTTGTCGGATGCTTCAATGGCCTCATTCATTTGGGGTCAATAGGGAGTAGAGTCTCTGTGAATGATTCAACACTGTCAGCACAATTTTGACACGAGCTTGTTGTTGAGATTAGTGTCATTGTCAGTGATGATTGTTTCTAGAGTCTCGTATCGAGCCGAGATATCTCTTTTGATGAACTTAACTACAACCCCTTAATTAACACTTAAGTAAGATGAAGCTTTAACCTATTTGCTGAAGTAGTCAATGGTGACTAGTATGAAGCGATGCCCATTGGATGCTTTTGGAGCGATCAGGCCAATGATATCTATGCCCCACATTAAGAAAGGCTATAGTGTTGAGAGGGCGTATAGTTCCTGAGGCAAGGCATTTATCTTATTTATGTAAACTTAGCACAAGTGACAATGCCTAACATGTTTGATGCAATCATTTTCATTGTTGACCAATAATACCCTAGCCTCATAATTTTCTTTGCCAGCATGTAACCATTTATGTGAGGACCACATACTCCTTCATGTACTTCTTTCATTAACTTCTTAACCTCCTTGTCATCTACATACCTTAAGAGTGTACCGTCAAAAGAGCGTTGGTATAAAGTGGACTCATTTATTAAGAATTAAGTAGCCAATCTCCTAATCATCTTTCTGTCCTTTTTCTTGACCTCTTCAAGGTATGTGCTTTGTTGTGGGAATATCTTAAAATCATGGTACCATAGCTTTTGATCATTAGTACCTTCAATTGCTAGGCAAAAAGGCAGGCTTGTCTTCAATTTCAATAGTAAGGGGCTGAGTCTCGATTCCACCGGATATCTGGATCATAGATGCTAGAGTAGCCAAGGCATCAGCAAATTGATTCGAGTTCTTGGTACATGATTGAAAGTGATTTATTTAAATTTCCCCGTCAGTTTAGTCAAATGCCAATGATAAGGTATCAATTTAGGATCTTTAGTCTTGTACTCTCCCCGAGCTTGGCCAATAATGAGTGAAGAGTCCCCATACACTTCTAATTCTTGAATTTCTTTATCTAAGGCCATCTTGAGTCCTATAATGCGTGCTTCATACTCAACGATATTATTAGTGTATAGGAAAACGAGTCTTATGGCCACAAGGTATTGAGTACCTTTAAGGGATATTAATATTGCCCCAATTCTACACCCAGACACGTTGGCTGCACCATCGAAGAACATTTTCCATTTCGGTGGCTCGTCATCTTCTCCTTTATCAGAGTTTCCCTTAACTACTAAGATATCCTCGTCGGAGAAATTGACTTATACCTCTTGGGGAGTGTTATCGGAGGGATTTTTTGCTAATTGATCTACTAGAGCTTACCCTTTGACCGAATTTCGGTTCATGTATGTAATGTCAAACTCTGATAGTAGCATAGCATTTGCCACTTTGAGTTTCTGCTAATTAGGGCTAGTTTGTCTGCCAAGTACTTTAGCGGATCATACTGAGTTAGCAATTCAACCTGGTAGTAGAGCGTGTATTGTTTGAGTCAATGCATTACCTAAACTAAAGCATAGCAGGTTTTTTTAATTTCTGAATATTTTTGTTCCCTTTCGGTGAATTTCTTACTTAAGTAGTATGTAACCCATTCTTTTCCTTTATCATCTTTTTGGCCGAGCATGCACCCCATGGACTTTAGTAGTACTGTCAAGTATAAGAATAAAGGCTTCCCACGTTCTGGAGCTACCAGAATTGGAGGGTTCATGACGTATTCTTTGATTATTGTGAAGGCTTGCTCACACTCTTCATCCCAATTGATCTTGGCATTCTTTTTCAACAACTTAAAGAAGGGACGGCACTTGTCTGTGATTTGGGATATGAACCAGGTTATATAGTTTAAACGGCCTAACATGCCTCTGATTTCTTTGAGTGTACGTAGCGGGTACAAGTCAACTATCACTTTGACTTTATTAGGATCCACTTCGATGCCCCTTTGGCTGATTATAAAACCCAATAATTTCCCCGAAGTCACTTTGAAAGTACATTTCTCTAGGTTAAGCTTCAACTGGAACTTTCTCAACTTATTAAACAATTTCCTCAGATTATCCACGTGATTTTCCCCTTCCTCGAACTTAGCAATCATATTATCAACATATACTTCAACTTATTTGTGTATCATGTCATGAAAGATCGCTACCATAGCCCTTTAATAAGTTGCCTCAGCATTTTTGAGTTCGAAAGGCATCACTTTGTAGAGAAACGTACCCTAAGTTGTGATGAATGTTGTCTTGGCTTTATCTTCTTTAGCCATTCGAATTTGGTTATACCCAGAAAATCCATCCATGAAAGAGAAAAGATGGTTTTCGATTGTGTTATCGACCAAGACGTCAATATAGGGCAAGGGAAAATTATCTTTAGGGGTTACTTAATTAAGGTCTTGAAAATCCATGTATACTCTAACTTTTCTATTTTTCTTTGTTACAGGTAGATATTAGCTACCTACTTGGGATAATTAGATACCTCGATAAAACCAACCTTTAGTAATTTTCTGACTTCTTCTTTGATTTTTAACAGAACATTTGGTCGAAACCTTCTTAACTTTTATTTCCTAGGTTTGATATCCCTTCATGTGGGTAAACAGTAGACCACGATCCATGGATCTAATCCGAACATGTCTTCATAAGACCATGTAAATACATCTTGGCATCCAGATACTAAAGTGGTCATTTTTGCCTTCTGGTCTTCTTTCAAATTTCCCCCAATCTTCAACACCTTAGGGTTGTCATCGATCCGAACATTAATTATCTTAGTTATCTCGTTAATGGAAAATTATACTCATTTCATGTTTTTGCCAGCTTTCTTGCACGTCATTATGGTCATTGACATCACCCCTGATGACTAACTCAGTAGAGCCGAAAGTAATATCAATATTTTCATCACCCATCTACGCGAGGTACCCATGGCCTTTGTTCGAAGCATTGGATTTGGGAAAAAAGTGTACAAGAAAGGGTATAAGTAAAGAAGAAGTGAAGAGAAAAGAGATTGATTTTATTTAGAGGAATCTTTTTTCATGTACAATTATTTGTAGAACAAAGGTAATTCATTACAAGACTTCATAAAATACTGGACCATGATTCATCCTTTACCCTAGGGAAGACTTATTACTATTCATAGGGATGGAGAACCAGTTATTCAAGTGTTGAGACTTGTCAGATGGGTCGACTACTTTATTTCTACTGGAGGTGTCCTCTTTGGCAAGCTTTGAATTCTAAGCATTGGCCAAAATGAAAGTTTTTGACCATGGTGGGAAGTTCATCGGGACATGATACAATCTGTCACCTCTTTTTCCCTTTGCTTGCATATTTTGCAACTCATCCATTAGAGTTGGGATTTAACCTAGCTTATAAGTTCCAAACTGGCCTTCTTTGAACTTTGGCCTCTTGTCTTTCTCCCGGTCAATGATCATGCATACCTCTTCAAACATTTAGAACCTAAAGTCCTCTTGCTCCTTAGTGCCGATATAGGGTATGGCTGTTTCTTTTGTAAATTTCATAATCCTGGTCACCCAGAATTGTAATGACCTGGCCATTGAAGATGAACTTAACCTTTTGATGAAGACTCAAAGGTATGGCCCCTGCTGAATGTATCTAAGGTCTTCCTAATAATAGATTGAAGGTCTTTAGGATGTCTAAAACTTGGAATCGAATGTTGAATGTTTGTGGGCTAATATCAACTAGTAAGTCAATATCCCCTATAATTTCACTCCTAGATCCGTCAAAAGCCTGAACCGTTGTTGAGCTTAGTTTAATTGCAGTTGCATCGATGCCGAATAGATCTAGGGTGGTGAGAGGGCAAACATTTAATGATGATCTGTTGTTGATGAGGACTCTCATTGTGATGGTGTTATTTATCCTCACTATTATGAATAGAGGCTTTGTGTGTTAGTTACTGATACGGATTGAAGAAACAGCAGCGGATCTCGAAAAAGGCAGAATGGGTTGAATGGGTATGATGGACAAGGACTGAGATGGATATAACACACCAGGATACAAACACTATCAGCAGTTTGACCTTGAAATAAGGTTCGATATAACTCACAAACACTAAATGTTGCTCGGGATTCAAATGAAAGTTAGATACAACTCATTAACTAGTTTAAATGAAGGGGTTCGCCACAATCTTAAGGATAAGATTGATAAGAATGCAGGAAAGATTAAAGAGTTTAATCAATACTCAATAATCTGGTAAATGCTAGTCAAGAGTAGCCTTACTCAAAAAGGGAAAATATTCCAATTACAGGAATATACTTTTCTATCTAATTTTGTATATATTGTCATATATGTATGTCTATGTCTGATGTTTACAGATGTTGCTATTTATAGCAAGTCCTAAACCCTAGTGGCAAAACTGTACATAATGTATGAAGCCTTAAACTCTAAAAAATTGGGCCCATAAATGAAATAAAGGAAAACATACATAAGAATACAAAACTATGCATTTAACAAAGGAAGTTGGCATGCGGTTACTTGGTATGTCTTAGAAGGAGTAGTATTCGAACCGGACGGGGTCAGCAGTTGGATGTACGAGTTCAGGAAGGAATCTTTAAAGTCTTGTTGTGTTTGGCCAAGTCACCAAAAAAGTCGGCCCATAATTGTCAAGTGATTCTTTAGTCCTCAATCCTTGGTTGTATGCTCTCTCGACGTCTCGACAAACGATAGACTTATTGCCAAGTGGCTCCTTTTCTTCCCTTCAGTCTGTTGTCAATTGCTTAGTCTTGGCGAAAGCTGTTTGGCTTCGGCCTTGAACTATTTGGCTTCGGGTTAAAATAAGTCAGCATCTTCTTCTGGAGGGTTGACGTCGGCTTCAGATAGGTCGGCCTCGGCTTAGATGTAGTCAAAGACTAATTCCCATCAGTTACCTTCCTCGCCCAATTCCTTGGCGGAGAAAGAAATTTGATCCATAGTAAGGATGGTATTGGTGACAAAGCCAATCCTTTCAGCCAGGATTTCATGAAGGACCTTGACTTCCTTGAGTATTCTAAACAAAGCTTCCTAGTGTGGGTTCAATGCCATCAATAGACTCATGAGGGATATTTGTGCTAAAGTCTTAGCAAGCTAATCCATTATTTTATACTTGGTGGACTTGATCATCTTGGTGAAGGCAGTAAATCCTTCTTCTTGCTCAGCTTGTTCATTGATTGGCATTTCTAGCATAACCTTCTTTTCAGGTCTTCCTTTGGATCATAGACTTTACTAGAGCGGGTAATCCCCCCTACAAAGTGAGCTTAACTGCCCTTGGTTTATTGCTTGGTAGTTGAAGGGGGTAGTTTTATAATTTTTGGAGGCTATAGGCATATGGAAGGTGTACTGTTTAGTTTGTGGAATTTACTTCTCTTCTTGTTTGTAGAATCTATAAACCTTAAGCCCTTGGTTGGGACTGATCATGTTGATGGCAGGCTCTAAGTAGTTAAATATCATATTGATGATGGGCTCATGGTTTGGCAAGGGGTTGTTGTTGATGTTTGGAGTAGGAGTCTCCACAAAATCTAATTGTACTGTACCTTCATCAATTAAGTCTTGAATTTTGTTCTTTAACCTCTAGTACAAGTCGGTTGAATGGCCCTCTTGCCCTAAATGATACTGACATCTTGCATTAGGATAAAAAAATCTTGGCCTATACCTTTCACTGGGAGCCTTAGAATGGAGCAGATTATCTTTACTTAACTTTTTAAGTACCTGACTGAGTGGAATGGGTATTTTGGTGAATTGCCTTGAAGCTTTACTAACCTGTGGTTGGCTTCTATGCTATTGTTGAGTTGGTAGAGGATTTGCCCTAAAAGGGACCTAGGCGTTAGGCCTGGCATTTGAATTGACCATGTTGATGATAGCTTCTCTAGGCTTACTGGTGGTGGGCTTAGCAAAGGGTGGTCTTCTATTTGATGTCTCTTGTAGCTTGCTGGAGGAGACGGCACTTTCAATTCGATACCCTACTGCCACTACTTTTGCAAAGCTAGAAGAGGCTTGCCCGATCAAGTAAGCGAAGTGGGGTCTCTCAAGAGTGTTGATTAAAGTTGCAGTTAGCTCTTTCTCAGTTACGGGGGTAGATATCCTTGTAGTTAAGGACCTCCACCTTTAGGCATACTCTTTGAAAGATTCATTGTGCCTCTTCCTTAGAGCAACCAAATCCATCATGGTTAGCACCACTTTAACGTTGAATCTGTATTGCTCATAGAATGCTCTAGCCAACTTTTTCCCATGTGTTCACCTAATTCAAGTCTAATTGGGTATACCATGTTAAAGCAGAGCCAATTAGGCTGTCCTAAAAGGTCTGGACCATGAGCCAATCATATTGCACATACTTTCTCATCTTATGTACATACAGTCAAGTGTGTAGTTTAGGGCATCCAATCTCATTGTATTTTTCGAAGTTAAGTACTTTGAACTTTTCTGGGAAGCTTCCATAATCATAAGCAGAAAAGTCTGTTATGCTAGCATGCTCGAATCCATCATACCCTTCGGGCATTTTCATTTTTTCAATAATTTGTTGAGTTAGTTGCTTCTTAAGCTCTTTCAGTCTGTCCTGATCAGCTTTAGGCTTTGGGTTAACCGAGAATGAGTAAGTGTTTAGCTCAAAAGTTAGGTTAGCCTTTGAAAATACCCCTTCTATTTCAAAGGATTCAAAGCCTTGATTGACCTTGTGGTAGGCTTCTTCTGCTTCAAGGAGTAGGGCTTTAACATTCTTTCCGTATCGGGCTTTAGAACTTTCTTCATTTGATAGAGCCGTGGACCTAAGCATAAAGATGCTGTCAGCAAGAAAGCTCAATTGAGTTAGTTGCTTCTCAATCTTCCCCACTGTTCATTCCAAAGACTGGAACCTCAGCTCAATGGGATCGATAACCTCAGGGTTGACATTGCTGTTGTTGGTGTTGTCATTTCCTTGGTTGGCTATTCTAGTTTGAGAATGGGTTTCGATAAGACTTCTTTGGAAAGTTTAATGTTTGGGAGCTATCTTGGTGACCTAGTTAAAACCACTTCTCAACAAGTTAACACACGAATATTTTAATTTTTGAAAGAATGCAAATGAGCCATACAGATGGAAAGGAGGGAATCGACGAATAATTAATAGAATGGCAAGTTATTTATTACTTTTTTGGAATTCCTAAAGTTTTATTACATAAAAGAAAGGAAAAGATACAAATTCATCTATATTGATTTTCTTTTTCTTTTTCTTTTTCTGAGGGTTAGATGATATTTTCTTCTCCTTCTTTTGATTATGTTTAGTTGCCTCGTCAAACTCTTGAATCTTCTTCTAGGCCATCTTCAACTGGTGTTCCAAGGTGTGTAACATTTACCTAGACTCTCAAAATAGGTTTTCCCATCTGTCTTTTTCATCATAGAAGACCTCCATACGAGCTTTCGCTTGGTCCATATAGGTCACTATTTCGGAGCTAAGGTATATAAGGGAAGGTTGAAGGACTTCTGGTGCCTGATACCGCATCGTGCCCGCCTTGTGAAGTTGATTATATAAGTACTTTTTGGTAACCTAATGCTTGTCTACTTCTCCCATAAATTCACTCAAATCAACGTTAGGGCTTATGGTCTTGGTATCCCACTAAGCTTTGATCTTATGAAGCTTGGATACCTTTTCTATTGAGTGAGGCTCTTCAAGGTCAAGGGTGAATGGCTCCAATGAAGGCCTGTGAACTATGTCCTGGATCCCCCCAAACTGCCTCACCATGTTGTTTAGATAGTAGCTTGTACACTAACTCATTATGATTAATGGCACCGCATGGTAATCTTTGCAAATCAGTATGACCTTAGTGTAGTTGCTCCATCTAGTGGTCCACAGTATGTCTTCAACTCAAAAATCGTGTAAAACCTCTTTCCAAAGCAGGGTAAGGATATTTTTTGGCAATTTGATCTTGTCAATGAAAGAGTCAGTAAGATCTATCTTATTGGTGGATGCACCTCTTATTAAATCTAACCCAAAACATTTGATGTGACTGATGAACCACACCATTAACAGTGCCATGCTTGTCCCGAGATCTCCATGGTCTCTTTTCTTAAGGAAATCAAGGTTCCTTATCTGTTCAATAAGTAGGGCAAGAATATAAGACTTCCCTTCCCAAAACTGAGCCACTAATTTTGTCACCTTGAAGTGTATAAGAAAAGACCCACTTGGAAATTAGACGGTGGTGAACACTACTAATACATAGGCCTTGATTTGATTTTCCCTCCAATTTCTAAGAAACAGAGCCCGTTTGTTGGAGTTGGGTTCATTCTAAAACCAATAGACTAGATCCCATATCTTAACAGCGTATTTGTTGCAATCATTTAGGGCCTCATTTATCTTAGTCTTATGGATTCCTAAGATTTTTTAAAAGATGTAAGTTGGACCAAAGCTAAGTTCTAAAACATATATTTCATCCAATGGAGGAGCTTGGAAAAATCGGGTGTATTCTTCTAAAGTTGGACTAATTAAGTGTGGCCCAAATCGAAAGGCCACTTCTTTAGGCTCCCAAAAAAGGACTAAGGTCTTTACCAGCATGATGTTAACATCCACTTTGGTTAGAGAGAGTATGAGTCTAATCTTATTGGTAATGAACTGTTGTTCTCTTGGGTTGAAGGTTTAAAACCATTGGCTGAGTATGGGCTTTGGGTTTGTAAGTTTGTAGACATGAATCTCCTTGGCGAAAACCTTGGCATTGGATGGATTGGCCATTTTTGAAATATTACAAGGAAAGCATAAATTACAAAGGAAAGACTAATTACCTGAAAAGAAAATACACAAGACTTCCTATGTACATGAATTTTAGGAAAAATACAGCGAAAAAAACTTTAGATTTTGTTAGTTATTTGTCAACCCATGAAATGTATGCAAAAAAGGTAAGTTCTAAAGGTCTTTAAACTCTATGACCTCATGCGTTCATGAAAAAACGGTTCCTTAGTCACATTGAAGTTTAAGTAGGGTAACTTAATTGGCCCTAAACAGTGGTTACCTAACTACGCTCATAACTTATACAATGGCTCCCCATCTTAAGGTCTTAAGATGGCCCGGTTCGACTATATCTATCATGTATTCATGGTACAATAAAATAAATGCCCCCTCAAAATAATTAAATATATAAAAGTAAACTTGTAAAGACGTTAGTACAGTTATGATACAAATAAAGAACGAATAAATTACACTAAGGTGATTTTTAGAGATCTATTTTAATTTTGGAAAGTTAATTAGCCAACTCTCTTGACGTCCCTAGTAGAGTCACTAAGCTGTCGAGCTTGGTTTTTCACCCTCCCGGTTCTTTTGAGAAATTAAGTGTTCTCTAAACCGATCAGTATTAAACCCTTACTTGTTTAATACCGACCATCGACTAGGGTTTAACATTTTGAAAACATCTTGGAGTCGCCACTTGATAAAAACCGATTTAAAATAAAAAACGGTTTTAGAAATCTAAACGTCTGGATTTAAGGGTTCAGTTTTTAAACTCCTACGGGTATCATTAACTTTCCAAATTTAAAATTAATCTTAAAAATCACCTTTTTTAATTTCATGAAGTAAAACTCAATTTATTCGTTACTCTAATTAGATAAACGAAGTAATAAATAAATAAAAGGAAAATTTGGTTTTTTTATTGTTGCCCTATAGGTGCCTACGTACCCACTATTCAGAATCAAACATACATAGTTGTTTTAATGAAAACTTGAAATTAATCGGGTTTACGTTTTAATCCTTGAAATTAATCGAGTTTACATTTTTTACTCAATTTGGTTCATTTAAGAAAATTTCTAAAAAAAGGGTCCTAAATTGGGAATTTTATTTGAAAAATTCTAAAATGCCCTAATTTGGAAAAAAAAAATCAAATTATTATTTTTTATTTATTTTGGAAAATCTGTTTTTTCTAAGTGTTAAAAATAATTTTTATTCCCTATCTTATTTATTTTATTTTAATTTTATTATATCATCTTATCTATTCATTACTTATTATATTTTATCTATTTTTATTAAAGTAAAAAAATAAAGTAAAATAAATTTACTCTTTTCTTTTTTTTTCTTCTTTGTTTTCATTTTCTTCCTTTTTTATTTTTCATTTTCCCTTTTTTTCTTGTTTTTTTTTCGTTTACATTTACATTTTTACATGGGTAAATAAATAAGATAAATAAAAAAAATTTACAAGAAATCAAAATGAAAAGCAAGGCTTAGACTAGAAAGGGGACACGGGTTGATTTTGGGACGAGTCGAATCTCGGGTTGCGGGTTGGACTTGAGTCGAGCTTGGATTCGAATCTAGGAAGCCAATTGAGGAAGAAGCTGTTGAAGCTACTGGATGTGGTTCAAGACAATCCAGGCGCTGAATTAAGTGGGGGAAGGTGTTTTCATGGGTTTTTTTATTGGGTTTAGGGGTGTTTTCTAAGTGCCACTGTATTTAGTGGCTGTTTGATAGGTGGTGGAAGTTCGGTGGTAATGGCAATGTTAGGGTGGTGCCGTTGGGGGGTTGTTGGGCATGAGTGAGGTGATGGGCTTAGGGTTAAGGAGCGTGGGGAGTTTAGCCATAAGGTTAGTTTGGAGTGGGGAGTAATGGTGGTGGTGGTTCGAGAGAGGGTGATTGTGATGGTTAGGGTTTCGGCCAAAGTGGTAAGTTAAGTGCACGGTGGTAGAGGAAGGGGGTAGTAATAGAATGCTTGGAGTGTGGGGGTTGTAGTTGTGGCATTGGGTTAGGTTGAGAGTGGCTAGAGATTGGGATTCGAAGAGAGAGAGAGAGTTTAGCAAAGGGTTAGAGAGAGAAAGAGATCGTGAGAGAGAGAGAGGGCTTGGGAGTTGATTCAAAAGCTTGTGTCCTCGCCTATGTCCAATGAGCTCTAACTTATACACGAAACAATCCAAAAAACAAAGGAAAGTTCAAATTCGAATTAATTGAAAATGCCCAAAAACTAGTTTTTTTCCGAATTTTGGAGCTTAATTTGAATGCTCCTTTGATTGAATTTGGACATGTTTCTTGCACTAATTCATAGTAAGCTATGCAGTAAACAAGATTAGTGTAAGAAATCACATGTGTATGTGGTGAATTTGGGCAAAAATTGGCTCCAAAGTGAAGGGGATGGGTTGTTTTTGCTTGGGAAAGTAGAGGAAAGTCTGGAGAAAATAAGGGAAACTGAGGAAAAGTGATGACGTAGCACCACATCAGCCCACATCAGTTAACTTGACCAACCTCGACCCACTACCTATCATTATGTGACACGTAGCAGCTAACATGGCACACTACATAGATGCCACATGGCACCACATCAGCAAGGTTGTCCAACTCGACACTGCCACGTGTTAAGACACGTGGCGTAATGAAATCTTGACACGTGGCAATCCCTGATGCAATGAAAAATAAAAAATCTTTCATGCCTCTACCATGATTCGAATCCAAGACTGACTACTCAATACTAAGTCTATATACTTATCTATTAGGTCGTTCGCTTATACCTTATCTATTTGTGCAAAACTTGATCAGCCTAGACAATATTTAAATCCAAGCCCAGTTTCAACAACCTAACTTCTAAACCTAATTTAAAAATAAAAAATCTATCTTAATAAAATTGTTACTTTCTAAAATCTTTTATTTTTTTTCAATTTTTCAATTTTTTGTAATTTTTTCAATTTTCTAAACTTTTTTTTTTCAATTTTCTTATTTTCTAAATTTCTTATTTTTTGTGTTTCTTCCTATTTTTGATATATTTTTTATTTTTTGTATTTTCCTAAAATTCTTATTTTTCTAAATTTTTTATTTTTTATTTTGGGTTTTCTTTAATTTCCTATATATTTTTTGTGTTTTTTCCTAATAAAAAATAAAGGGCCAAAAATTGGGTATCTACAAGACTGAGGACCTTGAGACTAGGATTTAGTTAGTAATTTAGTTGGTAGAGTATTATAGGGCAATTCTTCTCATTTTTAAGTAATGTAGTGTTTAAAGTTTGAACTTTTATTTGTGTTTATGCAAATTTTAGTTTTTCTTACAAGATTTGGGTGATTTTAAGCTATTTCATTGAAAAAATTTGAAACTTGCAAAAATTGCTTGTGTGGAGTACTGAAATTTGTCCTGTAGCCAATCTAATATCAAGTTAAGATTGTGTTGGATATATTTGCTATTCTTTCTGTAGGTGGTGGTTTGGAGGAAGCCCATTTGAGCTATTTTAGTTAATGTTATCAAGCATTAGGATTAAGCTTTGGAGATGATGAGTATAATGAGTAACAGTATGGAGTAGTCCTTTCCTTATTGTTGCACTAATGACTTAGATGGGAAATACAATCATTTAATCAATATAAAGGCAAATAATTGGGCGAGATATGGATGACATATAAGGATTTAATAGGTAGATGTCCTTATCACGAGTCCCCAACATGGACGCAATTAGGTGGACTTTTAAGTTGACTAGGGGACCATGATAGCATGATGTCCTTGTTTGCTACTAAAGGGTCTTTAATGAATATGCGAGTGGAAATGGGAAAATTACAACAAAAAGGATTAATGTTTGGGGGTAAGTTTAAAAAGGGGATCAACGTTTCATAAAGTAGTTCAAATAAGAGATTAACGCTTCAAAAAGGTCAAATAAGAGATCGACGTTTCACAAAGTGGTTCAAATAAGGGGTTCATAATTGCTAATCCATAAAACTATTTGAATCACTTTGTGAAACATTGATCACTTATTTGAACTTTTTGAAACGTTGATCCTCTATTTGAACTTTTTGAAACGTTGATCCTCTATTTGAACTTTTTGAAACGTTGATCCTCTATTTGAACCTTTTGAAACACTGATCCTCTATTTGAACTTACCTCCAAATGTTGATCTCCTCTATTGTAATTATCTTAAGTGGAAATGGCATTTGCTATGATTGAGGATTTAGCTAACAATTTAGGAAATGACCCATATATATCTTGTCTTATAGTTTGTTCAATTTGCAGTAGATCACATGAGAGTATAGAATGTTCAAAGGGAAGTTAGGAATTGGATCTCGATGCTTGTAGCCTACATGGTGCTAGGAAGGCCCTGTAAGCCCACTTGCAACTCTAACAACCCTAGGTCTTGTTAAGGAGGAAATAATGGCAAAAGTTATTGAGAGGGTTGGAGCAAAAGTGAGTTAAAAGGTTTGAAAAACAAGAATTCATCATCCATAAGCTAGAGACTCAATTGGTCCCATTAACTAAATGCTTAACTAGTTTCGAAGGGAGTGAAAAGTTAAGCAATATGCAAGAAGGTTCCTAATTTGTAGAAGAATAAGAAGCTCCCTTAACCATAAAAAGTCCAAAACCTATGATCTTATAGTGACCTATAAATAGTGGGAACTTGAACAAGTTTAGACTAGTGAAGAAGAGGATGAGGTTGCTTTTAGGAATAGAATAAAATTTTGGACCAAAATTAAGTCTTTAAGGGAAGAAAAAGCAATAAAGGTATCTAAGGAGATTGAGGTTGATGTTGATCCTCAAGGTGTTTAGTGAGGTAATAACAAGAGAAGAAAAACCAACTTAGGAAGCCATGATTAAGAGCCTTGTTGAAGGGTTTGAGAGATTGGAGAGGAAGATTGATAATATTATAAGTACCTCTAAATCGAATGAGTAAGTAAGAAAGTAAATTTAAGGGTCGAAAAAGAAGGTTAGTTAGAGGGATAATCTAGCTTCTACACTAAATAAAGAGGCATAAGTAGTACAGTAAAGGCATACTACTGTAGTTGCTAAACCTATTATTTATCCTTATATGCCACCAATACTTTCCTAAGACATTTAGAGAAGAATAAGGAAGATGAACAACTTAAGTAATTCCTGTAGATGTTTAAGAAATTGGAGGTAAATATCCCATTGATTGAGCTACCAAAGTAAGCACTTCACTATTAGGAGTTCTTGAAGGAAGTTTGAAGTAGAAGAGAAGGATGGACAGATGAGAAAAGGTCATGTTAACTCAGACTTGTACATAAGCTATAAAATATACCCTTCCCCTCTAAATTAAATGATTTAGGGTAGTTTGTATTAGCTTAAACCATTGGTGATTAGATCTTTGGAAACGCATTTTGTGACACTAGTGCTGAGGTTAATATAATTTCTTCATATATGGTTAAAGAGTTAAGGTTAGGAAAGAAAATGAAGTAGCCTGATCTAACTTTACAATTGGATGTCCACTTTATTAAAGACCTTGAGATTGTGCTTATTAGACTTTATAGTAGTGCATATAGATTGATTAATGGACCCCAATCATTTTTGGGTAACCATTCATGACTACAGCTAGAGTTGTCATTGACATAAAAAATAGCAAAGTGGTCTTGAGGATCGTTGATAGGGAGTAAAATCTAAATATTTTGAAGAGAGGGAGAAGAAACCACCCTTAATAACTATAAAACAAGCTCTTTGTGGGAAGCAACCTGAACACATATTACTTTTCTTATTTGTTTTGATCAGCTTAAGTTCAAGTTTTCCAATCAAGAGTTAGTGTTGGTTTATGTTTTCCTTGCTTATGTAGATGTAATGTACATAAATAAAGGAAGGATAAAACCTTTACAAAAGAACCCTGTTCCTCAAGAGAATAGAAAAGGGAATGTAGAAGTACAGGACATAGTAAACCCTAAGGGAGCAAAGTTCTAACTTGATAGGAATCAACTCCTCAAACTAGTCACACGCAGTCGAGCTAAAGGACTCATACGGAGGATACTAGTTCGAAACTCCATTCAAGACGGGGACTCCTATCCTAACATCCATTTTTTACATTTCTATTGACTCGAATGTCGAGCTTTAGTATGGATTGATGCAATTTTCAAATAGAAGTTCCAACTTGTCAAACAACTTCCATCTATTATCAAGCTCATATCTTGATCCAGTTAGTTTTCAAGCCGATCAGCATCAAATCTCCATCCTAGTCGAGCTGATAGGTACCCGACCTGAAGAGGACCTGAATGTCCTTTAGTGTCCGAGCTTTAACCTAAACCAAATCAAGTCTACTCTGATTGCTAATCCTTTCATCACTTCATTCGAATTGTATTATATTCTAACCAACTAGCCACCATACGATACATGTCTTCTGGCACATTAGACTAAGATGATTATTTACTTTTCCGTATAGAATATTTTTTGACTCTTTTACCCTTTTTAATATATTTCATGTATTCCAATTATAATCTACCCTTTTTGTCTTTTCTTATATGCCTTATAACCTTGGTAGGGGTAGTGCATAAAATCCATTTGTTTGTACGCAGACAGTAAACTTACTGTAGATACCTAATTTTTGCCTCCATTTTGTTTTTTAGTTTAGGTTATAGGATCCTAAATTAGAAAATTTTCCAAAAAAATAGAAAATTAAAGAAAACCCCAAAAAATGAACAAATTTGGAAAAAAATAGGAATTTTAGAAAAATAAAAAAAATAGGAAAATAAGAAAAACACAAAAAAATAAGAAATTTAGAAAAAATACAAAAAATGGAAAAAGTCAGAAATTTGAAATCACAAAAATTAAAAAAATAAAGAATTTTTAGGTTGTTTAAATATAATAGAATTTTAATTTAAATAAATTTGAATAAAAGATTATTGGATTTAGGCTTAGATTTGAATCTAACTCAGACTGATCTAGTCTATATGTATGATTTAATTACACATATGGATAAGGTACAGGCCAACAACCTAACGTTAAAACACATGAACATTGCAATTGGGATTAATTGGAGATTAAGGGTTTGAAGCTCACTAGAGGCATAAAGATGATTTTTTATCTTTTTCTTTTTTAAATCCACATATTGCCACATGTCAAAACATTATTGGGCTACGATCTAATTGTGACACGTAGCACATTATGATTCCCTTAGACAACACACGTTCTTTCCCCCCATTTTTTCCTCCCCTTTCCTTATTATTTCCCTCTCTTTCTTTCTTAAAAAAAGAAAAACACAGTACATACAAAAAAAAAAAAACGATAGAAGGGAAATTTTTTTTTTAAATCCATATACGCACACAAGCAAGGGGACCCACTTTAGACAGACCATACAATCCTCTCTCTCTCTCTCTCTTCACCTCACTCACTATCCCTCTACCATTCGATTTCTCTCTCTAAACCTGGCCTCTCTCTCTCACCATCGAATCTATCTCTCTCTCTCTCTCGTACTCCTAGACTTTTCCCCTCTCCACGAATACTGCACGCCAGTTACCCAAACCCATAGCTACGACGTATATGGTGCACACACACACTGAACCCATACCATACGGATCATGGACACCACCCTCTTGGCCTGATTCTCCCTTACCACCATTGTCTCTTCACCGTACAACCCCAACGCCTACACATACAACCCACTTCCTCTCTCTCTCTTGACTGACCCTTACTCCCTCTCGCATCTTTCTCTTTTAACCGCATAGCAGCCACCACTGCCACACATAGCCCACTCTCTCTCGCTCTCAACTGTGAACCACCCTCTCCCTGATCCTCTCTTGCTCCTGTCGTGTGACCCTTGATCCACATGCAACCTTGCTACGATTTATAGTAGTTTACGAACCGCAACACAACCCTTAACCAAACCACCTCTTATGCACGTAACCCACGACTCATTCACACATGACTAACCCTCAAACCGTACACACACACAACAATTTGTTACTACGACAACAACACAACCCCCCTATCACGAACCCATACATTACTGCCGCTCCCTTTAGTTACCACCCAAACGCCGACCACCATCAAACCACTACCTTAGGCAGTGGCATTTAGGCAAACCCTCAATTTCTAATAGATTAGCCACAAAAGTGGCTTTTCCCGGTCGATTCGGTGCTTAAACCACTCTAGTTGTGTCCAAGAGTAGTTGTTGCAAGTAACCCGATCCACGACCCACATTAAACTCACGCTCCAGATCCGACTTGACTTGTGGAGCTCTGATTCGACTCGCAGCCTACTGATCGACCTGCACTCAGCTACTCTAATCTGAATCCTTGTAGTTTTAAGTCCAGCCCTTTATAATAATTGTTGTTATCATTTTTGTTTATTTATTTATTTATTTTTATTTTATTTCATTCTTGTAGTTTGTTGTAAATTAAAGAAGGAAAGAGAGAAAAGAAGAAGAACCAAAAAATAAAAATAAAAAAAAGAAAAGAAAAAGAGAAAAAAAAAAAGAAAATACAATTTATTTATTTGTTATTTTTCTTATTTTAATAGGTAAAATATAATAAATAATAAATAAAAAGAAGTAAAAAGTAAATAATAAATAAAATAAAATATTTGAGCAAAATAAAATTCATTTTACCACTTAAAAAAAAAACATATTTTTCAAATAAACAAAAATAAAAAGGATCCTTTTTAAATTAGGATACTTTAGATTTTCCAAAAATTAACCAATTTAGGACCCTTAGAAAATTTCTTCAAATAAAATCAAAATGGATAAAAACATAAACCTAGTTGTTTTTCCAAAATTAAAATTAAATCAACTCGCTATATTTTTTATAAACAAACTACGGAAGTCTGATCCCGAATAACGGGTAGAAAGCACTCGTATGTAAGTACGAGGTGACTTAAAATATGGAAGTTTTATTTTTTCTATTTTTAGATATTTATGTAAATTAATTAATTTAGTCGCATGTATCATGATTAGCTGTTTTTAGAAATTAAAAAGGGTATATTTGAAAAGCGAAGTTAAATTTGGAAAGTTAAAAAATGGTACCCGTTTAGGATTTAATAAATTAGCCCTTAAATCTAGATCTCTAGTTTTCAAAAAGCTGTATTTATAAATAAGTTTTTTTAATCGATAGACCGATAGCTAAGTTATAACCAATTCACTCAATTGGTTATAACTTAACCCTTTTTCCTAACTCCAATCGGGTGGCGACTCCAAATCCTTTCAAGTTGTAAAAAATGGTTTTCTTTAAACTCTAGTTAAGGATTAGTATTAAATGAGTAGGGTTTAGTACTGATCAGTTTAGATAAGACCTAATTTTATAAAAAGAACCAGGAGGATGAAAAACCAAGCTTGACACTTGCTACATGGAATATTACAAGTTTCCTTTGTGAGTAACTTTAGTGTTCTCATTTTTCTTTAACTCTTATCTAGTTCTTTTAGTAAGGAGTAATAGTGAGTAATCCTATAGTTCAAACCGGTGAGTCATATTCGGCAAATTATACGTTGAGTAAATAAATTGGCGTGCCATATCTAATTAATAGCTGCTCAAATTTACTAGTTTTCCTTTTATTTTCTTTTATCCTTTTCACTGTGGTGTTTTTTTGTATGTACGACCCTGAAAACACATCATAACCCTTATTCTTTTAATTTTCAATTGAGTTGAAAATTTACAAAAGATTAAATTCGAGATGATAGAGTAAGGCTTGACCTTGGATTTATCCTTTCGCTTTACATTACCATACTTAAGGACCAAAAAAGGGAGAATGTATGTATAGCCCAACCATTTAAATACTTATGTCTCTCTCTAGACTCGAAATGTTAGACCTTACTTCAGATTTTCCAAGCTTAACCTAACTGAGAAAGTTTACTTTTTTGAGCATCGATTAGTGAATTAATTACAATGTTGTTGACTTGTATGCATTTGGTTGATCATGTTGGAGGATAAACTCATAGTCACTTCTAAAATCTGATGTTTAGAAAAAGATAGATGCAACCCTAGAGCTTAAATTGTACAAAAGAAAGGGTGTAAAAGAAGTGTCATTTATCCTTATGCTTTTTCAAATTGTTCATTTTTAGAGCTTATTTGAGGACAAGAAAGATTTTTTAGCTAAGGGTGGTGTTAATGGATAAAATCTTGCGATTTTCCCTACTTACAAACCACACTTATGCAAAAATTTAGATGGAATTCGAAATAATTGGATCAAAGTAATAGTTCAGCACAAAATAGACCAACTGATCTAAAATTACACAAATCAACTAAAAAGATTTAACCCATTAATCACTTACATTTTAAGCTTTGATACCCTTGGGTTTATTTGATTGCTATCGAGCCCTATTTCGGTTTTCTTAATTTAACCTATATTAAGCTCAGCTCGTTTAATATAAGTTACTCGACATTAAACTAAGGAAATATTTTTCTAAAAAAATTAAAAAATTGGACTTACCAACCAGTTTTATTGGTAAAAAATGAAATTAGGGTTTTTAGATGGAAAAACCCTAATTTAGTCAATAGTTTAGGGATATTCTAAAAAAAATTGATTTTTAGAAAATTAAATTAGAAAAAAAAAAAACCAGATTTGAGAGCTAACCTATTAAGACTGAGTCACTATGTAAAAACTAAAAAAAAAAATTGATGGACTTTATTTTTATAATCTTTCTAAAAATATACCTAAATATACAAAATATTAAAAAATGATTTTTTATTATTTTTTTATTACGAATTTTCAAGAAAAAGGAAACAATTTTTTTTTTAATTTTTTATATGGTTGCCTCAAAGGTACCTATGTACCCATAATTCGGAATCAAACCAGCCGTAATTCCTTTTTTTTTTTTTTGTAAAATATTTAGTGAGTAGATTCTTTTTATTTCAAAAACTAAGCCAGATTTATATTTATTTATTAATTTATTATTTAAAAAAATCTAAGAAATCTAATTTTCCCAAATTAAAGAAAACTATCACTAACTAAATCTTTTCGAAAAACTTCAGTTAAGACTTTTATTTTTAAAACTATTACGTGTCAAAAAATATCTTTTTTAAATCTTAATTATAAGATATGTTGAAGATACGATCTAGATACATATCTTCGTGCATACCTTTTCTAAATCCTAATTACTAGATACGTATCTTAATATATATCTTTTCTAAATCTTAACCGTAAGATACATATTTTTTTCGAATCTCAACTGCAAGATACATTTTTTTTTTTTAACAAAAACACAATTTTACTAAAAACATAATTTAACTAAATTTTATGGAAAATTGGAGTTATCTAAAAATATACGAGATGGAAATAATAATAAAAAAAATTGCATGTAAACAAAAAATAGGTTAGTAAAATAATTAAACTAACTAGATAAATAAATAAAATAAAATAATTTTACCCATACATTGTGCGTGATCGTGCATCGTGTTATGATCGTCGAGGTGTTGTGCTTTGGATTACGTATCTGGTGAGCTGTTATTTGTATGTGATAGTGTGGGCATAGACATGTAGTTGTGCGTGCAGCCAGTGAATAGCTGGATGAACTGGAGAATGTATGCAATGTATCAGACAAGTGTTGGGGGCATGTTCGATCCGTGTGTTGTCTATCAGTACTTGGAGTGTTTAGCGGACTTCGGTTGAATTGTGGATTGAGATGGCGTGTTCGATCAGAAATTGTTCGTTGGTCAGATTGTGGCATTGAAGGAATTGAAAACTTAGCGTGTTTGGATTGCAAATTGTTGTGAATTGATTCTGAGAGACGGCTGCTTAGCGTGTGTCAGCCTATGAATTGAGATCCGTATGTTTGGATTGCTAGAGATAGACTTTGGATGGAGCGTGGACTTTGGAGTAAAGGGGCTCGGTCAGAGCTTAGGAGCAAGTGATCGGTCCATGATCTCTATCAAGTTTGATAGTAAAGGCCCAACATTTGGTGCTTTTGTTATCATGATGAACTTAACTATAGTTTCAATTTTGGATGAGCAGATTGATTCTTTGAAACAGTTAGCAGAAGTTGCAAAAAGTTTAGCAAGACAAATTTGAGCTTTTAGCTTAGCAACTTTCTTAGTTAAAAACAATGTTGATTAAGAAGCAAATGAATCAGAGTACCAATGTAGTTACAGGTAGTGCTAATGGTACTTCATCATTTTCATAAACTATTAATGGCTAAATAGACAATATGTTGAAATAAATCAAACTAGAGATACCAAAGTTTAATGGCATCGATCTAGATGGGCGGATCTTCAAAACAAATCAATTTTTTTTTTTTAATTTTCATCAGATACCTAATGAATAGAGGATCACTATGGCGTCATTTCCCATGGAAGAGAAAGCCCTCATTTGGTATCAATGGATGTACCACAATCAACAATTGAATTCCTAGAGAATTTCAATACTACCCTGCAACAAATATTTAACCCATCAAAGTTTGAAGACATACAAGGCCTATTGGCTAAAATCACATAAAGAGGTGTTATAGCTAACTATCAAACTCAATTTGAAGAACTATTAAATAGAGTACATGGACTATTTGGTAGTCTTCGTACTAGTTGTTTTGTTTCGGTCTTATACCCTATATTAAAAAGGATGTTCAAGTTGCTTGACCTTCATCCATTTTAGAAGCCATTTTGCTTACTAAAATGTATGAGGCTAAACATTCTGATTCACCACTTATACCCAAAACCCCTTCTTTTTCTTCAACAAAACCATGATCCACTGCTCAATTTACCAAATCTTTTTTAGACAATATTAACAAACCTTTCAAACAATCTACTAATGTTAGTTTAAAACCTATGTTGCTAATTAACAAGATTTGGTAACTGTGATGAGAAATACCATAAAGGCTAAATTCCTTTTATTTTTACAAAAAGAGGAAGAGGACTGATTGGAGGATCAAGAGGAGCAAAGGATTATAGATGAATCTACAAAAGTGATAGATGATTCAGTAGCTATCAATTATCATGCCCTTTCAAGTAAGACTATTCCTCTCACACTTCTTTTTAAAGTATTAGGGAAATGAAGTTAGTATTTTGGTTGATACTGGTAGTATACACAATTTTGTACAAAGTAGATTGGTTAAACACTTAGGTATTACTATTTTTCCTTCTCTAAAATTTATTGTCATGATTAGGAATGGCTAGTAGTTATGTTCTAAATGGAAGTGTTCTGACGTACATTTAGCTATCCAAGTATGAATTTTATAGATACGTTTTATTTTTACCTATACAAGGGGCTGATGTCGTGTTAGACATATAATGGTTGCAAGAACTAGCCCTTATTACAATTGAGTATGGTCAATTAACAAGGGCATTTCAGAAAGATGAGAAATAGGTGACTTTACATGGTTTAAAGGTTGAAAGTTCTCAGATCACTTGCCATCAGTTATGAAAGTTGATAGCCCAAGATGCCATTACATCATTTTTTCAACTCAAGACTCAAACAATGGATTCAACTTCAAAGAAGACCACCTACAAAACTATTATAGAAGAAGAATTAGGCAAATTTTCTTACTTGTTTGAGGTACCATCATCATTACCTCTGCTTGGGGAAATTCAACACCGTATACATTTGAAAGAAGGTGAAGAAGTTATCAATGTAAAATCAAACAGATATCCCCACTTTTAGAAGCAAAAGATCGAGAAGTATTATATAACACAATGCAAGTCCCCTTTCCTCATCGGTATTATTGGTAAAGAAAAAATATGGCAATTGGCATTTTTGTATAGATTATAGGGCTATTAATGCATATATAGTGAAGGATGAATTTCCCATTCCCACTATTGATGAACTGTTGGATAGGTTGAAGGGTACCACATTATTTTCCAAATTGGACCCTAGGTCTAGCTATCACCAAATCAGAATGTTTCCATTAATTGTGGAGAAGACAGCATTTAGGACTATGAAGGTTACTATGAATTTTTAGTGATGCCATCTAGCCTTAGTAACGCACCAGCAATTTTTCAAGCCATCATAAATAGGATTTTTAAGTTGTATCATAGGAAGTTTGTCATTGTTTTTTCTTTTTTTCTTTTAGCACATTCAACTCAAGTATTGTAGATTTTAGCTGCTATACCTTATATCTTAAGAGAATCATATGTGCATTTGGGTCGAATACAATTGAGTATTTGGGTCACATTAAGGAGGAGTTAGATTAGAGCCAAGGCAGTGAAAGAATGGCTATGCCTTAGAATATCAAGCAATTAAGAGCATTTTTGGGATTATCTAGGTATTACTACAAATTTATTAAGGGGTATGCTATGATTATAGCACCTTTAACAAATATGCTTCAACAAGACAAATTTGTGTAGACCGAAGAGGCCATACAAGCATTTTAGAGACTTAAGCATACTTTGATATTTGCCCTTATACTTGCTTTGCCTAATTTTACAAAGCAGTTTATAGAGGAGACTAATGCATTTAGGACTAGAGTGGGAGCTATGCTATTGCAAGATGGTCATCCTATATCATACCTTAGCAAGAAACTCCTTAAACATATGGTAAAAGCCTCTAACTTTGTTAGGGAATTATATGCAATAGTAGAAGTAGTGAAAAAGTGAAAAATTAGATCATAGAAGCATTAGGGAATTACTTACTCAAGTTATGTCTACACTTGAGAAACATAAATATTTGTTCAAACTGTTGAGGTATGACTATACTATCATATATAAGTCAAGTCAAGAAAACGTCACTATAGATTCACTGTTTAGATAGAATGATGCCTCTATTATGGCATTAACTATGCCGTGCTTTAATATTGTAAAGCAGTTGAAAGTTGAATATATTTGAAGTCCTGCCTTTCAAAAGGTGATTTAGGACTTATCTAAGGAGAAAGACTTGAAATGGCTAGTGCAATGGCATAATGATTTATTATATTACAACCATAGCTTATTTTTGGTGCCCACATCTTAGTTGATCCCTTAATTACTTATTGAATATCATTTTTCAGAGTGTTGAAGACTTACAAAAGATTAAGTGCAAATTTCTACTAGGAAGGAATGAAACATAATGTAGAAGTTTTTGTAAAGGGGTGTTCAGTTTTCCAACAAATGAAATGTCCTACCAAGCATCATGCTAGGCTTTTACATCCTTTACCTATTCCAGACTAGGTTTAGGATGATATATCTATGGATTTTATTACACATTTTCCAAAATCTCATGCTACATTGTCATTTTGGTGATAGTTGATAGATTGTCTAAATATTGTCATTTAGGATCTTTGGAGACTCATTTTACAACAACCAAATTTGCTCACTTGTTTCTGAACGTGGTAGTTAAACATCATGGTTTGCTACATTCAATTGTTTCATACAAAGATACCATCTTCCTTGGTAGGTTTTGGTGAGAACTATTCACTTTGAGTGGCATTAAATTATCTATGAGTAGTGCATATCACCCTTAAAGTGATGGTTAGACTAAGGTGTTGAATAAGGTGATTCAATAATATCTGCAGAGACTTATGATAGATAGACAAGAGAAGTAGGTTAAGTATTTGATGAGGGCAAAGCTAGCTTACAACACATCATACTACCAATGTATTAGGTTTACCCAATTTGAAGTTGTGTATGAAAGGAAACCACCCACTTTGGTGTAATACATTAGGGGTGCCTCAACCGTAGATGTTATGGACAATGATTTATCTACTAGATAAGAGGTGTTGGATGCACTTAAGCAAAATTCAAAAAAGGCCTAGAAGACTATGAAATACTATACTGACAAATCAAGATCGAATGTCTAGTTTAAGGTAGGTGACATGGTATTTGTCTAGCTACAACCTTATAAATAGTTATCATTGACTCAACAAGGACATCATAAGCTGTCTAAGAGGTATTACAAGCCTTTGCCTATTGCTAGACGAGTAGGAGACCATGCATATGAGCTTGAGCTATAACCATACGCATGCATTCACAGTGTCTTTCATGTCTCACTACTCAAGTTGGCTTACAAATCTCACACCCCTTCTTTAGACTTACCACTAAATGCTTTATACAGTCATCTACTTATTAGACCTATGACTATTTAGGCTATATGGCAGATTCTCAAACAAGGTCACATGGTGCCTCAAGTGTTAGTACAATAGTAGGGTCTAGCACCAGAAGATGCCTCTTGGGAGGATTTTGACACGTTTAAGGAGCTTAGATTATAACCTTGTAAACAGAGTCATTTTTCAAGACTAGGGGAAAGATGTTATGATTAGATGTCAAAGGATTACTAAGAAACCTATCAAATTTAGATATTTCCTATTAGATCAATAAGGAAGCATAATTTGTATATACAAGATGATAATGGATGTAATGAACTAGATTGTAATCATCAATTAGTGGATGTAACAAATCGTAACAACAATAACCACAAATATAAATAGATCTTAATAGATCTACTAACTACAATAATAGATTTATAAGAAAAGTATAGAAAGGAAAGTGACAATCTATACAGCACCTCACTCTTAAAGTCTTGGTCCCCTCAAAGTGATCATCCACATATCCTACAAACAAGTTAGCATCTGTTCGTTATCATATTAGAAAAGTAAATACGTGAGAAGAGAGAAAAATAGGGTTTTACAAACTTATCTCAAAAGAGTTTAATGGAAGAGAGAGAAGAAATATCTTTTAGTGAAATACTAATTAGGGTACCTAGGGAGAGTATAATGCGCATGGGCTGGGTTTGATAGTAACGGCCCAACAAAATTTGAAGGGCCTCTTAGGTTACTCTACTTTAGCTTGCAGGTGATCTTGCTACACACATAGATTTTTTAGGTTGGTATTTCATATAAGAATGGGTATAAATGCAAATCAAATAATTTTTTTTATTTTTTTTTCTCTCCATTTTCTTTTAATCTAAAGAGGAATAAAATTTAGTGTAACTATGCAAAATTTTTTCTCCTAAATCCTTTCCTTCCATTTTCTTTCTACTTCTAAATAAAGGAAAATATATTGAGAATTCCATTATTTTTAAAAATGAAATATAGTAAAAAAAAGAAAAAAAAGAGAAGAAAGAAAGTGGGTGAAAAAAATTTATTTGGATAACAAAGAAAGGAGAAGTAAAGTTAAGTGTTTAAAGTTCTAAGTTCAAATCTCAAGTCTACCATTTTATTAGTAATATACAATAAATAATAATTACATTGTCAATATTAAAAAATTTTGATCTTATTGCATAACTATTGATAAATAATATCTATTATATGACTTAATTTAGTAAATTTTTTTTACAATTAATGTTATTAAAATGAATGTAGATTATTAAATAATTCATTAACTAATAACTTATAATCATACAAAGTTATCGTGAAAAGAAATATAACAATACTTATATCTATGTTGATGTACTCTTTTTACTTCACTTGTAATTTCCTACTCATATATTATTTCTAATCTACTTTTGTTAAATACAATTTCTACGAAAATTTTATATACTAATATAATTTTTTTATAAATTAGTAGTAAAATTTTATTTAATATATATGCATAAAAAAGGTAAGAATTTTATTTTTAACCTTTAAAAAAAAACTGATCATCCTTAATCATTTTGTAAAAGAATTTCTCTATCCTATTAAGTTTGTTGCAAGTGAAATTATTAACAAGATCTTTTTACACATATAATATGCAATATGATTGTAAAAATAAGTATATATTTTTTTACGTATGATTTTAATAGTGACTTAATTAAGGTAAGTCTATCCTTCCTAGTTGTATGATCTTGGTTCCATCCCTACTAACAATTTTATCCATTTCCCTTCTCGTTCTCTCCAAACCATTTTTGTGAACCCAATGAAAAATACTCTTTTCATGACCACTTTATCCATCATCCATCCTAATCTAAATAAGCAAGATTAACCTCTTTCTTCAAAATTTTTCTTTCCTATATTGCAAACACAAAGAGAGAAGTAGACTCAATTAAGAGGAAGGTAACATAAAGGGAGGAGTGTTTGAATTGTTACTCTATTTTCCTATGGATATTTTTAAAACTTTTTTCAATTTAGTCACTTTATTTCCAAAAGTGAGATAAATAAATGACTCACTTGAAACAACAATTAAATATTAATTATAAAAATAATAAAATAATGATAACTAACAAAAATAAACTAAAATGTAGCAAAAAAAAAAAAAAAACTAATGTGTCTTAAAAAATTATTCGTGCATGACTTTAGAATAATATTGAACTATTGAAAGCTTTGTGATGCCAAAAGAACTATAATATTTACTACTACTGCTACTACTACTGCAACTTCTGCTACTATTATAACTATTCCTATTATGTTGCCACCACTTGTTGTGATTTATCATTCATATTACAGAATATGTATCAAAATTAGGTGGTATTATTATTATTATTATTGAAAACAGATTTTAAAAAATATGTATAAAGCTCTAATAAGCCCTTAGCAAATTTCTCAAGTTTAATAAAATGACTTTTGTGAGCTTTATTTTGTCAAAAAACAATATGAATAACACTAAAGGAAATTCTATAGGTCAATAAGGGCACGAAGAATACTCAATCATCTAAAATATTACATTTAAATTATTATAGAATAACAAGATCTTTGCATAGCTTATACAACAAACCATCCATTTTACAATAATATAAAAAGAATAACAAACAATAGAGAGGGGGATCATTCTTTACACTAAAAAGCTTTGGCTTAGGAGTTTTCTGGAGCTCGAAATCTAAAGTGTTCCTTTCTTTTTCTTTTCATAGTTATACCTTGTAAACATGAACAAATAAGAAGGTTAGATGATTAATAATATAGAAATATCACGTAAACACTAAACATGAATTTGTGAGTTGTGAGATCAAATGAATAGATAAGATTGCCCCTCATTTTTAAGCACATTCTTGAAACTCAATAATGTTGTGTCCACAATCACAATGAAAATTGCAATACTTAATGAGTTCTTCCTAGAAGGGTTGCCCCTCATGTTTTCTAGCCACACAAGGAAACCCTAATTTTGAACCTCCATCAATTTGCTGGACATAGGTAGGTTAAAGAGTTATTTTTGGAATTTTTCTAAAAATATGAAAACATGGAAAGGATGTGAAAATGTATAAAAATGAATTTTTTAATTATTTTTTATTACGAAATTTCCCTCAAAAAGGAAAAGAGCACAAAAATATTTTATGAATTTTACAGTTACCCTAGAAGTGTCTATGTATTTAATAATTGGAATCAAACTGACTGTAGTTCTTATTTTTTTAGAAAAAAACTTTAGTGGGTTGACAAATTTTATTTATTAAAAAAAGGCTAGGTTTGTACTTTTTAACAAATTTATTTTTATTAAAAAAATTTAAAACCTACTTCTTATTCTCAATTAAAAAAAAAACCCTAAAGATCTAATTTTCAAAAAGACTACAAGTTGGTATTTTTTATTTTAGGAAAAACTGACTATGTGACAAAAATTTTTTAAAAAATCCTAAGACACACAAATAAAAATTTTCCATGAAAGATGCAAATCTTAAATGAAAAATGCAAGTTTTATGAAAATATGCTAATATGCAATTATAGTGGAAAATATGCAATTTTATGAAGAAGAAAAAATGTAATTATTATTGATAATAAACCTAACCATGGAAAAAATACATAACTATGGAAAGTATGCCTAACTATAGAAAAGATACTTAACTATAGAAAATATACCTAAATCATAGAAAAATGTCTAACTATGGAAAATATATCCAACCATGAAAAGATGTCTAAAAATGTCTAATCATAGAGACAAAGCCTATTAAAGTTTTTTCTTATTTTATGAAAAACTAACTAAGTAATAAAATAATTCTTTTTCTAAAAAAACCCCTAAATGTCTAATTTATTAAAAACAAAATTGCAAATTTAACTAAAATATGCAATCCTATCTAAATCTTCTAAGACAAGCAATATAGATATGAATCTTGAGAAAAAATATTCCGTAATTGTTGTAAATAGATGTAATTATTATTTAAAAATGAAATCTGCTAAAAAAACACAATTTTTATAATGCAAAATAATCATGCTAAAAATACAATTTATTTAAAATATGTAGTTTTCTAAAAAAAAGTCATGCAAAAGATGCAACTTATCTAGAAATATGCAATTTTTTCTAAAAATGAAATTTTTAGAGAAAAGGACATGCAAATATCGAATTTTATGTAGAAAAGTGTAAATCTTAATAAAATGTGTGATTTTTCCTAAAAAACATGCAAGTCTTAATTCTAAATATGCAATTTCCCTACAAATGCTCAAAATGTGATTTAATGATAAAGATGTAAAAATACTATTTTTATACTGAATATATAAAAATGACCAACTGATTAAGATCAACACAAAACCTACAAAAAGACTCAAATTATTAATACTCTATATAAAATTATATCATGCAATTTAATAGAAAGACTAATATAACACATAAAAAAAATAAACAAACAATTAAATAGATGACCGACAATTGCAAAAATCTAGAACTAAAAATAAGACCTACACAAAGAAAATACACAAAGTTAGTGCATGTCTTTAATAGTTTTTATTTATTTATTTTTCAAATAAAACAATTAAAACAAAACAAAGTGGCAAAATGAATTAAAAAAAGAGAGAGAGAGAGAGAAAGAAAAACCTTACAGATCAGACATGGGTCTAAAAGTGTTCGCAAATCAATTTTCAATCAGGGTTTAGGAGCCCCAAACAGGTCGTGTCGGATATCTCCATAGATACTGATCGCATGGGGAAGAAAAGATGAGGTCTAGAAGGAGTCCTAGGGGCGGCTTCAACTACTTTTTCAAGCGGGTATTGACACTTTCATATCAATCTCATTAGTGAAAATGAGATTGATGCCGGTGCCATTGCCCGGGTAGTGCTTTGGTGGTTATTAATAGGCGGTAAGTAGCGATGATTTAGAGTGTGGCGATGATAGTAATGTGAAGGTGTATTTAGGGGGTTTTTAGTGTAAAGAAGACGATGGTGATGGTGATTTTGTGTTTAGAAGTGGTGATGATGGTGGTTCAAAAGCTGAGTCATCAAAGGTTGGGGTTTGCATGGTTATGGTCGTACCGAGGTCACAAAGATGGGAATGATGTTATCAACTGAAGTTGAAGATGGAGTGGGCAAGTTTGCTGTTAGTGCTCGGGATGAACGGATAGTAGATCAATGGCGGATGTGTTTGGTATTAGGAGGTAATCTATGGTAGGTAGTCGTCGTTGTACATGGGTTGTTGTTGCATACTGCTGCTATGTGCGCATGTGTGTCATGTAGTCTACCATTGGGTACAGTTCATGGTTTGTGTTCATATCTTTGGGGTTTGCATTGTAAGAGAAGGTAGTTGATGGGGGCTTAGGTTGTGAGAGAGGGATTAGGCCATGGGCGTGTTTGGGAGTAGGTAAGAGAAGGAGGGTTGTTGATGGAGTTTGGTTGAGGATGTTGGCCGGTTGTTTGAAGCACGAATTGCATAAGGATGTTGAACAAAGAGGGTGTTAACTGTGTTAAAGGTGAATGAGGGAATGAGGGAGGATGGCTGATGGCTATTGTTCTAAAAAATTGACTTGTTAACTCAAATCTTAGTTAAATGTAGGATTAACCCAAATCGATCGTGGAAGAGATTTATTCTCAAAATTTATTTTGTCAAACCCTCATTTAAACAAGATTTAAGCAAATCCTTACAAATTCAAATATTTTATTAATGATTCAATAAGATTTAATCCAAATCCATAATAAAAAATGAAGATTTAGGTAGAGATTTGTTAATATCATATATCTTTCCATGGCTGAACTCGGATACAACTAGTTTTAGGGAAGAGAATGAAGCCATCACATGCATGGCACGTGACTTAGGTTTGGAAAAATCTACCCTCAGTTTAGCTCGATCCCCTCATCCCCCAACGACTTTTTTCTCATGCAATGTGCACACAAAATAAACTTAAAGCCTTTGTTATTAGGCTCAGCATAAATTTTAACTTTCAAACCCAAGTCTAATTCATTCTGAAATGTTCCTAACCTTTCTATATAGTCTAAAATATGCATGCTAAATATTTCAACACCATTTTTTTAATATAATAAATTTGAGCCTTAATTTTAGTTAGTCTAGTTAAAATATTTTTTTTTAAATTGGAAAAAAAATCCATTTATGAACTCAAATCCTTTGTTGGACTATTTTAAAAAATATTTTTCTAATGAAACCCAAAAGACTCTAAATTTACTAAATCATACGTATATTTTCAATTATTACCCAATCTAGTCCTAAAAGACTAACTGGCTCAACTTCAACACTTTTGACACTTTTTTTCAATTTTTCAATTTTTTAATATTTTGTATTTTTCGATTTTTTTGGGTTTTTTCCTTTTTTTTTCTATATTTTCAATTTTTTTATTTTTTTTTTATAAACTTAGCTCAAAAGTAAAAAGCAACTAAAATTAAAATAAAATATAACAAAAATAAAGTGTCTACAGTAATGCTTCTACCTTTTCCTTTCTCTTCTTTTCAAGTCTCTTCTCTATTAAGTATGAAAAGATATGAAAAGTTATATCTAAGACCTTCACAAATCCTTATATAATATATTAGGAAAAAAAAAAATTTCGTCACTAAACACGACTTAGGATATAATAGTGTACCTTAGTAGTATAACTCACTCACTTTGGGTGCTAAAATTATCCTCGGTGGAATATGACCGAAGGATACAAGTTGTATAACTTTCTAACTATCAACCCTTTTTTCCTTTGATAATAAGCTTTCTAGTTTGACACGTTTGTGTCTATTGGTTATATCATATTTCAAAACTTTATAATTTATTCATTTAAATTCTAAATTGAGTAAAACTTTATTCTTTTTCTTGGTTTTCAATTTGAGAGCATGTTCATACCTTAAAATCAAAATTTTACTCATTAAGTATCGATTTCTTTGAAAATAATAAAGAATATAAAAAAAATACTATAAAATTACTATATAAAGTGTATTTAAAATAACAGTTACCAGGCAAGAACAGTTGTTTTAGACAAGAGTAAGTAAAAGAAGGAAAAGGGAAAGAAGAGGAATGAAAAACACCATATTTCTTTTTTAATGTTCCAACAAGTGCCTCTTAAGCAAATAATGACCCAAGTACACCAAATCCTTAAAACATATTTCCAAAATGCCACTGCTTTTAAAATTATTTTATTTTCTTATTTCCTTTTAGAATAACCGGTTATCACTTCTAAGATGTTGTGTTAGCCCAAATGCAATGTTTTGTAGAGTTTTGTGAAGGACAAACTTGGGAATTTACTAAGTGATGGTTTTGGATTTAAGTTGTGGTATGTTGACAAGTTTTTTGTAAAATCAACAAATTATTGAAGTAAGAAGAAGAGCATAAGTTGAATCAATTTTATCATAGTTTAGAATTAAGTAGCAACAAGCCTAATTTTGATAAAGTATCTATTTCTGGGTAAGGATTTTCACGTAGTATCTTTCCCTCCTATTTCAATGGAACAAGTTGTAATTTAAGGATTTAAGAGTTTTTGTAAAGGTTTTGACGGCATAATGATTCAGAGATAAGCCAACAATGATTTTGGAAAAAAATTATGGAACTCTCTTTGATAATCTTATAGAATAGGTGCAAAAATTCGTAAAGTGAATAGTTGTTTAATTTACTCATATGGTACCGAACATCTCTCTGTTCCTTTTTTTACAAACATGATTTATAGTTCGATTCCACGTTTATATATTTCTTTGTCACGTAATGTATTTTTGTTTAATGTGCTGCTTCCTCGTTGGTATAAATGACATGGACTCACTCCTTATCTCACGATGCTCCTCTCTCCTTTTTTATTTTATGAAAATTTTTAATTATACTAAAATACGACGTGAATTAATAAGTGATATACAAACATTAATAAAATTTTGATATATATATTTAAATTCTCTTTATTTACTTTTTCTTAATTTACAAAATCAATTTCTTGATTTTTTAAATATTTTATGATGTCACCATAATATCATCATCTCTTTTTTAATCTTAATTGATTACACATGACAACATTTTAAAAGCATAAATAGAGAGAAACTGAAGAAAATTAAATGTAGATGATCCAATATGTATAATTGGTTTTTTCTTTTTCCAAAAAATACATTCATGTATTATCAGATATTTAAATACAATTAATATTTATATGCTATTTATCAATACATGTAACTTATTAATACCATTAAATCTTTTTTCTTTCATTGATTGATATAAAATTTAAACAACCTTCTTAAACAAGCTAATTTAGATTAATTATTTAAAAAAAAACCCGAGGAATACAAGTAGTCACCTTTTTCGAAAGTCTCATTGTCATCTTCGCTCATTAATGGCATCTACAAACGAAGTTAAATTTTTGTTTACGATTTAAACAAACAAGGTATATTTCATTTTGGTTCCAAAATAGAGTCGAAATTCTGACAAACCTGATAAGGTAGGTAATAGGATTTGGATTCTCTAAAATACTTCAGAGTTACAAAAGTTACAGATTCTTGGTTGAGGGCCTAATATTATATCACATATGATACTAATGAAAACTGAATTTCACCTAGTTATACAGCAATCTTAACGGCTTCCAACAGAACAGCTTTCATGTGGTTCACCAGATCCTGCATTTGCTTCCTTGAATGCAGAGGAGACGGATAGAGACAAGCACAATCAAGGGCTCCATCGCGTATGGTGTCAAACAAAGCTATTGAGGGTCCAACGCCGTGAATGGAAGCGCAGACCAAGTAGTCCTCAAACCCTATGTCCCTTCGAGATTCACTCGTACTATCAAACATGGTGTCTTCGAATACCGTCATTAAGGCTGTTCTAAGAGAGGATGATGAGGTTAGTCCAGGGTTATCTATGGCCTTGGACATAAGGAAATTGAGGTCAGGCATGTCTAAGAAATGCTTGTTGTCCTTCTTTGAAGACTCGAAGGAGTTGAATGTCTTTGTCGCCAAGTCCCATATATCTTCCACCCCTTTCATGACATGCGTGTTCAAGATTGCAGATTGATAGAACCCTAAGGAAACAGAGTAAGTAAGTTCATCATATACTCATAAATTCCTGGCCCAAAATGAAACGCGTTTATTAGGAGAAGCAACTAGGAAAGGAAATTAAGGATGTGAGGATGTTTACCAAGATGGCAATGGGCGAGTGGAGGGTCAAGAAGCGGACGACAGTCAATGAAAGTTGCTATTCCGTACTTTGTGCTCTGAATATCAGTCCATCTCTTGCCGTTAGGGTTGGAGGCATTGTAGGCTGCAATCATCCCTGCGGCTGCCAACACCCCACATAACTTGATTCCTCGTAACTTGCAACCCTGCCAAGGGCATCTTGTGTTTAGGATTTCCATCGTATATTGACGTAGTGAAATTGGGAATTTTTTTGCATTAAGGTCACGAAAGTCATCGATACATACATTTGGTACAACGTGCAGATTTTGATTTAAATTATCGTTACTAAAATCTTTTTATTGTATCAGAATTTTTACGTATTCTTATAACAGGAGCATGTACCAGAATCTACATGTTATATCAAAATATGTATGTATATACACGGTTTCATGCAACGACTTATCACAAGAAATTCCCAGTGAAATTGGCAGAACTGTTGATATTACAAAATGAACGGACACATCCAGTGGTTAACTAACTTACTGAAATAAGGTTCCAGGTATCGGTTGTGTTCAGTTGCAGCTTCACCACCTCAGAACACCTTGGAGACTTTGTGTCCTTAAACTTCAGATTAGTCAATCTAAAAGAGTTCATGGCGTAGCTCATCATATCCATTCCTCTTGCCCACATTGTCTTGTTATTCTTTTTCATTGGTAGCAAGTCCTCAATGGCCAAACCAATCTCCTCTGAACCCATTTTGCTACTCTCCAATACTCCTCCCTCTTCTTCACTTAGCAAGTCCTGCAGTTCGCTCAACAAGGAAACCGCAGTCCTTCGGTCACACACCGAGATGTGAAGGCGGAGCACCAGTACCCATGTTTTCATGTTTGGTAATGAATAAACGGAAGCGAAGACTAGATCCATAGGAATAGATGGGTTGGGGTTAGACCATGCATTCTTGTTCAACTCATGTTCAAGGATCGTATGAAATGGAGGAAGAGAATCGTTCCAGTTCCGAGAGAACAGATTCTGGAGTGTGTTGCATGATGAGAGGTCATATGACTTGATTTGGATGGTAGGAGTTGATGATGAGAAGGAGGTTACGAAAGTGAATGTGTTGGATGATGAGTTGAAGTGGAGTTTGGTGCGGAGAATAGGATGGGAATTTTGCAGTTTGTTGAGGGCATTTTGGAGACGTGAAATGTCCAAGGGCTCGGATAGTAGGAGAGACAAGACGACAATGCCGGTACCGCCCTGGATGGCGCGGCACCAGCTGTGCTCGGTGCTGCCAACCGCTCGGCTTTTTAGCTCAGCCATGTTGCTGTAGAGAAGCTGGATTAGTATTAAATTAAAAGTAATTTTAAGCTCCTTTTAGTTGGATTACTATAAAGAGCTTAAGCTTCGTCGACTGTCCTGAGTCTTAAATCAAAAACGTATATATAGACAGAAAATTTCTTACCTCAGAATAGCTTCAAATTTGTGAAGGATGGTGGGAAGCTTGTATCATTGAATGCATGCATGAACCTAAACCCTAATTCAGGCTCTTTAGTTAATAAGTTCTCGTCTACTTTCTCCCAACTGCCCACTTACTTGCTCGTATTGATTAGTCCCATTCACCTCTGTACTCCATGCCATGTTTTTGGCATCATCAATTTTAATCTTTTGATACGGGGTTAAACATTTTTTTAATCACGTTCGGTGTTATGAAAAATGGTATGGAATAAGAAGGAATTATATATGCAGTTGATCATTTTAAGAAATTGAATTTGAAGAATCTTGATACATGAAATCATCCGCAGGAGACTAATATATTCCTCATCGTAGTAACCAAAACATTCTTTTTTTCTTTTTTTAATCCCCAAAGAGATTGGACGTTGATATATTTGACTTTTTAAAAAATAAAAAAAGTCTTGCAAATATTTGGTTCTAGCAAGTAGTGCTAGACTCGATAGAAGTTGATGAAGGATCGAATATGGGAGACTTGAACCGAGATCAATGGTCGTCACCATCATCTTTGGCTTCGTGTTCTGACATTGGAGCCACATCGACTCATCTCATTGATGAATTTGCAGTTCACGTTGGTGACATTTGGAAGTAACTCAGCTCCTCTGCAATGCATACGCGCGCTGTGTTATGTCTGGGGTTGATGTAGGAATCCGAATATATTAAGATAGAAGTCTAATCTTCGAACACTTTTTTATATATTAGTTTAGACTATTAAAACTCGTAAGGTTAACCGTGCTTGAGGAAGAGTAAAGGATAATCGATGAAAAGTAGTCATACAAAGAATAAAATCATATGACGATACTATATTAAAACAAATAATACTTTGATAAGAGTTAAGAGATCGCTGTAAGAAAATAAATCTTTATAATATAGTTTATTTTATTGAGTAGCCTATATGAAAAGATATCTACTAAAAAAACATGTTTAACACATGACAAATTGCAAATATGTTGTTTAAGCTATTGATAAGGGGGATTAGAGCTCTTAAAGTGTAAGTTTACCTCATGAAAAACTTGTACTTTTTAGATGGTGAAGTTACACTTTGAAAGTTAAGAGTTTATGACACTGGCCAAATAATTTAAACGATATAATTGCAATATCTCTTAACATTTTTAATGCAATTAACATAATAATGCAATCAAAATGGTCACATACGTGCTGCGTGAGTAGTGCGCTACACATAACTTCAAAGAAGTGAAGCAAGACCATCACCTAAAGGAATGACTAAGTGAGAATAAGATAGGGAGGAGGAATAAGTAATCTCATTGTCTCAAATGTACAAGTGACAAACAAGCCAACCTTAGGGGACCTTGGGCATTCACCTTGTAGCTTAAGCGAATGAAATCAATTATTTGCCTAAATGCTATTTTATCTTAGAAAGTAGAGTTTTCACAGTAGAACACTATTTTTTTTCAATCTCTCTAAGAGTTCTCAATGATTAGGAAATACTGAGTATTTATAGGCTCTTAGGCCATAATGGTATCCGTCGGATCATTTGGATGATCAACGGATAAGATAGAGCTTGCTTGATTCATGGTTATCCAAAATAAGTTACCTAATAGGCCCAAAGCCAGTAGCCTTACTTAAGTGCATGAGCTTACCTAAAAAAGGTTGGAAGAAGACAGACCAGTCTAACGATCCATATTTCAAGCCTACTAAGCCAAATCTCCCTGAATCATCTCAATATAAACTGGACTCCTAGGTGACAAGACCTAAGGAGTCCAAGGAGTCAAGTCTAAATAAATAATGGGCTTATCCTAATAATTAATTTGATAATTTTTAGCCCTTTATATTTTGTCTCTTGACAAAAAGTCCCTTGGACACATTCAAGAGGGTTTGGGGCATTTCTAGAACTTGTTTCTTCAACTGTTATGTAGATACACTAAATATTGACTTTGCTTGCTTAATCACTTCCAATATGTATAGAATTTATGCATCTCTTGGATCACTAGCAAGCTGAGCATAATATGTTAGTATTTATTTTGCTACCATAGGACACATACTTCGATATGCCTTTGTATAACACTATTGACTTAATTCTCCCATGAGATTGATTCACTAAATAATGTGTATATCTCGTTCATATTAGTAAACGAGGTAGTGCTGTCGTGAAGTAGAGCAAAGCTCCAGAGTGTTGCAAAACGAAACGACAGCATCTATCCTCTTGTACAGATTGCAAGAGTTACATTACCCTACACAAAAAATGACATGGGGGTACGAAGGCAACGCCCCCGCGGTATGGTACGATATTTTTGTATTTTTTGGTAAAACATCCATATTTCTATATATCCATGCCCAAATTAAAAGAAAACAGTGCAGCAAAAGAAAACACCATCTAATATTTTTTACTTGCCCGTAAAATACATGAAATCTCCTTTAAATATTTTCCATAATAACGAATAATATTCTTATAATATCTTATCTCCAAAACCAAATATCAACAAAACCATTTAAATTTGTCAAATCCCACTTAAATCTCCAAAACTTATCCTCGCAATTCTAATCACATTGGCGGCAACATATATTTATACATGTTCACAGCCACTCATTGAATCTTGATACTAACAAAGTAAGACATTACTTATTCTAACTTACCTACTACTACGTTTTGATAGATTGGTGGAAACTATAAAAAAAAAAAAATCAACAACAGATAATCAGAGACAAAAAATAAGGTGCAATATTTCTTTTCTTCTATTTTGCTTTGACTTTTCTTTTTTTTTTTTAACTACTTATTTTAACCCATACCTTATAGCTTTCATGATTTTTTTCACAAGAGTGTAGTATGCACATCATCAACGAAGATAATCTCGACAATTATCAATCATCATAAAGGTATTTTCTTTTTGTTTTTTTTTTACGATTATTTTTTTTTTAAATGATAGATTCTTTACCATGGTATACCCTTTATACGAGAATTGTCAATTTCTTTTAGAAAGCAAACTTCATTCCTGTGATATTTCAAAACCATATGACCCATATATGTTTTCCATAATTTCTTCAATTAAAAGGTGTTATCTTTCCTTATATTCCATAAATTAAAAGATACTATTTGGATTGATATATATAACTCTCCTTGCTCAATTAGATTCCTTTTATATTCATACTCTAGAACATGATTGAATACTTCTTACCCTTGTAACGAATATCTCCATGTGAAATATTTCATCCCTTATGTATTATCAAATTGTCATCCCCCTTTTTCCTTATATATATATATATATATTATGAAACATCGAATTTGACATAGGATAAAGACACTTCGACGAATCACCCATGATTGACCTATTGCATGAATTCTATTTGATTTGCTATGTAACATTCCTTTATCAACCCTCTTTATTTTATTTTATTTATTTATTTATTTTTTAATTAGTATCCACTTTTCTCTCCCATCAAGCCATATATTACAGTATAATAATAAATTGAATGGATCACTATTCACAAATATAAATACTAACTTAAGAAACAATAGAACTTTATCCTCGAGAAGCATACAACTAAAAGATAGTAAAATGAGTAAAAATACAAGGATTCCATTATAAGAGTTGATTGTCACTGGATTTTGTGCAATCATTAAGAGGATAAGAAAAGATGGGAAAGTGTAAACTTTTTATTTTTTTAACTTTCACTTGGATGTGGGCATGCTTTTTAATAACTTTCAAAGTGTCCTGGTTTTAATAAATTAGTAAATGGTCCGTAAAATTATGAATGACGAAAGGAAAAAAAAAATCAATAATACTAATACGTCATATAAATTGATAAGTAACATATAAATATCTAAAAAAAAATGTACCTTTTATTTTATTTTATTATTATTTTAATATATATTTAAATAGCTCCAATGAGGCTAAATAATGAGCCTTCCTTTATTGTCAAAGACACTTGTTAAGTATTGATCTCTTAACTTGGAGAATATATTAATTTTGTGTTCTCATAGAAAAAGAGATGAAGACCAATTCAAGTCAAAGCATAGAAGTAGTGAAGATGAAGGACTCACTAGTGTATCAAGATAAATGTCCACCACCCATCCCGTGTCCTTGAGATAAGTGGTTAGACAAGATTATCTCTAAAGATACGTTTTAGGACAAAGCCAAGCACCAAGAAGCCTGTGCAATACCTCACACTGATGGTATTCTCCGGTTTATTGAACGCCAGCCTCGTGTTGATTCTAGAGACACTATCAGGGGAGATTCAGTGTTATACTTTAGAAACAAAAGAAGAGAGCTACCTCATTCCAACACCCAATTCTCATTCTTGAAGGAGCTACCCTCTAGATGAGATGATTAGGTAGCATATATTGCAAAGAAATCGAAATACATAACTTTATTGAAGAAGGCTAAAGTCCTCCATGCTATTGCCACTTTTACTCGGTTGTGGTTCCCGCAAACGAGTGAAATGGAAGTATGGTAGGCAATCATCTCGCATTGGAGTATTTAGACCCACACGTTTATCACTTCGTAGGTGGAGATAACTCTAACATTAGAAGACGTAACTGTACTGTTAAATCTGCGCAGCTTCAGATAAGCGAATCTTACTGCCACAACATTCTCTCATAAAGAGTACAATTTGCAAACATCACTAATGGGTGCTTTGCAAGCTACCTGCACTAAGAAGAAGAAACCATGAAGCATGGTTCACTTACTTTTTTGAGGAACGAAGGAAGGATAGTCCTTAGGTTCTAAGCTTAGGTTGCGGGAAAGAGTCAGCATCACGAACTGAAGATAGCCTAGTCGTGGCAGACGCCGTATATTGTACAAAAAACCCCTGATTAGTTACCTTTCCAATCATGAACTCTTCACACAATATACAAGGCTCTACAACCATTAGTTTCCCAAAAACATATAGATCCACATAATATCATTAAATAAACATATTTATATAAAATTTAAACTACAAAGTTTACAATACACAGTAATTTAGTATATCTAAGTCTATATTACTGGTAAAACAAAAGTATATAAGTAAGAGTCTACATAATTTATACTCTCTCAATATACAAAATGGCTCACTTTTGCCCAAGTTCCCAAGCTAACCCGTAGCATCTCCCAACCAGCCTCTACAAATAAGTTATCCTACAGCAAAAGTCTAAGAGGGTGTAAGCCTAAGCTTAATGAGCAAAACCCTTAACCACACTACATGTAAGTTATAAATACATTATATTCACGCATATAAATGAATGATTAAATAGTATGCCAAACAATATGTATAGTTAACTAGTTCATATACGTAACTCAAATTTAACACCCTCTGAAGTCAGGGTTGGAGTATACACGGCATCAATCAGATTCAGATATTATACTAGAACTTACTTTACTATGGAACTCTACGTTCCGTACTTAAATCAAATAAGTCTTTTATTTTCATAAAAACCAAGTTCTAATATAATCATGAGTGAGCCCCCGCAGTCCACACTCACCCCTAAATGGAGGCCTCTAGACTCGATCCTTAGCCAGGCAGTTGGCGCCTTCAATGCTTAGTATTCCTGTAGGCCAAGGTAAGGTCATTTTGTATGAGTGCACCGTACAGAACTAATAAATTAATAATAACAACCCCCGATTGCCTCTCTTTACCTCCGTGTGATGTGACAGTCGAAATAGTTTCTATGCAATGCATATACCAATTTTCTTTTTATAAGTCAAGTATAATTAAGTTCAAATTATACTGTGACCATCCAATAGTATACACAATTATTTTCTATACTACCATGCAACAAACAAAGCATTAACTATACTTAAGGTAAATTCACAACTCAGCACATAATAACATACACAAGTATTTTTCTACCCCACACAACAGTCAATTAACAATAACATTTAGGTCCACTATCTACAATCACATATAAAGCATGGACTCATAAGGTAAATATTCACTCGGCCATGACGACTCGCTCTAGTCATAGTAATCAATCGAGAGATCCTTGCCCACCTTGGGATCACTTGATCATTACGATATAATAACGCTAGTAAGTAATTGAATTAACTAGTAATTCTAAATATTTATTTATCTAATTGTACTTAGATTACTATCAACTTTTATCCAGATAGACTTTATTACTAATTGTATGTAACTTTTCATTCTATTTCCGATATTTATGAATTTATAGTCATTTTTTATCGTTTTCGGATGCACGTTTACACGGTGATGTCCGTTTTGGACAATAAGACCCGTATTTTACGATATGGATTAAATTTATAGAAATTTTAACTATTGAAGCTTAATTATTCTTATTGCTTATATTTATATCCTATGTTTGTACTTAATGATTTAGTTAATCCTTAAATTCTTATATTTAGAGAATTTTACCGTGCTATTACTAATTCATGTACTTAATTAAGTTTAATCCAATTTAAGAAGTGCATTAGGGTTTATTAATTTATGTTCCTAATTCTTATGCACTCTTCTTATTTCTTATTTTATAAACCTATGCTTATATCATCACTTACATCGCTTATGTCATCTTTTAATTGCATCATTGCTTACCTCATCATTTAATTACATATGCCTTACCTCATCCTTATATCATACCTAAGTATCTCATATACACTTTACTTATACTAACTATATACTTATACTATTACTCTACTTATATGTATACTAGTATACTCATACATATATTTATACTTATATCGTATTTATACTTGTATATATACCCATTTACCTATACGATTATATACGTATTTTTATACAAATTTTGTATGCCAAATTTTTCTCTTAAGAAAGCTTCTCTAATTTCATTCTTTTTGTGTTTTAAGAGTGTATTTAGCATGGTATAGGTATGTATAATTAGTATTTGTCTTAGTTTAGGTTATGTACATAGTGAATACTTATGTACAAAGGTCTCCATACTTATATTTCTCTAGTATATCTTTATATATATATATACTTAAAGACATATACACATGCATCTCTTTCCTCTTCACCATGATTTCTATCCTTCTACACCTAAAGATAAAAACTTTATGCATCCTTAAACATGGATACAGATAATACTTAACTACTCATCTAATCTACCTCTTCACCTAACTAATAAGTAATATAAAGCAATACATAATAACATAATTATATACATTAATTTATTCTTGAAATATGGAGACAATGTTGGAAAATTTTGAAAGTAAAAGGGAAAGGGGATGGTCATGGCAATGGAATAGGGTAAGGGGTTGATTCTTTTTGTCTTATGTTGTGTTTGAAATGAAGAAGATGGTGGGGTCTAGAAGGAAAAGGAGTAGACGACAATAAAAGGGAAAAGAAGAGAGAAAAGTTAAAAGAAAAGAAAAGAAAAGAAATCATGAGATGGCTTAGATATTTTCTAGAGCATAAGTGTCTTTTGTTGACTTTTCTAAATGTTGACTTAATCAACCTTTTGACCTTGGTTAACATGTGTTGACTTGGTCAACTTTCCAAAAGCATATGCCATTTAGTATACATAATGTAGTAATTAAGGAAAATTAAGGAAATGAAAGGAAATGAGCCATTTGGTGAATCGATTAGTAAAAATAGATGGTAAGATCTTACTTTAGGTATTTATATCCTATATACATCATTTAGTAAGCTACTTAGTATAAAAAGTATAAAAAGTATCAATTAGGGTGTTACGGTTTACTACTTTTAACCTAAGCATCAACTATACCCCCAACTCTATGAAATACTATCCTAATTATATACTTAGAAAATAAATGTGATCTATGATACAATATCTTAGTTTCTAAATGATTACTTAAGGATTTTAAATATATATACATGTTTGAAAGTTATCTCTAATCTTTCACTAATAATTTGGTAAAATATGAAGGTTATACTATCAAATAAGGTTTTAAGGTATATTATGATAAATTAGTGCTCGTATGTCTTTAAGGTTTTAGTTTTAGGGTTTTTATCAATTTCAAACGAAATCTTTAGTATTTACATATATTTAGGATAAAAAAATTTTATACGCGATTGACTAGTTATTTTAAGATTTTCACTTTCATTAGCCTTATCAACTCCTAGATTGTCTAACATACTTAAGTCTATTTCAAAAGCTAGATTGAAAAATTTAGGGGTTTACAGTTAGTACCTTCATATCCTCTTTCTCTCTTTTTTTTTTTTATTTTTTTTTAATTCAAGTGTTATAGTCGTCTCTTCATCTCATACGTTCTCTTCCCATCCTTGCCGGTATGAATAGTATCATAATTAATTGCCCCCAGTCAACCTTAAAAATCTACTTCAAGAATTAGCATAAGCTAGCTAGTTCCTCCTGTAAGGAGCCACCTGCTACGAGCAAGCTTCAAGCAGAGCAACAAGCGTAGTAGGCCTTGAATGAAGCAGGTCCTAGTAGGCCTTAAGCATAACAAGACTCACATACAACAAGCCCTAATAGGGTTCACATGCTGCAGGCTTGTTCTACAACGAATCTTGGTGAAACTATAGGATCAACATCATTATGTCAATGTTTTGAGTTTAAAATCAAGAAGAAAGAGTTGCCTTTCTCTCATCTCTTGTTTTCCTTTCTTACAAAAGTACAATTTGGATGGATGCATAAGTGGATTATATCACCATAAAGCTATAACATATGGTTTTTTCTTGAAGAAAACTAAAATCCTTGCTACCATCACTACTTTCACTCAATTGCGGTTCCTACGTGAGTAAGATAAAAGCATGGTAGGCTAGGATCTACCAATACATTACTACTTGAACAATTCTTGCATAAGTGCTAGATGCCAAAGCATTACCTTAGGCTTAAGGCATAGAGGCCAAGATGCCAAAGCGTCGCCTGGACGTAAGGCATGGAAGCCAAGATGACAGGCATTGCCTAGGCTTCAACCATGAGAGTAGAGATGCCAGCGCATCACCTGGGCTTAAGGCATTTAAGCCAAGATGCCACCAAGATGCTAGGCATTGCCTAGGCTTCAACCATGAAAGCCGAGATGCCAACGCGTCACTTGGGCTTAAGGCATTCAAGCCAAGATGCCAAGGCATTGCCTAAGCTTAAAGCGTAGAAGTGAAGATGCTAAAGCATCGCCTCAACTTGAAGCGTGGAAGCTGAGATGCCAAGGTGTTGCCTAGGCTTGAAGCATGGGAACGAAGATGCCAAGGTGTTGCCTAGGCTTAAGGCATGGAAGCCAAGATGCTAAGGCATTGCTTAGGCTTCTCTTGGGCTTTAGGTGATGGGAATCAGCCTCCAACTATGTCTAAGCCGAAGCCGACCTGTCCGAAGCTGACGCCGACCCTCCAAAAGAAGATGCCGACCCCGAACAGTTTAAGGCCGAAGACGAATAACTTTTGCCAAGCTTGAGCAAATGACAGAAGATCGGAGGGAAGAAAAGGAGCCGCTCAGCAACAAGCCTATCGTTTGTCGAAAAGACGAGAAACCATAAGGCCGAGTACTCAAGACCTAAGAACCACTCGGTACGACTTTGAGAGACTAGCGCCGACTAATTCCAAAACTTGGCAATTATGGGCCAACCTCTCTAATATCTCGACTAAGCCACGCGAGACGTAAGCGACCCCTTCCCGAACCTATACATCAAATTGCCGACCTAGTCCAGTTCAGATACTACTCTTCCAAAGACATGCTGAGTTTTGTAAAATGCACGGTTTTGTATTCTTATATATGTTTTCCCTTTATTTTATTTATGGGCCCGATTCTTTAAGGTTTACGATCTTGTACTTTATTTACAGTTTTGCCACTAAAGTTTAAGACTTGTTATAAATAGAAACATTTGTACTAAGATATAGATAGACATAGATAGAGACAGACATAGATACAGATAGATATATATGTACAGAGAGTGAAAACTTTCCTCTTTCGAGTAAGACTATACTTGAGTTAGTATTTGCTAGATTATCGATTGTTGATTACTCTTTAATCGTCCTCACATTCTTATCAATCTTATTCTCAAATTGTAGTGAACCCCTTCATTTGAATTGATTAGTGAGCTGCCTCTAACATTCATTTGAAACCCCAAGCAACATTTAGTGTTCGTGAATCGTATCGAACTCTATTTGGAGCTCAAACCCCCTAATCGTGTTTGTGTCTTTATGAGTATATCCATCCACGTTTACTATCAAAACCCTTCTTATTCTTCGTACTCATATTTCTTTTAAGTACCCATTCCTATTCATTTCCAGATCCACTGCCTTTTCTTATTTTGATCCTTATCATATTAGTATCAGAGTTTTGGGGAGACACGTGTGCTAGTGTTCTTCAAAGTAGATTTGTGGTTCTAATATTTATGTTCATCATTGTTTTGTAGTGTAGTATAGTGTGCTGTTTGTAGTAGCTGTTTATCAGTAGTGCTATTCGTAGAAGCCAAGTAATGGTTGTTTTTGGTTTGTTGTTATCTGTTTATTCAATTCTCTAGTCAATTATTATACGAATAAAATTGTCGGAGAATAATGTCAATAATACTGGAAACAGTCCTCGTAGAAGCTTGAGGAGACGTGTTGATAACTTGGAATACCAGATCCAGAATCTCACCAACTCTATTCAAGAGCTTACTAAGTTAGTCAGAGGCCGCAAACGTGATGGCCGAGAAGAAAGGAGGGAATGAACACCCACCAGTAGGAGTGATTCCAATGAACTTTGTAATGATGCGAAACAACCGAGAAGTGATACCAAGCAGAGAAAAAGAGAAAACCATCTAGTGCCGAAAAGGAGGAATGAAAGGAATGTTGACTCCGAAACAAATCAAGAAGCCCGGAAAAGAGAGCAGAGGTTGAGAAGAGGTATAGTCGAGCAGAGCTCTAATAGAAGCAGCCAAACCGAGGAGAATCGACCAGCTCGGAATGCAAGGGATGAACCCTGAGCACCTAGCCAAAGACTTAACAATATCAAGCTAAAACTACCAACCTTCTATGGAAGTAGTTAACCTGAAGAGTTCCTTGATTGGGTTCCCCGAGTCAAGAAGTTATTCAAGTGCTACGAGTGTAATGATCAAACAAAGGTTAAGCTGGCTTCATTATCCCTTATTGGATACGCGAGTCTTTAGTGGGATAAGCTAGTTTCTAAGTGAGACTTATGAAGTGATGATGAATTAGCGCTTTGTGCCAACCTACTTCAAGCAAGAGATGCTCCATGCTTTCCAGCACCTGAGACAAGGTTGAAATACTGTTGACAAGTATTTACAAGAGTCTGAGACCTTGATAACGAGATGTGAAATTGCCAAGCCACAGGACCACACCATTACTGGATTCCTAAGTGGACTCCAAGACGACATTGTTCACATAGTTGAATTGCAGTTGTTCAACTCTCTAGACGAGCTAATTAATTTGGCACTAAGAGCAAAGAAGCAAAGGAGAAGAAGGCATCAAGGCCGAGTAGCCAACCTCAACAAGGCAACCCTGAGTCTAGAGGTATGTCAAAAGAAGGCAAGAAAGGAAGATAAAGAAAGGAAAGTCTAGTCATCTAACCCATGCAAAGAAAAAGATTGCTAAGAAAGAGAAGGTACCCAACAAAGGCCAGAGAAGTGAAGTGCTTCAAATACTTAGGCTACAGATACATTGCATCCCAATGCCTGAACAAGAGGGTCATGGTCTTGAAGGGCAAAGGGCCCGAGTCTCAAATCGAGAGCCAGAGTGACAAGAGCTCGAACGACTAGTTGATAGAAGAAGATATCTATCCCAAGGACCTCAATAAACTTTTAGTTATGATGATACGAGCTGACCTAAAGGCAGCTCCCGGACAAATGGAAATTTTATTTCACATACAGTGCCTAGTGAATAGGAAGACCTGTTCCCCGGTTATCAATGGCAATAGTTGCACCAATATTATCTTTACCAAGCTAGTGGAAAAGATGAAGTTTCCAACCTACCTGCACCCCTAACCCTATGGATTAAAGTGGTTTAATGACAAAGGTATAGTCCATGTACATAGGCACACTCAGATTGCATTTAAGGTGGGACAGTACAAAGACGAGATTAAGTTCGATGTGGTCCCTATGAGTGCTATAAATTTACTTCTTGGCCAACCTTGAGAGTATGACCAAAAAGTGATCCATGACAACTTCCTCAATACTTACACTATTTGGAAGGATGGGAAGAGCTATTGCTTGACCCCCATAAACGTTAAGGAAATCCAAAGATACTCGACACCCATGGTGAAGAGAAAAGGGAAAAGAAGCTTATTCGACATCTCGCCTCATGCTCAACACTTAATGTCGAAAACGACTTCCTTTCAAACCCGCGATAATGATGGGAATCAGCCTCCGACTACGTTTAAGCTGAGACCGACATGTCTAAAGCCAACGCCGACCCTCCAAAAGAAGATGCCAACTTGTTCCAACCTAAGGCCGAAGCCAAACAGCTTTCACCAAGGCCGAGCAAATGATAGAAGGCCGAGGGAAAGAAAAGGAGCCACTTGGCAACAAGCCTATCGTCTGCCAAGAATATGAGAAACCACAAAGCCGAGTACCCGAAACCTAAGAACCACTTGGCACGAGCCTGAGAGACTAGCGCCGACTAATTCCAAAACTCAGTAATTATGGGTCGACCTCTCTGGTGTCTCAGCCAAGCCACGCAAGACATCAGCGACCCTTTCCTGAACTCGTACACTCAACTACCGACCCTGTCTGGTTCGGATACTACTCCTCTCAGGACATGCTAAGTGACTGCATGCTAAGTTCCGTAAAACACACAGTTTTGTATTCTTATACATGTTTTTTACTTTATTTTATTTATGAGCCCGATTCTTTAGGGTTTAAGGTCTTGTATTTTATTTACAATTTTGCCATTAAGATTTAGGACTTGCTATAAATAGTAACATTTGTACTAAGATACAGATAGACATAGACAAAGGCAGACATAGATACAGACAAATATATATATACAGAGAGTGAAAACTTTCCTCTTTCAAGCAAGGCTAGACTTGAGTTAGCATTTGCCGGATTATCGAATATTGATTAGACTCTTTAATCGTCCACACGTTCTTATCAATCTTATTCTCAAATTGTAGTGAACCCCTTCATTTGAACTGGTTAGTGAGTTGCATCTAACCTTCATTTGAAACCCCAAGCAACATTTAGTGTTTGTGAGTCGTATCAAACTCTATTTCAAGCTCAAACTCCCTAATTGTGTTTGTGTCTTGATGAGTTATATCCATCTACGATTACTATCCAAACCCTTCCTATTCTTCGTACCCAAGTTTCTATTGAGTACCCATTCCTGTTCATTTTTAGATTCGTTGCCTTTTCTTATTTTGATCCTTATCATTAGGCGTAAGAGCCAAGATGCTAAGGCACTACCTAGGCTTAAGGCATGGGAACCAATATGCCAGGGCATCACCTAGGCTTTAGGCATAAAAGCTAAGATGCTAAGGTACTACCTAAGCTTAAGGCATAAGAGCCGAGATGTCAAGGCATTGCCTAGGCTTTAGGCATGGAAGTCGAGATACCAAGGCACTACCTAGGCTTAAGGCGTGGGAACCAAGATGCAAAGGCATTTCCTAGTCTTGAGGTGCAGGAGCTAAGATGCCATAACGTTAGCTAGGCTTAAGAAAGTAAGATATAATACATAGAGATGAGTAAGATAATAAAAGTTTTATTATTAAGTAGTGAAATTTGTTCTTTATTTACAAAAGCAATGTCGTAGCTTGAACTCATTTTCTTTTTCAATACCTAACGAATCACTAATCACTAATCACTTTCAAAGCACTTATGTGCTATCACATGGGTATCATAACTTAGAAGTGGGTTGTTGCGAATGTCGTTATCTTCGATGACAAGCTCCCCATTTTGAATTCTTTCATGAAATATCTTTTCTATGCTTCAACAATCCTTAGTAGGATGATTTACCATTCTATGAAACCGACAATATTTGGGATTTCTTCTTTCGTTCACTGTAGGTTGGCGCTCAACTCTTGGCAACTTGATAGCTTTATCCTGCAACCAACGGTCGAGGATGGCATGTACTTTACTCATCGAGCATGGAAACAAAAGAGTTCTTGTATCTTTCTTAAGTCTCTTACTGGCATGAAAGTCCTCACTCTCAATCAAGGACATGAACACTACTCATTTGTTAAGCTTGCTACTTTCCTTCCGTTGCCTCATAATAGAGTTGTTTGTCCTTCGTGCATTCTCAATGACTGAAGCAAAAGAACATAGGGAATGGTTCTCCAAGTATACGGCATATTCAAAGAACATCCCTTGAATACAGATCTTCACTAGTTCTCTTTCATCACAAATATCTCGAATGTCTAGAGTACGTTCTCTAAAGCGCTCTATATAATCCATTAGATCTTACTCCTAGTTTTATCGTATTCTTCTTATATTTGTAATTGTGACTCGCTCCTAAGTAGAAAAAAATTTCTCCAAGAAGAGCTTGCACATAATCCCCCATGATTTAACTGATCCCAAGGAGAGGTTAACATACTAGGTATATGCCTTCTCTGTCAATAATTTAGAGAACTCTCTAAGCTTTAGGTTATCATCAAGCTTAGAAGGCTCTAAGGATTCAATAAACTTCAGGAGGTGCTCCTTCGCACTTCCCTTTTTGCTATTGAACAACATGAATTTAGGACTTACATAATCCTTAGGATATGGCTTTATTGCAACACATTGGTGATATGGGAGTTTTAACTCCGGTATCCCCATGGACAATCTAACTTATATTTCTCTCATATAAATGTCTAAGTTTTCCTTTATTATAAAGGAAGTCTTTGGGACAAAAGCTGTAGACACAGGTGGAGGAGTAGGGGCAAGATTGGGATGAGAAGTAGATCCTCCTAAGATTGAAATAGTAGGATTGGATAAAGGAGTAGGCATCCATAAAGATGAAGAGTTGCCAAAATGGACTCTTCCATTCTCTGGTGCAAGAGTTAGTTGTCGTGTAGGTTCTAGCGGGGGGGTTTCATTACCTCCTCCTTGATGGAGATCCTCCTTAATTACTAGAGGATTAATTGGTTAAGCTAAGGTAGTAACGCTTGGTTATGCAACAACCATAGGGTTTGGCAAAGCCATACCTTGTTGCACAGTAGCGATAACTATCATCTCAGTAAAGATGAGTTGAAACATAATCATGAACTGATTTAAAGATTCGGTAGCTTCCTGCATTGTCTACATCATCTGTATGGGATCTAGAAGAGCCTCAGCCGCTGGATGCTCCTGGCTAGTATTCTTAGGCTATAGGAGTAGATTTTGTGTAGTAAGCTCAACATTAATGTCGAGCTCTTAAGACGAGGTATCAGACATACCAGTTGTTCTCTTCTTAGGAGGTGTCATTTTTCTGCAATCACTCTTTCCCAGTAGAGTTGCCAAAATATAGATATAGGGGTTTGATCGAAGTGGTCACATGTATGCTGCGTGAGTAGCGCGCTGCGTTACGTAACTTCAAAGAAGTAAAGCGAGACTACTACCTGAAGGAATGATTAAGTGAGAATAAGGCAAGGAGGAGGAACAGGCAATCTCAGTGTCTCAAATGCACAAGTAACAGATAAGGCAACCTTAGGGAACCTTAGGCGTTCACCTTGTAGTTTAAGCAAATAAAATCAATTCTTTACCTGAATGCTATTTGATTTTCGAGAGCAAAGTTTTCACAGTGGAACACTATTTTTTTCGATCTATTTAAAAGTTCTCAATGATGAGGAAATACTGGGTATTTATAAGCTCCTAAGTATAATGGCATCTATTGGATTATTTGAGTAATCAACGGATGAAATAGAACTTGCTTGATTCATAGTTATCCAGAATGAGTTAGCTATGGGTCCAAAGCCAAGCCAATAGTATTCCTTATAAGTACATGAGCCTATTTGAGAAAGGTTGGAGAAGGATGGACCGGTCCAATAATCCCTATTTCAAGCCTACCAAGTCAATTCTCCCTAAATCATCCTACTATGAACTAGATTTCTTAAATCCTATTACCTAGCTCAATGAGTCAAGCTCAACTAAATAATAAGCTTATTCCAATAACTAATATAATAATTTTTAACCCTCTACACCGTGTACATAAAAAAAAATTCTTTAAGCATAGAACCAGATGTGGTTGAATTGAGCAAAGGATATTTTAATCAGCTATCGCACTCGCGTGGGCTTCGGGGGCTCCTCCGCTCTTTATGAAGCGGACCATATCCATAGGTATTGTGTTACAAACCAAACCTTCGCACCCAACTTGTTATCCTATCAATTATGGACAGGACAATAAGATATTCATTTGGGTCCCAGGGATTTTCGAAACTGTGTCCTCTTGTTTCCGGTACAACGTATCTCATATGGGATTTGTCAAGTTGTCCTTCCATCTTGAACATATTGCACTCTCGTTCCACATATTCAGTTCTGCACAAGCTTGATGGACAATTAAATCACTCATGCTTGTTAATTTGCTTAATTAATGACTAAACATGAGCTCAGATTCTACTTGTAAGTTGGAACTGAAGGGCGAAATATATGATATATGAATTTCATTCTTGAGAATCAAAACTTCATAATTAAATCAAACTTGGTTTGCCAAAAATTACAGATATCAAATACTACGAGTCATAACATTTCGCTTAAGCGAATTGATAATAATAAATATAAAGATATTGAAAACTAATTACATAAAATGTGATAGCACAAAAAGAATTATAATTCTTGGTCTTACATTTCAGCATGTGAAATTGTGATAAAGATGGAAGAAATTATAAGGAATTAAAACAGAGTATATGATTCACTTTCTAGTTTCTATTCACAGTTTCAAATGTAAATACACAGAATTTTTTTAGTTGCCAAACTATTTTTTAACCTATTATTCTTGCATCGTAAGACAACCCTTCTATCTAGATTTTGACATGTCCATTGATATTGCAAGTTAATAAAAATGAAAAGTATATTAGTTACTTGCATACTTTGTCAAGATACATGTTTTCTTTGCCCATGAAATATGGTACTTTCAAGAATCCTTGTCAAAACAAAGTTCTTTCATATCAAAACATTTGAATTATTAAAAATAAAAAAACAAAAAAAAAAGTAAATACAAAAGTCAAACAACGTCTACAGTAAAACAACACAACTTCCATGTGTTAAGAATAAAATCCAAATATGATGCACCACCTACAATGATTTATAGAAAAGAAAAAAATATTAGCTAGCCATTTTCTTATGTAACCATTATAAGATAACGCTACAAAATATGGAAGCAGGCACTAAATAAATTAAGTGAAACATAAATCTTAAATAAATCGGCTTCTTAAATGGCATACTGGAATGAAATATGTTCTTCACGTTTGACAAATAAAAATAATAATAAATAACTATGTGAAGCATGTTTATCCTCTATGAAAATTGCCACTATCCTTATGATGCTCACAAGTTCCCCAATTCAATTAAATAGATCGAAACGTGGGTTGTGAGCAAGGAGAAAGGCCAGAGTTGTTATTATAATTTTTAAGTAATTTTACCTTAGTATTTTTCTTGGGTTATCGTTATTTAATTGTTTCCATCAACATATTCAAAAGGAATTTCTAGTAAATGATTGATGCTCTGGAGGACTTTTTAATAATTTACTTGTATTTTGAAAGTCTTAAAAAGTGGTATGACACCAAAAGAGGAGTCTTCCCCTTTAATATTATAGTAATAGATAATAAATATGTCAAGAAGGATAAATGATAAGAAGGGCATTATGAGTGGGAGTCCTATGATATAGCATTGTATACCAAAAATTAATGCAGAGCGAAACGCAGTTTAATAATTTTGACCAAGAAAAATGGTTTTTCACCATTCAAGATAAATGCTAAAGGTGTTAGATTAAGAAAGTCATTCAAGATAAAAGCTAAAGGAGTTAGATTAAAAAAGCCATTCGCCTTCATAATTATAGTAGACTAAACCCTCTCTCTATCTATTTCAGAAACTTCTGAAGGAGGAAAAATGAGGCTCTCGGGGGATCTAACAAAGTAAGATTAGCTTAATTAATTGGATTTTTGAATTATAACATTTTTGGAAAATGAATTAATTAAGCTCTTAAATGTGTTGAATGATAAGGATTAAGGTGAAAGAGAACCAAGGAGAACTCCAAAAGGAGCTCCAAACCTATAATGTTGTTGAAGAATATGCATTTGAAAATTTAGTTTGGTTCCAAATGAAATTGATGTTGATGGAGGTTTGAAATAGGTTCCTTTGAAATGAATGATTAATAAATGATTGGTTATGTCTGTGATTCAACATGGTGTTAGACCTTAATTTTTCATTTGTATTGGAGTTTGGGATGAAAAATTTAGTCTTTTACATGGGCTGATGAACTCGGAGGTTGAAGTTTAAAATTTTGGTTTTTCTTTTCTTGTGGAACCCTAGTTTGGTTGACCAAAATAGATACAATTAATTAAATTGGAACAACGGTCTAGCTTTGTGTCTTTTGAGTAGTTTGATCAACCAAATTCAAAACCGAAAGGAAAGGAAGGAAGGAAGAAAGAAAGATAGTCTAATGAATGTCAAATAAGTTCTTAAAGTGAAGCCTTATAAATGTATTTTTATGAGTCCTGAAAGTAATCTTGCTTTAGTTGGCAATCAAGATCTAATCCTAAACCAAGGTAAAGGAATCTGCTGGTGCATCAGAGTGAATTACTGACTCAGTGGTTTTTATTTTCAATTGTTGTTGGATTTCATTATTTATAAGCTCAGCGCTATCATTCTTATAACCGTTATGCATCCTAATGAATTTAAAGAGGGATCAGCCTAATGATGGATGTTGTCTATTGCTTAATTATTAAATTACTTATAACAATGAGGTGAGATTTGAGGATGGATCGCAAAACGCCTATTACCTAACATGATATAGGGTATATTTGTAACAGATCAACCAAAGTTGACCATTTGAATGGGCTGGGAAGCCAACGAGCAGCTGTCGAAGTTGAGAGTCTCAGTGTTAACGCTAGTTAGAATAGGTGAGTCATGGAACCGATTATCAATGGTTGTCACGGGTGAGTAACTCGGTGAGGAATGATGAGTTAGCTATTTGTTGAGTGAGAGCTGCTCAAAATAACGTGATAAATGGAATTGATAATTGATTATCGGTTAATTAGGTTCGAAAGTGTGGGGTACTTGCATAGCAGGTTTGGCATTCTGATTGAGAGCTAAATTAGGCTTTCGTTAAATTCAATGGTCCCAAACAAAGAGAGTTGTAGAGCTTCATGCCCTTGTATAACCTAGTTTTGCAAGCCAAGGACATAACTTGACGATTATTCTTCAAAACCTATCTATAATTGTAGTAATATCATAACGAGTATCATATAAATAGAGATATGTGATTTTTTTGAGCCAATACATATGATGGCTAAATTATTCGTATTATATTGAAAAATACATTTTTAGGTAATATGATACACCTAAAATCATAAGTATTTAAATTTTAAAGTAAAACAAAAATTTGAATCTATGTATTGTCCTACACGGATTATGTATCAACTATTAAGTTATATTTTAATTATTATTGTATAAGTAGCCAAAATGTAGGGAAAATCACTAAACTAAAAATTGAAATGAATACCAAGTAAATGATTTTACTGCTCTATTAATAGATTAAAATAGGGAATTTAACTTTACCATAGCATCAAAGTGCCCCAATTCATTTTCTAAGTTAGTAGAATCGTAAAATTTTTTTGTATGAATACTGCTATAAAAATCAAGACTTTTGTATACTAACCACTTAAAAATCATAAAGATTAACTTAAATCATAAAATAGCACCAAGATCAATCACATATATATATTAGGTTATATCACATTTCCACGCAAGATTTAGCTTATAATGGAAAACAAACAGGAAGAGAGAGAGAGAGAGGGAACATATAATTAAAAATAGCAAGATTTGTGGAAAATAAGAGATATAAAAGGGAGCAAGAAACGGGATTTGTCTCTCCGTCCTATCCCCTACTCCTACGTACCAAACATGAGGCTAGTGTGTTTCAAAAGTAAAATATGAAATATATGAAGTATGTAAAAACAATCCTCTACAGGGGACCCTTTCCTTTTCTATTTCTTCGTCTTCAAATTTCACGCACGCAGGAGTCTTTTATTTCGTTTCACTAACATCGTCTTTTCTTCTAATTTCCACCAAACCAAATTTGAGCCCTCAATTCCCTTAGCCTTTTGATTTCACTTGGGCTTTTTATTTTGTGTAAATGAGTTAAATTTATTCAAAGACTTTTTAAATTTGGGTTGATATTTATTCCAGTTTAACTCGAAGAAAAGTCGAATTTTACTCAAATTTGGGCTAGTCTATTAGTTTATCGTGTTAAATTAAAACTTCATAATATTTAACTTCATTATCTGACAGGCTCAATTAAGTTCAACTTAAGTCAAAAAATTATTTAAATAGAGAAAATAGATATTTATTTTTTAAGTAAATCGAGTCGAAACCATCTTAGTCGAGTTAAATTTAAACTGGTTCTGTGCGGTTTTGGAAGCTCAAAGTTTAAACATGATCAAACTCAAGTTAAAGCATTAGAATGTGTTAGCCCCATTCGTTCATTGATCATGGATCGGACTCAAATTATTATTTGATGGCCCACTTTTGTTACTGTGTTTGCTTTCGCTCAGTCTCCAAAAGAAGCCCGTCAAACGGAGTAGCCGAAAAAATAATGCAGCTAGCTCATTAGGATCCAAAGTCCAACAGCTTTTCCATCCTCCAATTTTATACTAAGCCCAAGGGAAGCAACACGCAGGGGTTGTTTTTGTCTTCCTTTCATATGCATACCGTAAGATCCATGATAGAGCAACTCAACAGTGATTATCATCGCTGCTTTATGATGTATGAACAATTTCAAACGTTTTCGCTATTCTTTTTATATTTTTTTTATATTCTTCAATTTTTTTACATATAATTTTTTTCTCACATTTTCCTATAATTTGCTCATGTAATTAAATATGTAAATGTTCTATAATTGATTTTTCATGAATTTGATGTGGTTTAATCTAAATATGTGCCGTGGGTACATTATCCACTAGTGGTATTTTAGATATGTAATAACAATTCTGTAAATAATCTCTATTAATTAAAATAGGATACAATAATTCAATTGTGAGGTCCAAGATAGTTATTCATTGTTGAAACTATTGTCATTTTTCCAATATTACCTCCAGTGTAATTACCATATTACAACACTCTAGAATTGATTTAAACTCCTTAAAGACCTACATAATATGTAGTTATTAGTTTAAAACATACTTATAAGTAAAAATAACAAATTTTACTTTAAAAGAAAAAAACACAATTGACATGCGAACAAACCTCTTGATTGTTGTTATTATAAAAATAGGGTAAACAAATATTATTTATATAAAAAATAAAATATATTAATGTAACGTCTTACTTTTAGGGTGTCTGAATACCTAGTACTTTTTAAAACCTTAGAACCTAAAGGACGATTATTATGCTATTCCTAAAATAAGGATGAGGCTAATAGTAACATTTCATTTCAACTTTATGCATATATAATTTTACTTTCATCTTCCAACCTTTTAAGTTCATGTCCTCACCTTCTGCCCTTAAATATTAACCTTCTAAGTTCATTGTGTAAGCTTTTGACTTATCCAGATTAGGCTTTTTAATATTCTACACTCATTTCATTACCTTTTAACCTCACTGATTTACCTCTAAGCTTACTATTAAACCTTTTAAGTCACTAGAAATATTGAAGTAAACTTTCTACCTTTGCTTCCAAACCTTCAAAATTACTTGTAATGTTGAATTTTAACTTTCTACCCTTCTTTCTAAACCTTCTAACTTCATGAGAATATTGAGCTATGATAGCTTATCTCCATATTACTTAACTTCCCCCAAGAAAAATCTATTCCAAAGAGTCTAATTATATCAATACCTATCTTAGAGGATTATAAACACCTTATTTACTTACATTTTTACTAGAAAACACATTTAAGGCATAATATGGCACAAATATTCTTTTTAACTTTGCTTCATATAGCTTAATTCTATAATGTCAAACTTATCCCACCAACCTCAATGATTCCTAACACCTGATTTAAGGAATCGACAGAATTACACATAATAACATAAGCCATAACTATAAACATGAAGTGTCATAATTTGAGTCTAACGCTCTCAATCTTTTCCCAAGTCCCATGCCAACACTTCAAGAGTCTTCTCCTAAACTGTTAGTAAAGCACTGACCTCTTAGCTTCTTATAGAGCTAAGTAACTAAAAGCAAAGTAAGACAAAAGTAAAGCAACATCATATAATTACTTACACCAATATCTATAATATAAAATGTTATGCATGTGAAGTGTTAAAGATATATGCAAAACGAAACACAGATTCCAAAACAAGTATCTAATACTTAAGAAGTTTCATCTTATAACTCAAACAGCATCAGCACTTCACATTCAAGCTCATAGCCAAACATCAAAAACAATCCTCAATGGATCACAACACATTACAAAAACTAAACAAATAACAACAAACACATGGTCTTAGTTTTCAACCACAACAAGCCACAACCAAAGCAAGCATAGCAATGTATTAACTTGAATTTGTGAGATTTACTACTAAACTTGTAAATGATCTCAAAGGACAACCCACTTACATCAAACTACCTAACTGCACTTTAATAAGTTAATATAAATGTAGTACATGTAACAAGATTCATAAAATTACATTTTGCGTTTACTCAATTACTTCTTATATATTGGCAATTTACTCGTCTCCCACCTTAAGTTTAGCATAACACATAATGTTGGTGATTAAAGGTACTAGTGAAGATTCTTTACAAGTCTATCAAGCTTCCAAAATCAACTCAATATCTTAGTACAAATAAAATGCCATCAAGGACATCAAACTACATCTTAAGCATTCACACCCTTAGCTTATGATAGGTTCAAGTTTCATCTAAAATCAAATAATTATCATTGTTTCTCATTTATTTTAGAATTGTTCGGCAAGTTAAATTCTCTAAAACACTAATAATCACCTAATAATAGAGGATGGAAAGTTACTTATCTACTTTACCTTAATTTCACCTAATAATCACCTTAAGTTACGTAAGTAATCATATAACCTCCTAGAATCCATTATTAAATACCCTTAATAACAAATTTTGGTTTTAGAAACCATCATAAATCAAAATCAAAGGATAATTTCATTAAAAATCCATTATTCCTCTTATTGGAAAATGGGGGCAAATTTACTAAATTTTTTTGTGAAATCCAAACATGCCACGTAATCAAAATTCTTTTTACGTACATTTAGTATAACCATGAGGAATTTATATACTAAAATTTAGCTGGAAACTACGTCACTAAGTTTTAAAAAAATTTAGTTGAATTCGATTTCGAATAGCTACATTTCTTAATAACCCACCATGCCTACCTTAGATTATAGGCATGCAATTTTACCAAATGAATCTAAACTTAAAATTATTTTAGTGTAAAATTTTTCATAATTTTAAAAGAAAATTTACTATTTTTAACAAATTAAACGAAATTAAAGAGAAATCGATTTTCGCCAACGATCAACTCTCTCGCCATTGTTTGCCAATCTACTATTGTCAGCCAAATTAGATGTATGGTGTATGTGAATGATTCTTTATGGAGGAAAGGTTGAGAGAAGTAAAGAGTATGGTGCATCTTGATAATTCCAAAGTTTATACTATGATTAGGGAAAAATGTAGAAGACATCTCTATATTCTCCTTCCTCTTCATCTAAGGTAGTTTTAAAAGATAGAACAAGGGTTTGGTGATATCTATAAGGTTTCATACCTCAATCATCATTTTTTTTTTTTGTTAAATTATATTTTATAAGTATAGCTACCCATTTTCCTACTAATTAATTCAATGTATGTAGTTATACCTATTATTTATGTTACTTGGGACTAATAATTCATCCTCAAATTACCTTCCCCATATACGCCTTAAAACAGCAAAGTCGTAATAGTCCCGCCGAATAAACTAATCTAAGATAGTAATTAACCTCACAGTTACTATTGTAGATACGATTTACACAAAGCGTCTGTGATTACTCACTTTAAAGTAAATAGTTCATACCAAATTATTGATAAAATTATATAAATAATTTTAAGTCATATTTATATAAATATATATATTGTCTTAAGATCCCAGGAGATATGTACACAACATAACAATCTAGATAAGCAAAATGTTACATGTTCACTCTCTCATATCTACAAGTCATTAGCAAACCTCTCAAAGACACTATTGATCAGTCAGTTTGATCTTCACCCTCCAAAGTTCTTCAAAAGATACTAACCTTTGTATAATTATAATGTGGCATTTGGATTGTCACCTACAAGAAAATTTGTAAGGGTATGAGTAACCAATAGCTTAGTAAGTAGAAATAGAGACATAAGATTGTATAACAAACACAAGCAAAGTTGTTAAACAATTAATGAAATGCAATGCAACACGCAAATATTATCACACAACGTTATCCAATCCGTTGTGAAATTAGAAAAATTTTACTCGCTCTAATCTGGGTTTAAGTAATTTCAACGCTTATGCAACAACTCATGACCAAAATCAGATTTATACAATAGAAACACTGCTCCCTCCATAACTATCCTTCAAATCACTGCCCTTATCCTTACCACGACCTCCTCTCCTATCACTTAGTTCAACTAAAAATAAAGAAGAGATCATTATGCTACAGCGCTATCCCTTTCAAAGGTGTCTATATTTAGTCAAAGAATCCTAGTCTTCCCTTAAAAGGTTGCAATGCATGTCTAATTAAGGTGTTTAGGTTAAATATAGCTAAGTCTAGTTTAGGGTAATCAAACAATTTCACTCCACGCAAATCATAACAAATTACTACAGCAAAGCATCAGTATTTAACTAAATAATTAGAGACACATAAGTATGCACACAAGCATTTACCTATAAGCACAACAAACACAATCCTAAGTCTCAAAGTACCATAATATAATACTCCAAAATACGATAACATATTGATTCCAACTTACCTGAATTCCCTTATTTGCTTACTCAAACTTGATGTAAGATTGAATTGTCACCACTTGCTTCTATAATATAAATACTCTTTTAGTATTTATACCTTTATTACATATATAAGCTTCAAATCATAATTTAACCTAATTATCCAAGTTTTATATTACTTATTACTGAACTAATCCTAAACTAGTTTCTAATTCAGTTTCTGAATTAGTTCCTGAATTAGGTTCCAATTCAACTTCTAGTTACAGTTTTTATTTGTAAACTTAGGAACTCCTTGTGAACCAATTTGTAAAATTCATATAACTATATTTAGATATTCTAAATCTCCAATTTAACTCCTAACTAGTATTCCAATATGTATAGTATACTCTACTCCTAATTTAACTATCGAATTTGCTTCCAATGTAAAAATAACCTACATTTTTGGCATAATTTCCTAAATTCATATTCCAAACCAGATTTATATTCCATTATTAATGTTATAATATTGTTAATTTATTCTAATAATTTTCATTCACTTAACTTCCCATTTCCACATATTATTCATTTACACATAATTAACACATATCTACATCCCAAACGTTACAAATATCATCTCCCATCATCAATTTATATTTCATAATGTCTCATTACACCCTAAATCAGAATTTTCATCGATTTAACATTAAATAACTAAAATATGCCTAAAAATTACCTTTTATGTATGAATTTAAGGCTCAAAAATTAAGTAAAAATTTGAAAAATTAATTTCAAGAAAAACTCTCCATAGCAATGTAATATATATCCTAGGCAATACATACAAAAATGTTGGGTTCAAAACTATATCTTTAAGACTATTTAAAATAAAAACGAAAATTTGCTAAAGTTTAGTGATTTCTTAAGAGAAGGATATTCCAAGACCTAATTTTATCAAATTGATATTTTTCTCTATATCTACATTCAAAAATATCCCAGAATACCTTAATAAATTAAACAAAATTAGAAGAGAATTTAGAACACACTAATCGAACAGCTTCCAGCCATTGGCAATGGCTCCACGATAAGCTTTAAATTAATTATATTTTATATGATGGTTTTTTATTATTTTCCCTTAAATTTAGTTTATTTTTAGAAAATAAGATTTTGAAATCTTATTTTCTAGGTTTTGAAATGATTTACAAGAGAAAAGAAGAAAATAGAAACAAGTTTTACTTAATTCGAAACTAAAACGAGGAAATTATGAAGTTTTGAAGATTGACATAACCAAACGACACAATTGTGTCATTGCCAAGAGAATTTGAAGCATAATTTTAATTATAGACATAAGTAACACGACCAAAGGATATGATCATGTCCTTAACCATATCATTCCTAGGATTTAAAAAAAAAGAGAGAGAGAAAGAGAAGACGCAAAGAATATTTTAGACAAGAGTGACACAACCAGGTGACATGATCGTATCACCCTGTCATATCGTTTGCAATGGCCTTATTTTTTCTCAACTCCAATGTAAAGCTTTTTTAGGGTTTTTTTAGATAGAACTTTAGGCATGATTTTTTGAGAGCTTTTGAAGAACAAAACACTCAAGAGAGCATAATGTATGAAAACTTCAAGATTTAAAGATTTAAGAACCATCTTGTCAAACTTATTATCTATTTCTTCTAGTTTTCTTTAGTTTTTCTTAAAGATTGTTGAGCTTGATTATTCTTGGTTTTGTAAAGTAGTCTTCTTTAAACCAATCAATATTAAACCCTACCTATTTAATACTAACCCTCCACTAGGGTTTAAAAAAAATCGATTCCTTTATTCTTTGAAAACATTTTGGAGGTGCGAACCAAAAAATCGAGTCTAGAGTTTAGGATTTTAAATCCTTACAGGTACCATAACTTTTCAAATTTAGACTTGAATTCCTAAAATTACCTTTTTTGAATAATAGCTTAAAAAATTACTTTTAATCGAATAATTTTAAACCTAAAGAAAGGAAAACCTAATTTTTTCATTTTTTACATTGCCCCAAAGATGTATACGTACCCACTCTTCGAGATTAGATGTACGTAGTTCTTTCCGAAAACATTAGTAAGTTGATGATTTTAATTTTGAAAAGAAGTTGGGTTTATGTTTTAAGTTGGTTCGAGTTTTATTGACAAAAATCTAAAGGGTCTTAAATTGATATTGTTTATTTTGGAAAAATCTAAAATGTGTCCTAATTTTGAAAGTGGCTTATTTCTTTGTTTGTTTATTTGCTTATTTGGAAATTTTATTTTTCTAAGTGCCAAAATCTCCTTTATTATTATTATTATTTACCAAACAAAAACCTAAATATACTTCTCTTTTTTTTTTCTTTCTTCTTTTTCTTTTTTTTTTATTACATTTACAATTGAGGTGAAAAAAAAAAAAAA